>CM061142.1:185585303-186101448 GCA_030789695.1 Scilla litardierei | reverse complement strand
CTCCACGCCAGACTCGCAAAAATCCTGCTGCAATCTCCACTGCGAGGTCAAAATCATCACCGCGGGAAGCCTACTCAAAGCATCCGGAACCACATTCACCTTGCCAGGGTGAAACTGCAAATCAATATCATAATCCGCCATAAGCTCCAACCATCGACGCTGTCGCATGTTGAGCTCCTTCTGAGTGAAAATATACTTCAAGCTTTTGTGATCGGTGAAAATCTTCACTTTCTCACTCAGCAGGAAGTGCCTCCAAATCTTAAGAGCAAACACAACGGCAGCCAACTCCAAATCATGCGTCGGGTAATTCTTCTCATGAACCTTAAGCTGACGAGACGCATACGCCACAACATGCCCGTGCTGATGCAACACACAACCGAGACCCTTGCCAGAAGATCGCAAAAGATCTCAAATCCACCGCTGCGATCAGGCACAACAAGAATAGGGGCAGTCGTCAACCTCTCCTTCAGAATACCAAAAGCACCCTCACAATCACCCGACCAAACAAAAGAAACATCCTTCCGCGTCAACCTGGTCATCGGCTCAGCAATACGAGAAAAGTCCTTAATGAATCGCCGATAATAACCAGCAAGTCCAAGGAAACTCCGAATCTCAGACGCAGACGACGGAACAGGCCACTCCCTGATGGCCCGAATCTTCTCGGGATCCACTGAAATACCATCTCCAGTCACCACATGCCCGAGAAAAGCAACTCGATCCAGCCAAAACTCGCACTTCGAAAACTTAGCATACAAACGATGCTTCCTCAAAATCTCCAACACCGTCCTTAAGTGCGAGGCATGCTCTTCTTCCGACTTCGAATAGATCAGAATGTCGTCAATAAAGATAACGACAAACTTATCCAAAAAGTCGTAGAAAATCAGGTTCATCAGATTCATGAAAACTGCAGGCGCGTTAGTTACGCCGAAAGGCATAACCACAAACTCATAGTGTCCATACTTCGTCCTGAACGCTGTCTTCGGAACATCTCCCTTCTTCACCTTCAACTGATGGTAACCACTCCTCAAATCCAATTTAGAAAACACCCTCGAACCTCCAAGCTGATCAAAAATATCATCGATGCGAGGCAACGGGTATTTATTCTTAATGGTCACCGCATTCAACTCCCGATAGTCCACGCACATGCGACGCGAACCATCCTTCATCTTAACCAACAGCACCGGTGCTCCCCACGGAGACACGCTAGGATTAATATAACCCTTCTGCAAAAGCTCATCCAACTGCTTCCGCAACTCTTCCAACTCTGCAGGTGCCATACGATACGGCGCCTTCGAAATCGGCTGCGCACCCGGAACAAGATCGATAGAAAATTCCAAAGCTCGATCAGGCGGCAAACCAGACATCTCCTCGGGGAAGACGTCGCCAAAATCACGCACCACCGCTGGCCACTCCAACTCCATCTGCATAGCCACAGCCTCCACCGGCCTGGCCCGAAATCTGACAGGACCAAGCGAACTGCTACCACGACTGAACTCAAATACTGGATGCCCGGGAATCTGCATAGCCAGTTTAGTATGCATGACATGGCAGTTATAACATGAGTGCACAATTGAAACATGGCAAGACAATTTGTACAAGAGAACAATTATCGGGACAAGACAAGAGTAGCCAAGCTACTGACATTCTCAATCAATTCACATTGTTGTAGGGGTTTACGCCCTTCAGCTGAATGGTACATCATTCACACCGATCGGCACTAAACCCAATTCACGTTTCACGTTGTTTTGTAGATGTTTACGCCCTTCAGCTGAATGGTTCATCATTCACACCGATCGGCACTAAACACTACCCCACCCCAGAGTTTATGCCTTACAACTGCAGTTGTTGATCAAACAGACCCCCAGTTGAATGGCCGCTTAACCCTTACCCCATCCCAAACGTAAACAAGCCAGGGTCCCTGAACATGAGCCCAGCAAGTGAGCCAGGGTTGCCCCGCACGTGAGCTTGTTTCTTAGTTCACAATTCAATATATCGAGCGTTGGGGTTAGCAACTCATTATGCTCGCTTCTGGTCACGAGCCAGGAACACAATTATTGTAGCGATGCTACGCAATCACGGGATCACCAAAAGAATGCAATGACATGACATTTAAATTGCGTACCGTTAATGGAAAGTAAACATGACATGGTAATTGTGCAACATGCTAAATGTCGGAACTAGCTTCGTTGTCAAGCTAGTTCCCCAATTTGCACCTAGGCGAGAATCATTTCGTCGCCTAGTCTCTTTTACGCATACAACTAGCAAATGACCTAAAACATGGCCTAAACCCTAAGTGGCAAGTTTCACTTGCCTAGCACCGGGGATGACGACCGCTTCGTCACACGGATGCCAATCTACGGGGAAATCGCTGTTATGGGGGAACAACCATCAAACAACATGAAATTTTATTAGGGTTTCATAAAAATATAAATAGGTTATGAAAACATAGAGGAATCGATTTCTTACCAAGAGGAGACGGAAGAAACACTCCGGGGAACCCTAGGATCAGATCTGGAAAAGATTGGAGAAACTTGGGGAAACTAGGGTTTTGGGGGATTTGGGGATTTTGATGGATTTGATGATATTTTGGGGAAGATGAGAGGTAGATAGAGTGGATGGATGGTTTGGATGATGGATTTAGGGCTTGGAATGAAGGATTGAAGCTTGGAGGAAGATGGGGGCTCAAGGGGGAAGATTTTAGGGTTTTGGGTCGTGTTGGGGAAGATGAAATCGATTGGGTTGGGTTTAAATAGGATGGGCTGGCGGCTGCCCAGAAATTAGGGTTTCAACACTGGTTAGTCGGTCAAAGAGCAACCACTGACCGACTAGTTTGGCAACTAGTCGGTCGGTCGACCAACGCAGACCGACTAAGTGCAAACAGTAACTCCTGAACGAAAATAGGATTTAGGGTTAGTCTGTCCATGAACAAATACTGACCAACTAGTTTAGCATCTAGTCGGTCGATGAACGTTCTTAGACCGACTAAGAGTAAACAGTAACTCAACTAAAATTAAGATGATGTGTTAGTCGGTTAAAGAAGCATTGCTGACCGACTAGTTTGCAACCTAGTCGGTCAACCAACGTTCTTAGACCGACTAACGATAAACAGTAACTCCTGAGAAATTTAGAAAGCCAACTAGTCGGTCCAAGAAGGATTGCCGACCGACTGGATCGTCATCTAGTCGGTCGGTGCCCCTTCTTATACCGGCTAATGAGCACAAAAAGTTCCGATACGGAGCGCGGGGCCCCGGGGTCGATTCCTAAGACTCCTAGGCTTGATCTAATAGTAAGATACAACCGTTATGAAGTCCGTCACGAATGACTTACTTCGAAATCGACAATCCTAAGGAAGAAGCGAGAAAATACGACGAATCGATCGAAAATGAAAGCTACGGAGACGAAAACCACACAAGAGGAGAAAATCCACCAAAACATATATTATATTATATTAAATCCAGATACATGAAAAGCAGTCGTTACATCGGTGGATCCCATCAAGACACGAGCTGGACATGGTCACGAGCCCTAATTGAAGCCACTAAATCCCTAATTAAGTTTATAGGATACTCCTTAAGCCAATCGATTCCCCCGACCGTGGACACGATCTCAGTACGAGATCTCCTACAAACTTTGCTAGATCGACCAAAATACGTCCCTTTTATACCAATGCAACCTGAAAATCCTAACTTTATATCTAAATCCTAAGATTCATGGGCTAATCCATTAGCCCTAGATGGAACTACTCACGCATCATAGAAAAAACAATAAAAGATGCAAGAATAACAAGAGAATTCATATCGGTAATCAAAAGCATAGAAAGTTTAGAATAACGTACCAAAGCATTATAGAGCAATAGCAAGGCAAATACAATTAAGAATAATAAGATTCCTTGCGTAATAGAATAATAAAAATCCGATCTTTGGTCTTTACAAAACAATGACGGCACAAAACCAAAACTAGATCTAAAACACTAACTAACTAAAGATAGGCTAAAACTCTCCGTGTCTGGAAAATAGGATTAAAACGTGCTTATATACTGGGGGGTAGTGACCCCACAAAGAATATCAGAAAATCTGGGCACTTGGGCCCGCAACTTGCTCGGCGTGTCGCGCTACTCAACCGAGTAGTGGCGCTTGCTCAGTCGAGTCGACTTCGGGCTCAGCTTGCTATTGCTCTGCTTCTGGCTAATATAGGCTACTCGTCGAGTAGCCCCTCTACTCGGTCGAGCTACCGTAGGTCAGAACTTCCTCCAAAATGCTGCTCTGTTGGATGATGACTCGGGTCGAGTAGGTGAACTGCTCGGTCAAGTTGCTTTACTGCTCGGTCAAGCTATAGTGCCTTGGAGAAAAGCTCAAAATCATCACTCTGTTTGATGCAACTCGGGTCGAGTTGGCTGTTTGCTTGGTCGAGTAGGTTGAGGCCGTTTCTGTGTGATTTCTACGTGTCAGCTCGGCCGAGTAGATGATGCTACTCGGTCGAGTCACCTGGGAAACGGATGCTGAATTTGGCCGTCTCTCGCTCTCTTCTCCTCCTCTCCTCCTCTCCTCCCTTCCGTCACCTATATTTGCCACTGACGTCTCGGACGTGCCGGATGTGTGCATGTCCCAAAATAGCTCTAATTCGCTCCAAAACTCCTAAAAATCCATAAAGCTATACAAAACTCGAATATGGCATTAGAAGCGCGATAATATATGAAAATATGGAGTTTGAAGGCGAATATGACATGAAATGATGCGATAAAAACATGGAAAATATAGAAACATCAAAATCCCCCAAGCTTACCTCTTACTCGTCCTCGAGGAAGACGAATACGAGGCTAGCTCACCAGGCAATGAAAATAAAAAAAACAGAAAAAGACTGGAAGAAGGAGGGGAGTGCTAGGGTATTCGGTCAGATCTCAAGCCATAGCGACATATCACAATACTTCGAAGATGGATCACATGCTAATAAGAATTTCATATCTTTGCTAAATATATTACTTGCAAGCGTTTATGAACAAAGGTAGGGATTTTCTAAATTTATGCAATCAATTCATATCCACATCATGTAATTCATAGAGTTTTGTATAAACATGTTGGCGATGCACTTTTCAATCAATAGAAATAAATGAAGCATATAAGAGTCATACCAAGCATGCAATAGAGAATAGAATAAGGATCATGGCATTCTCAAATCATGAAAAATCTCCATAGCTAATATATTTCGTAAGTTTAAGCATTATCAAATATCCCCAAATGTGCACAACTCCACTCTAATGGCGTACTCACTCGTATAATCAAATGAATTCACCCCCTACACTTAGCTTGAGGCATCGCATCTAAGGAATAATAAAGGAATTTTTGTGGCTTTTTTCAAAGTATTTTTGTGTAGCTCCAAATAATGAAAGTAGAGAAATAATTTTCTTTTCTTTTTGGTTTTTGAACTTTTTGCTTTTTTCTTTTGAACTCTTTTTTCTTCTCTTTTTTTCTTTTTGTAGGCGCAATAGGATATACGTATATTTTGGCTCCTTTTTGGCTTTTTGGGGCTTTTTGAAGCTAACTTGTTCTTTTGGGATTTTTGGAAATAGATGCGGTATAAGTAGCTGCAAAGGGGGGTGAACCCAAGTGACATGTAGAGAATAATAAGATATGTGGAGAAAGAAATGATATAATCACTCGGTTCACTCATAAGATGTGCACAATGGTTCAATAAGATAATACTCCAACTAAACTCATAAGTAAGCATAGATATTTTCATTCATTTCAATAAATAATGAAGTCATGCAGCAAGGCACATAATAATAGCATGCATGCAATAAGAAGTGAATAAGATATAAGACAGATGCTTCAGATATTCTAATGATGCTTGAAGCTTGGTGCATATCCAAATAGGCATACTAAATACTATTGCATACTTTCAGTTTCAATTCATTTCATGCATTCATATAGATGAATCATCAAAAGAAGATATATGCAAGCATATAAATAGCAAGTTAATGAAATACCCTAAATAGGATGGCAAAAGTAATAAGCATTATGATAGCTACTAAGGGCTATAAGAGGCATCATCATTCAGAATATATCTAGCAGGAATCGAAAGAGAAAGGCGGAGAAAATAAAATAAAAGCATGCATGCAAGCATACCAAACATGGAAAATATGATGCTAAAAATGAAATGGTGAAAAAGTGGTGAAAAATAAAAATAAAAAGGTATAAAATGATTGAAAATGAAAAAAAAAATGAAATAAAAGCGATAGCGCTCATCCCCCAAGCTAAACACAACAATGCCTTCATTGCTGAGAACACGCTGGTAAGGCGGGAAAATGAGGCTAGGGAGGGTGGGTGGATAAGAAAAAGAAAATGAACGGAAATTAAAACTATACAAATAAAACGTAAAATGCAGATACGTATGCATGACCTAATGCAAGAGATGCAAAAATATGGACAAGCATGCATATGATGCTGATGACATGATGCAGGTGGAATATATGAAAATAAAAAATGATGGAATATACACAGGTGGTGTAAAAAGGTCATCACTTAAGCTATGCAAGGACAGGGCCCCGAAGAGACAGATGGGCATAAAAATAAATAATGGGTGACAGGAGAAAAAATAATGTAAAGATCAAGCAGTGGCATCACCCTCTGGAGGTGGTGATGGGTTTCGTTGCTGGGGACCAGAGATCATCTCGGGACGTCAGGCACAGGAGGCGTAGGCTCGACAGGTGTGTCGGCTGGTAAGGCAACTGAAGAGACAACAGGCTCAGAACAAGGCGCAACAGTTGGAGTGTCGACATGTGTAAGAATGTGTGTGTCAACAACAGAAGTCTCCGATTGCGGTGCAACCGACTTAGGGGAAGAAGTGACAGGCCCTGCAGTAGCCTGAGAGTGGGGCACGGTGAGCGGTGTGGTTGCGACAAGAGAAATGGGGTCTGGCCTAAGAGGAGGGGCATGTACTAGTATAACACGAGGTGCATTCTGATGCCTAAGGATATCGAGAATGGGGGTGAGGTCCCGCTCCATTGACTACTGAAAAGAGGAGATCGAGGTCACGAGGGTGTCAAAGGCATACCTCAAGGTGACGACCTCGGTCTCCACCGCAGTAAGACGTGCGTTCGTGGTACGGGAGCTAGGAGGTGGGCGTGAACTTCTAGAAACCACCATCGTAGCATGGCCTTGTGAACGGCCCCAAAAACTTGATGCTCCCGAAACCTACACCTAGTAGCTACCTGGCAATGGCATAAATGCCAAGGGCTAGATGTATCCCAAATGCGAATTCCCGGCACTTTATGCAAGAGTACACTGTCCAGTAATAGTATAAAAGATTATCGATCCCACAGGGAGGGTAGCGATATTATTGTCTCGGGCTATTTCCAAATCTGGGAATTTAGGTAGCAGTCGGTTTCAACAGATTGTTTGTTTGAGATTGTGATCAATTAATAAAGACTAGAGCTTTAGGACTCACCACTAAGATCCTTGGATGTCGATGCTAGGTTAAGACTCTTACGTTGCATGGGCTTTATTAGGGATCGTCGCATCTAAGATGTCGAATTCATGGCTCTAAGCGCCACGAATCTAACGTATCACATTAACCCCGCTCTCTCGATAGGCACACACACGATCTGTGCATTAAGAATCAACAATATTCATGCCACTCTCGTGGTCAGGATGATCTCAACTCATGCCACTCTCATGGGTTAGAGTTTCGATGTATTTTGGTGGCTCTCATTGACGCAATGACGGTAGCTGTCAATTAGTAATATAGTTCATCGGTGGATCCCATCAAGACACGAGCCGGACATGGTCACGAGCCCTAATTGAATCCACTAACTCCCCACTTAAGTTTATAAGATACTCCTTAAGCCAATCGATTCCATCGACCGTGGGCACGATCTCAGTACGAGATCTTCTACAAACTTTGCTAGATCGACCAAAATACGTCCTTTTTATACCAGCGCAACCTAAAAATCCTAAATTTACATCTAAATCCTAAGATCCATGGGCTAATCCATTAGCCATATATGGAACTACTCAGGCATCATAGAAAAAACAATAAAAGATGCAAGAATAACGAGAGAATTAATATCGGCAATCAAGAGCATAGAGAGTTTAGAATAACGTACCAAAGCGTTGTAGAGCGATAGCAAAGCAAAGATAATTAAGAATAATAAGATTCTTTGTGCAATAGAACAATAAAAGTCCGATCTTTGGTCTTCACAAAACAACGACGGCAACCAAAACTAGATCTAAAAACACTAATTAAAACTAAAATAGGCTAAAACTCTTTGTGTCTAGAAAATAGGGTAAAAACGTGCTTATATACAAGGGGTCGAGACACCATAAAGAATATCAGAATCTGGGCACTTAGGCCTGCAACTTGCTGGGCGCGTCGTGCTACTCGACCGAGTAGCGGCGCCTGCTCAGTTGAGTTGGCTTCGGGTTCCGCTTGTTGCTGCTCTGCTTCTGGCTTATACAGGCTACTCGGTCAAGTAACCCATCTACTCGATCGAGCTACAGTAGATCAGAGCTTCCTCCAAAACGATGCTCTGTTGGATGACGACTTGGTTCGAGTAGGTGAACTGATCAGTCGAGTTGCTTTGCTGCTCGGTCTGATTGATGCAATTTGGGTCGATTTGGCTGTCTGCTCGATCGAGTAGGTTGAGGCCGTTTTGTGTGATTTCTGCGTGTCAGCTCAGCCGAGTAGCTGAGCTACTCGGTCGAGTCACCTGGGAAACTGATGTTGAATTTGGCCGTCTCTCGTTCTCTCCTCCTTCTCTCCTCCAATCTTTTACCTTGCCTTGGCAAACTCTCATGGGGCCTTACCAATGACGTCTCGGACGTGTCAGATGTATCCATGTCCCAAAATAGCTCCAATTCGCTCCAAAACTCCTGAAAATCCATAAAGCTATACAAAACTCGAATATGACGTTAGAAGCATGATAATATATGAAAATATGGAGTTTGGAGGCGAATATGACATGAAATGATGCGATAAAAACATGGAAAATATGGACACATCTGTAGGAGGATATATGCCCATAAGGCGATTTATCCTAAATATACGTCTTGTTAAGATATAATATGGTATCCATTATCCTAAGTAGAAATTCGTTGAATCATATACTTAGATAATTTCCTTTGACTTATAGTTAGGTCCTTAAGTATCCAGATGCAGATCTCGATTTGATTAGTAAGTGACCGGACAGAAACTTAAGTCTTAAACGGTTCGTGGTCATAGATGTGTCGAGAACTGGATATCGGCACATCGGACAGACCACTGTGTCTTTGTCTTACCTTATGGTAATGATGATCTCATAGTCATTCGACTTGGTGAAGTCGGAGACGAGACACAGGTGCTCATTGGAGAATGAGTTCATTGAACGACCAACTTAGAGTTATTAAATGGTTAAACTTTAACAAAACTGTCTATAATAATTCTAGGGTGATGATAGGTAAGCTGGTTCCTAAGACCTGAAGTCATTTGTACGAAACTGTGAGTGAACAGTGTCTCTTAGACCTATGATCTAGCTTCGAGGCTAGGCCTGCTGAAAGATCTTAGGTTGGGTTACACCTGAAGCTCTCGAGGTGAGTAGATGACTAAGATGGGATTCGTCTCTTCCGTTAAAGGGAAGTTAGTATCACAGGCTTAGTACGATCTTTGTGTTAATCCTCGGTCGTGTACATTGTAAGATGTACAACGTGAATACAACAAAGACCGCCGTATACTGACCAATGTTGTTTAATGGGGTTGACAGTAAACCGTACCTTAGGCCAACAGAGACACAGTCTTGACGAAGGGGCTATAGCTAATGGTATTCATCACCGATACATTTAGAGTGAACCCGACGAAACTTTTGTCAATGGTTCGATCACGTTATGATGATTCTAAAACAGGGACGACGCCTGCTGCTCGTGGTGACCGTCGTCTAGGGCCCCAATCTGTAGTAAGGTCAGGCTGTAGGGTCTCACACCGAGTAGTATTCGTGTCTTAGTAATAGAAAGATAAATAATAGGAATTCATTCGATGAAATGGAATAGTTAAGTTCACAAGCTAGTTGTGAGACTAAGTCGTAGATGGGGACAATGTTGCATTTGTTGCAAACAAGATTAAACGTGTCGTAAAGTGGTTACGACAATATTTGTAGGAACAAAAGATTGGAAAGGGTTACCTGGTTGACAAGATCGTCTTGGTCTAAACACAGGTTCAAACTGCATCCAAATCGGAGCTCAAATGAGCCCGGAAACGCAAAAACAGTCAAAGGCAAGAGTGGGTTAGACCCACTTGGGTTAGCGGGTCCACCCGCAAGGAGAAAGGGCATGCTGAACCAGTGGGCCGCGTGCCTGTTGTATTCAGTGTTCAGCAGGCGCGACCCACTGGGTTAGGGTGCGGCCCGCTGGAAACATCGGGCGTGACCTGCTGGCTTAGCAGGCGCGGCCCGCTGGAAACAACGGGCGCGCCCGTTGCTTAGCGGGCTGCCCGCCTGCCCCGGGTGTGCCAACTTGGGCGCGCCCATGTGCCTTGGTAGGCGCACCCGCTAAGCTTAGCGGGCTCGCCCGCAACTTAAGTTAATTATGGTTCTTGAAAACCCTTTTGACGGCTACAAAAATTGACTTTTTACCCATCTTTGGGCAATTGTGTGAGGGGTCAAACGAAGTCGGAATTCGTCGCCGTTTGTTCCTACGCATTCACCATTCGAAGCCATTCGAAATGATAGTTTTTATCATCTCTAAAGCTCAATGGTGAAGGAGAATTAATTGGTTGAAGTTGGCCCTTTGTGAAAGGCTTACTAACTTCAAATAACTAAATTAATTCTCTTTCTTTTTTAATTTTGTTTTGTCCCACATTGCTCGTGACGAAAAGAGAGGTGCCGACTCCCTATATAAATAGGGGTGCACTCTCTTGAAAAACATACCAAGTCTTCGATCGAGTAGCTCCGAATTTTTGAGCAAGCTCGATCTACACTTAAACTATTCTTCCTTTCTTCGACCTATTCTCCCGACGGGTCCTAGCAAGACTACGAAGGGGGTTTTGGATTCGGATCCAGACGTCTAAGTCGCGGGTCTGCTCAAGTGAAACCTTCTACCGCAAGTGATCGGCTCGGAGACGGGTGTCGGTTCGGGTGGATCAGTTCGAAGGTGCAAGGCGGCTCGGGTGGATTGAGTCAAGGGTGCAAGGCGGCTCGGCTACAAGGAGCGCAAGAAGTTGGTGCGGTACATCTTGCCTGCTCCAGGGCCAAGATTCAGGGTATGTTCTTTAAGCTTTTTAGTGTAATTTAATTTCGTAGCAGTAGGATAGATCCCTCTTGGGGTGGGCTGGACCCACCCCAAGTTGGCATAGATCGGGCTAGGTTCTGGCTCTCTCATGGCCTAGCTAAAATGTTTGGCTAGCATGTTTTATTTTCCGCCCTCTGTGGTCCGTCCGACTTAGGACGAGCACAAATCTGAGCCCTGAGGGTTCGCCAAAACCCTTCAGTGGTATCAGAGCCAGGGTTATGCTTGTAGATCTTGATTTGCGGCGATTTTAAATTATTAAAATTGCTTGTTTTTGAACATACATATATTTTAAATTTATGTTAAAATTGGTTAAACCAAATTTTTGTGTTTTAAAAATTGTTTTTATAACATGAAAATCTTTGGGGGACGTTTTAAATTTTATGTGATAAATTTAATAAGTCTTCTATGTTTAAATGTTTTAAAATTTTTTATTTTATGAGATAAAATAATTTTAGTAAGCATTTAAATTTTTTTATTTAACATTTAGAGAAATTTTTTACTTTCATAAGATGATATTAAAAATTAACTTCTTTTAGTTACATAAAGTTTGAAAGATTTTTAACTATATCTGAAAGTTTTAAAATTGATTTCAAACGATTTTAAAAATGTTTTAAAATTATTTTGTAGTATATATAACATAAAGAATTTTTTTTCATGAGATGGAATTAAAAATTCATTTCTTTTAGTTACATAAAGTTTTAAAGATTATTTTATGAGATAATTTAATCTTAAAATATTTTCATTAAATTTAAAGCTTAGGTTTGTATTTAAAATTATTTGATAATTTTTTATAAACCAAATTTTATGTGATAAAATGTTTAAAGTTTTAAATTTTAAATTTAAATGTTAAATTGTAGATCAGCAAGTTCATTATTTATGTGGCAGATAATTTTAACTTGCATGTTCTCTTGATATGTCATATTATTGAACCCTAATTCATGTGATAATTAGTTGGTTGACATTATTGGCCTTGCTGCATAATCAGATTATTCATGAACCTCTTAGATTAGCCATTAATTTAAAATCTTATGAGATAAAATTTTAAATTGTGACATGCTACGTTTTAATGAGCAATTACGACATCAAAACCTAATTCCTGATTAGGGTAGTCCCTTTAATTGACTATCATTATTTTAAATTGTTTCGATAATGATTATCATTAAATGACTAATTTTGTAAAATGTTGTAATTGATTTATTAAAATCCTAATTAAAATTGGGGTAGCACGATGAACAAAACGAACCTTATAGTTGATAAGGATCTAATAAAAATCATCAAACAAATCCATAAAAATTTCGAATTTTAAGGATCAACTAGTTGATAAGGATTAACTAGTATTAATTAAAAGCTATTTAGTTGATGGACGAATATAGAATTGATGAACCTCCTTCAACAGATTAAGATGTCGGTTAATGTGCTTGGCTAAGTTTGCTGGACCACCCTAGCTAGACTAGGGGTTAAGTGGTCCTGGCTTAGTCAATTCCCTGGCCGCGTTCTGCTGGACTGCAAGGAGTCGAATCATGACTGTGTAAGTCCATCGACTATACCTAAGTCAAATACGATAATAATCTTATTCAAGATAAATCGTAGCCCTCCTTATTTTAGGAGTTGGCAACTGTAAGACCCGTATTACGGTTGTTGAGCTACACTCAAGCTGTGACATGGCAACCTTATAGAAACCGATTTCTTGATAACATCTTGACATGATCCAAACCGTCGTGTCATGCTTACACTGAGCGCCAGCGTAAGTCAAACCAAAGATGTAGTCTAAGACCTAACCCAAACCAACGCATCGTGAATACACCGAGCGCCGGGGCAAGTCAGGCTAGACGCAAAAACGAGGGTTGGACTAGGCTAGCCATTGTGTTTTGGATGAGCACACTCATGATCATAAATACTGGGGTAAAATTAGAAAGTGAATCATATTTAATATGATTGACGATGAGTTCGTCTACCGACTACAGAGTCGGACAACTTGTTGAGACACACTCAAGGTTGTCATACTCAGTGTAGTCGGATCCCTCTCCTACAAATGTTATTGTATAATAAACTGTTTATTATTATGGCTTTAATAAATTTAGTGGGAGAATATAGTTTTATTAAAAACCACTGAAACTATACAACAAACATATACTGACTAAGTATATACTAAATTGTAGAATGGATTCAGGTCTAAAGTATATGATAGAGAGGACTGTGCTCGATGGAACAAACTATAAAGATTGGCTTAGAAACATTAAGTTAGTCCTTTCTCTAGCCGGGATTGGATACGTGCTGTTTGAGGACCCTCTGGAAAAGCCGGACGAAGATGCAACGCCTGAGGAGAAGAAAGCCTACAAGGAGTACCAGAGAGATGCCGAGAAGGCCAGGTTTACTCTGGCTTCAATGAACAACAATCTACAGAGAAAGCATGAACATCTGGATGTTCAAAGCATGCTTCTCAATGCAGAGGAATTGTTTGGCAAGTGGTTCAGAGCTGCCAAATTTGAAGCCACGAGCAACCTCTGGGGAGCTAGGATGGAAACAGACCCCGTGCAAGATCGTGTGATTAAGATGATCGGGTACGTGGAAGATGCCTCCCAGTTGGGTTTTGTCCTGGACAATGATATGTTCGTGGACATTATCCTTAAGTCTTTGACCCCAGACTTCAAACCTTTTCATTACTAGTTTCATTATGAACAGTATTGAAACGGATCTTCCCGGTCTCCTCAACAAGCTTAGGCAGTTTGAGGAGATCGAGAAGAAACCGACTGTGTTGGTTGTTGGCTTTGCTTCTTCAGACCAGCCGAAAGGCAAGGGCAAGAAGGGGCAGATCCCACAACCAGCTAAGGTGAAGAAGGGGAAGAAGAAGGCAAAGGGGGCTCCATCCAAAACCGAATGCTTTCATTACCATAAGATTGGCCATTTGAAGAGAAACTGCAAGGTTTACCTTGCAGAAAAGAAGAAGGGGCATACTGATGCCTCTACCTCAGGTACAACAAATTCAATTTAATAAAGCATAATTATTTCCATAAATGCTTTATCACATAGTATGGATACTAAGACATCTGTGTAATATATACATGTGGCTGATATGAAGCATAGGATGGAAAAAGTTCCGAGGACGGTCGACATCTGAGCAATCGTTGCTGCTGGACCGTGCGAGGACTTCAAGAGACGTGAAGAAGAAGGAATTGATACTTATTTCTTTTTATGAATAAAATGTATCGTTCCTTAAGTTAAAACATTGATTGAGTGTTTAACGCTCAAAGTTTATTTTGATGAACAAATCATGATTCATTTTAATGAATCCATTGTTTGAATAAATATCTCGGGAAATGTGCTTCATTTTAAATTGTGATTGATTGTAAATAACTCATTTCTGTGGATGTGGCTATCTGAGTTGGTTGTATAAATGCTCGAGCTGACAAGCAGCGCATCTGAATAATTTGATTGTTTGGAGCCGACTTAATTTTATAGCTAGTCAATAGTTAAATATAAGTTCTATGAGCGTATAATTGTATATGATCACAATTATACACATATTAAGATTTATTCTTGATTCAAACTACATTTGATTCTTAAGAGTTATTATTAAATGTAGTTAAGGGAAAAGTACTAAGTAGGACGTTTGACTGAGTAAGTCAATATCAAGATTCCTTAAACCGATCTTGATATGACTCATTCGTCAAACCCAACCTGACACTGGTACGTTCCATCTAAGCACTTCTCAGCTGGTTATGCTTATCATATATATTCTAAATATGATTTAGATATATAGTAGATGTATTTAACCAAATAGTTCTTAAAGTCAGTGGGAGCTAGCTCATATACTTAGCTCTAGTTTCTCGGACTAAGTAAAAAGGTTTCCAACTTATTTGAATCATCTATGTAAGACATTGAATCAAAATAGTTTTGATTTAATTGAATATATAGAGACTTAAGGTGCCACTTATGTACTTGACATATTGACACAAAATAATTGGAATGAATTAAGACTGACTTATAGAAATGTTAGACCCTACATCTAGATTGTATGAGCTAATTGTTAGCTGGACAAAGAAAAGAAAATTGATCCAAATAATTTTTCAAGGATCAACCTTGTGTGATCAAGAGATGTATAAATAAAAATCCATTAAAATGCATTATAGATACGCGTTAGTAAGTCCACTCTTAGGTTTAACATATGTTAAGTCCAAGGTGACTGATATGCTACAACGGTATGAGATACCGAGATAAATAGCCTAAGTGCAAGTGGGAGATGTAGGAAGATATATGCCCATAAGGCGATTTATCCTAAGTATACGTCTTGTTAAGATATAATATGGTATCCATTATCCTAAGTATAAATTCGTTGAATCATATACTTAGATAATTTCCTTAGACTTATAGTTAGGTCCTTACGTATCCAGATGTAGATCTCGATTTGATTAGTAAGTGACCGGACAGAAACTTAAGTCTTAAAAGGTCCGTGGTCATAGATGTATCGAGAACTGGATATCAGTACATTGGACAGACCACAGTGTCTTTGTCTTACCTTAGGGTAATGATGATCTTATAGTCATTCGACTTGGTGAAGTTGGAGACGAGACACAGGTGCTCATTGGAGAATGAGTTCACTGAACGACCAACTTAGAGTAATTAAATGGTTAAACTTTAACAAAACTGTCTATAATAACTCTAGGGTGATGATAGGTAAGCTGGTCCTTAAGACCTGAAATTATTTGTGAGAACCTGTGAGTGAACAGTGTCTCTTAGACCTATGATCTAGCTTCGAGGCTAGGCATGCTGAAAGATCTTAGGTTGGGTTACACCTGAAGCTCTCGAGGCGAATAAATGACTAAGATGGAATTCGTCTCTTCCATTAAAAGGAAGTTAGTTTCACATGCTCAGTACGGTCTTTGTGTTAATTCTCGGCCGGGGTACGTTGTAAGATGTACAACATGAATACAACAAAGACCGCATTATACTGACGAATATTGTCTAATGGGGTTGACAGTAAACCATACCCTAGGCCAACAGAGACACAGTCTTGACAAAGGGACTATAGATAACGGTATTCATCAGTGATGCAGTCAGAGTGAACCCGACGAAACTTTTGTCAATGGGTCGATCACGTTATGATGATTCTGAAACAAGGATTACACCTACTGCTCGTAGTGATCGTCGTCTAGGGGTTTCGAGCCCCAACATGTAGCAAGGTCAGGCTGTAGGGTCTCACACCGAGTAGTATTCGTGTCTTAATAATAGGAAGATAAATAAGAGGAATTCATTCGATGAAATGGAATAGTTAAGTTTACAAGCTAGTTGTGAGACTAAGTCGTAGATGCAGACAATGTTGCATTTGATGCAAACAAGATTAAACGTGTCGTAAATTGGTTACGACAATATTTGGAGGAACAAAAGCATTATAAAGGGTTACCTGGTTAACGGGATCGTCTCGATCTAAACACAGGTTCAAACCGCGTCCAAGTCGGAGCTCAAATGAGCCCGAAAATGCAAAAACAGTCAAAGGCAAGAGTGGGTTAGACCCACTTGGGCTAGCGGGTCCACCCACAAGGAGAAAGAGCATGCTGAACCAGCGGGCCGCGTGCCCACTGTGTTCAGCAGGCGCGGCCCGCTGATCAACGGGCTGCCCGCCCCGGGCACGCCCAACTTGGGTGCGCCCATGTGCCTTGGCGAGTGTGCCTGCTAAGCTTAGCGGGTGCGCCCACAACTTAAGTTAATTAGGGTTCTTGAAAACCCTTTTGACGGCTACGAAAATTGACTTTTTACCCAACTTTGGGCAATTGTTTGATGGGTCAAACGAAGTCAGAATTCATCGCCATTCGTTCCTACCGTTCACCATTCAAAGCCCTTCGAAATGATAGTTTGTATCATCTCTAAAGCTAAATGGTGAATGAGAATTAATTGGTTGAAGTTGGCTCTTTGTGAAAGGCTTACTAACTTCGATTAACTAAATTAATTCTCTTTTAATTTTGCTTTGTTCCCCATTGCTCGTGACGAAAAGAGAGGTGCCGACTCCCTATATAAATAGGGGTGCACTCTCTTCGTTAAAAAACACACCAAGTCTTCGATCGAGTAGCTCCGAATTTTTGAGCAAGCTCGATCTACGACTTAAACTATTCTTCCTCTCTTCTTCCTATTCTCCCGACGTGTCCTAGCAAGACTATGAAGGGGGTTTTGGATTCGGATCCAGACGTTTAAGACACGGGTCTGCTCAAGTGAAACCCTCTACCGCAAGTGATCGGCTCGGAGACGGGTGTCGGCTCGGGTGGATCAGTTCGAAGGTGCAAGGCGGCTCAGGTGGATTGAGTCAAGGGTGCAAGGTGGCTCGGCTACAAGAAGTGCAAGAAGTTGGTGTGGTACATCTTGCCTGCCCCAGGACCAAGATTCCGGGTATGTTCTTTAAGTTTTCTAGTGTAATTTAATTTCGTCGCAGTAGGATAGATCCCTCTTGGGGTGGGCTGGACCCACCCCAAGTTGGCATAGATCGGGCTAGGTTCTGGCTCTCTTAGGGCCTAGCTAAAATGTTTAGCTAGCATGTTTTATTTTCTGCTGCATTTTATGCCTCTGTGGTACGTCCGACTTAGGACAAGCACATATCTAAGCCTTGAGGGTCCGCCAAAACCCTTCAACATCAGCGACCGAAGTTTATTTGATAGGCTCATGTCTATCTTCAGGCGCCTGGGTATTGTTCTTCAGTCGTCTGTGTACAAAATTGTGTAACTTGTCATTTCTTGGCATCACTCCATCTTGTGGGTGAGTCGACTGATATAGAGTTTACAACCGCCTGTCATTCTTCAGGCGCCTGGACTTTTCTCTTCAGTCGTCTGAATGCACAAGTGCGAAAGTTGCATTTTCTCAGCTCCATTCCATCCCTTGTGATAGTCGTTTGACGAAGTCTTTACAGACGCCTGCACATTGTACATGCGCATATGTAGTCTTCTACAGTCGACTGTCCTGGCTCAGATTATAACCGTTGGGAATAATTTAGCTATTGATCAGTTGACTGTCGATGTTAAAGCCAAAAGTTGCCAAAATCTAGCCGTTGCAGATTTTTCTCCTTTGACCTTTTCGCTTGGTTTTGAGGGGTTTTAGTGGCTTCTTGTATATATGAGATGGGTTAGTTCTTTTAGAACTCTTGGTTAACATTGAATATCTTAGAGATTCATTAAGCCACTCCTAATCTCTTACTTCCATCTATGAGCTCTAATCTCTTCATGCATTGAAGCTAGCTCAAGGAAAATCATCCAAGTGCAATCAAGTTCATCTTTTCATTTGGAGATCCTCTTCCATGCCTTCATTTTCATATTGAGTAAGTTGATCTCAAGGCATATGTAAGAGTACTTTGTTCCATTTATTTTCTCGAAACCCTGTAGTTCTTTGTGAGTGCTAGTTCCTCTCTTTGCGAGAGATTAACCCTTGTGTAGGGTTGGTTGATTACTCTCTGTGTGCGAGTTACGTTCTTTCTGTGTGAGAGAACAAATCCTTTGTGTGAGGTATCTCTGTGTGAGATTGTATACACTACCTTGTGTAGGATCATAGTGAATAGTTGGTGTGATGTACCCAAGTTGGGGAACCAATGTAAAATCTCTTGTGTTTGTGTGTGCTTGATTGTGTTGTTTGAATTACTCTTGCCCTTATAATTCCGCATTTGCAAGTTTAATTTTTAATTACACGATTATTGTCATTACTCTATTCCCCCCTTTAGAGTGTTTGTTGTTAGTATTGCTAGGCATAGATGGTCCTTACACAAAGAATGAGGGTTTTGCTTCTTAGCAAAAAAATGAAGAAGTTTCATTCTCCCTCATCACCTTGTGATTTACTTGCTTCTTGTTAGGGTTATTGTTATACAAGAAAGCATGATGATTCTGCTTAGGTGCTTTAGCAATATGTCTTGGTTTTGCACCATAAAAAGAATTAGAGGTGGGTTTGGTTACACACTTGGATATATCCCAAACCTCCTCTATGGTTTGCTGGATGTTGTTTTTCCAACAAACCGTAGAGTGAATCCCTAGAAAGCACAAAGCTAATGAGCTTTTGGGATTCCTCTTCGTATTTCAACGTAAGTTGTTGAATGCAAGACTCTAAGCTAAGATGTTTGAGCTACTAATTTTTCATTTGCAATGCTCAAATCCTTAACTTGAGAGAGAAGTATGGCTCTCTCACTAGTGTCACAAATATGAAAAGCATTATTATTTACACTAGTCGATTCTAATTCATGCAACATACTCTTAACATCAACAAATTTTGCTTTTAATTTAGAGTAAGAGTTGATGCACTTACTAGCCCAAATCGAGACCACATTATAGAGATATTCAAGCTCCTCATAAGATAGCTTTGGCTCCACCGCATCTTCATCATTGCATTCCTCCTCGTAAGAGATTGATGAAGAAACTTCCCATTTTGCCATGAAGCACACTTCTTCATTGGGGTTGAGCCAAGTCTCTACCTCTTCATCACTTGAGCTTGAAGATATATCGTTGAATGTCGTGAAGCACTTGAGGGCTTCCTCCTAGTCATCTTCTTCTTCGTCAAATGATGAGTCCTCACTTGAGTCATCAAAAGTACCAACAAAACCATTCTTCTCGTTCTTGTACTTGGAGTTGCATTTCCAATATTTCTTCCCATTCTCTTTGTAAGATTCTTTGGAGGGTTTGGAAGGGCATTCCAGAGCGATGACCTTTACCACTACAATTGTAACAAATAGGAATCTTGTTAGTATTAGAGACAAACTTTGAGGAAGACTTACCTTGCTTGTCCTTAAAGAAGCTCTTAGTTGCTTGGCAAGCTCCATGATTTCATCACCACTAGCTGTAATGCCCTACAAGCTACTGCACAAGTACTAGAGGGGGGGGGGGGGTGAATAGTACTTTAAAATAATAAAGAGTATAATTCCAAATTAAATTGCAAACAACTACCAAATCAATTTGCGGAAGCTTAAATTGAATGACAACAACAAAATTAACAATGCAAACAAATGATGTTAATGGGTTCGGATCCACCCAAGTCTCCCCGACTTGTTCCCGGTGATCCTACGTCCCAACCACCCGGATCCCCTCCGGATACTTCGGTTAGAAACCCTAACCCAAGATTTCCACTATGAATATCTTGTGAAAAACCTTCACAAGATCAAATCATACAACAACGGCAATAGTGAATCCCACAACCCGGGATCACAACCTTCTCTCACAACCGAGAGAATCAACAAGCAATATAAAAGAGTTTATATTGAAATAAGCAAACTTACCACAAAATCCTATACCTTGAGTTTTTCTTACCCAAAAGGTGAAATGAAGGATTTGAGGAAGATGAAGTCACCAAGACCTAGCACCAAGGAAATGACCATC
Source organism: Scilla litardierei (assembly GCA_030789695.1). Classification (NCBI taxonomy): domain Eukaryota; kingdom Viridiplantae; phylum Streptophyta; class Magnoliopsida; order Asparagales; family Asparagaceae; genus Scilla; species Scilla litardierei. Next base: position 186,080,864 of record CM061142.1, on the reverse strand, counting down.
AATCGGTGCCTAGGGATGATTTGGAGACTTGGATCAAGCTATAGCTTGAAGAGCTCACCAAGAACAAGCTTCTCTCAAAAGGTATTCTAGATCTAGAATAGTGAGAGAATGGGTTTCTTGTGAGGAAGAGAGCTTTAGATTTGAGTGAGAAAGGCTATCTCTTTTGATCTCAATGAATCTATGAATGGAAGCTCTAACCTAGATAGAAATGACCTAGGTTCGTATTTATAGGGTCCCATAAAAACAACTTAGGTCATTCTCCAACGGATAGAAATCTGGGAGAATTAGTCGGTCAAAGAACAATCACTGACCGACTAGTTCATCAACTAGTCGGTCAGTCAAACAGCATGGACCGACTAAGAGAGGAACTGAGAAGAAAGAGAAATTCAGACCTAGAAATCTAGTCGGTCCAAGAAGACTTTCTGACCGACTAGTTTAACAACTAGTCGGTCAGTCAATGAACGTAGACTGACTAAGAGGCAAAATGAAATAGTCTGAACACAAGTTGACTTAGTCGGTCCAAGAACAAAAGTTGACCGACTAGATTGTCAACTAGTCGGTCACCAAACGTTCTTAGACCGACTAACGATAAACAGTAGCTTAGGAGAAATTTAGTATGAACAGTAAGTCACAACTAGTCGGTCAAAGAAGCATCACTGACAGACTAGTTCACAAACTAGTCAGTCAGTGAGTCAACGTAGACCGACTAACTGTAAACAGTAAAGTCCAAGAAATTAAGTAATCAAACTAGTCGGTCCAAGAAGAGTTGCTGACCGACTAGATCACCATCTAGTCGGTCAGTACTTCTTCTTGTACCAACTAACATGCACAAACAAGTCCGAATCGAAGCACAACGCTTCGAGGAAGTTAGAATGAACTTGTACTAAGATCCTAGAGCTACGATATGAGCGTTATGAAGTTAGAATGGTAAGATATACTTAAGGCTTAACATTCTATATATCGAAGCTAAAAAGACTATAAATAAAACCTTAATAAACGGTCTTCGAGAGCTTCGATTGATTCTTCATAACTTCCAAAATGGCGCAAGAGCTTCAACGAAGCTTTAGGCATGAATACGAGTTTTGTGAAGTGTTGAGATGTCGCTTTGAATGTTCTCGTGAATTTGGCGACGATCTCCAATACTGCGCTCACAAATTGTTAGTTCATGGATTATTTATGTTTGCTCATCATCAAAACCAAATCCGGGGAGTCCAATATTCAATATTCTCCCCCTTTTTGGTGATGACAAACCAACATAAATAATAATAAAAAATAATGATTCAAATGTAAAATACTTACTCCCCCTGCATTGATGACACGTTAATTCCAAAATGAATATATATGAATTGCATCAATCAGACGAGTAAGATAAATAAAGAGAATCGATTTTCGAAATATCGGATTTTGAAAATCCTTATATATATCTTAACTCCCCCTGAATCTAACATATCAAACTAGATTCTTGGAAATTGAGTTAAATTTTCATTTGCACTATTTATTATCATTATCTCTCCCCCTTTGGCATTATCCCAAAAATGGGGGGCATACAACGACAACAACTAGGAAATGGAAAATCCAACATCGGGAGTCGTAGACAATGACGATGGACGTAATTGACACCAAGGGAAAAATGATGAAATCAAATCAAGGTGTGCCAAATTGTCCATTATCAAAAAGCGATAATCAAAATCATCAAAAATAGTATTTGGTAATTTTTTCATTTATTGAATAATGAAACCTACTCTCCAATATTCAATATTCTTGGTTAAATTTGTGCATGGAAAACAATTCTATACAAATATAGAAATATAATCTATTTAACCAAGTTTTTCAATCGTCGAGCGAAGATTTTACATAGCATGGACATTGAATGAGAATTAATGTGCACGAGGAAGTAATTATCACAACATGAACAACGATGTATATATAGATAGAAACATCAAGAGTACATCCCAAAAAGAGATCGATACAACAAATGCAACATACCCATCAAAAAGAAATACATCATATATCATTGATACAACATCATCATGAGAACATCATCATCAACATCATCAACGTCCAACAACAAAAAATACAACACATCAAAATATCCAACACCGACATCCAGAAAACTCAAAAATACATCAAATCTACCCTCAAACTCCATCCTAACCCAAAATACTCTCAAAAAGATATGTCATCCAAAGAGTAGTGGAGAGTCCTCGGAACAAACGATCACGAGGAAGTGGCTGGATCTGCAGTGTCCGTGGGTCCAGTCGACGGAGTGGACTCAGGTTCTGCAGGGAGTAGAGGCGTCTCAACAGACGGGATCGTCGGGGTAGGTGTGGAAACAACGGGCTCAACAGCTGGGGTCACAACAACAGGGGTCTCAACAGCAACAGGTGAGACAGGAGCAGACTCGTCAACAGGAGTAACAGCAGCCACAGAAGTCTGGACTACTGCAGCAGAAGGCTCTGGAACACCGGAAGAGGTGCCAACTCCAGGAGCAGAAGTGGTAGCAGCAGCAGCAGCAGCAGCAGTGGCCTCATCGCCACGGGCTAAGGAAGTGACAAGCTCGTCAAGCTCCTCATTGTCCATCTCCTCGGCCTCAGAAACGGAAGGAGGAAGATCAATCCCCATCATACGAGCCATACGACAGACGACCTCCTCAGTACGAGCCAAACGTGAGTCGTGCTGACGAAGAAGGCGTACGACATCGTCTAATGTGGCAGGAGGAGCGGGGGATGCAGCAGTTGAGGGAGTAGACTGGGAAGCAGATGCGGTAGACCTCTGCACGTGACGAAGCGCCGCTAGAGATTTCTTAACGGCCGTCGCGTTTAGAGGAGTACCCAAGGGACGCTCATCGTCAGGAGGGAGAGGGACTCGGAAATGACGAAAGACAAGGGTCAGCAGACACGGATATGGAATATGCGCAGATTTATTGGTCTTGCGTATACACTCGAAAGAGTCCATCTTATCGAGTATAACGCGAGCCTAATTAATCTCGCAACCTAAGAAAAGAGCGTATATGAGCTTCAAAAATGGCTGGGATGGAAGTGAAGATGAGCCGTACTTGGGAAGCAAGCACGACTTCAGAATGAGATTCAGAACCCAGGCATTTGGCTTGAACGACTTCGAAGGAACTCCAATAAAGGCAGGAGGGATCACATGGAAGATGTCAGAAAGAACGGACTGATCAAAGGAAGATATATCATCGACGGAAATGTCTGAAGGAAGGAGACCGGACGACGAACAACCAAGTATCTCCCCCAAGATTTCTGTCGTGAGAACTATAGGAGTTCCCAAGACAGTAGTCTCGATGGAGTGACTCGCGTCGTACTGGCCTCGGACACGATTGTCATAGAACAATTTCACAAGGCGAGGATATGGTTTAGGGTTGGCCTTAAGATCGTATCGAAGATAATCAAGGAGACCACTATAGGAGAGGAGATCAGCTAAGCCAAGGAAATCTGAAAACTGAACGTAGTGCTCCAATAGCATCGGGCAGTGTTCAATACGGTTGTAGGCCGTGAGACACATAGGGTCGTCGCGACACAACGATATGTCAACACCCCCCGCTGGCATTGGGCCCTTTCCCTTTGGCTGGCGAGTCCTAGGACGAAGTGGAGGAGTGGGTTCCCTATGGCTAGGCTCATCCTCAGGCACAAACTCAGTGTCGGAATCGGGAGGAGTAGAGGGTGAGTGGAGTATGGGCTTTTTGGTCTTAGATTTTCTGGGTTTGACCGTCGCCGTCCTCTGCTTCTTCAGAGGAGGCGAAGACGGAGAAGCTTGGGTTGATTTGGCACGACGCTTAGGCTTAGGTGGATTCCTAGGGTCGGAAGGCTCTATAGACATAGGAGAAGCCCCAGATGAGGCGATAGGAATCCTCGTCTTTGCCATGGTCGTGGCACGACGAGTAAAAGCAACTGATGACGAAAGATCAAATACCCTAGCTGAAACCCTAGATTCCTACAGCAAACTCGAAATAAACAAGCCCTAGAAGAAATTCGAAACCCTAGGAGCTAGATCAACCCTAGAATAGGAAATGAGACCTAGGAGGAGGGGGTTTTACCTAGGAGGAGGAGTCGACGGCGGCGGACGGCGGGGATGGCCGGAGATCTGGCCGGAGTCGACGGGAATAGGAAGAGTCTCGAGAGGGTTTGGGTTTTTGCGGGCTTGAGCTGAGAAAAAACAACCGACTAAATGAAGAGGAAGTCGGATAAAATCGTTTTAAGTCGGTCGAGATCTGGAAAAGACACAAATGCCCTAACCTACTTAGTCGGTCACAGTTCAAGAACTGACCGACTAGATTACGATCTAGTCGGTCGGTCAATGAGCTTGAACCGACTAAGTCGAAACAGAGGCAAACAGGGATTTTTAGGGCTAGAATTAGTCGGTCGCAGTATATTCACTGACCGACTAGTTTTCAATCTAGTCGGTCGGTAAGTGTACTGTGACCGACTAAAGAAAGAAAATGATAGGAGTAAGATAAAAGCTTGATCTAGTCGGTCTGAATTCACTTGCTGACCGACTAGATGAGCATCTAGTCGGTTGACAAATGAACTGAAACCGACTAGAAGAGTCCAAAAATTGATAATTGATTTCTCTTCACAAACCACTTGGATGAAACATCTTAACACTCTCATTAGTCATCTAAATTACCCCATAAAACGTCGAAATCTTAAATACGACATTGAAATACGAATTCGATCATAAATTCAAACATATCACATAAAATTCCCAAAAATTCAATAAATCTAGCATGAACGAAATATCGCGAAATATAATAGCATGCAAGATAATTGAATGAAACATGAATCCTATATCTCGGATTCACCCATAATCCCCAATTCTCGACGCAACCGCACAAAGGAGTCCTCCTTTAGGGGTTTCGTGAAAATATCGGCGATTTGCTTTTGGGTTTCAACGTACACTAAAATGATGTCCTTTTTAGCAACATGATAATCTAAAAAGTGGTGTCGGACATCTATGTGTTTTGATCGGGAATGGTGCACCGGATTCTTTGAAAGACAGATAACACTTTGGTTATCCACCATGATAGGGCTAGTATCACAGTGAATACCAAAATCCTTCAAAGTGTGTCTCATCCAAAGAACCTGGGCACAAGCGGCACCGGCGGCAATATATTCCGCCTCGGTGGTTGAAAGTGATACGGAATTTTGCTTCTTGGAAAACCAAGAGACAAGAGAATTTCCTAGAAAATGGCAAGTGCCACTAGTACTTTTCCTGTCGGATTTGCATCCCGCATAATCGGCATCACTGTATGAGACTAACTCATACGTGCTAGATTTTGGATAAAGTAATCCAAAATCAAGTGTATAACTTAGATAACGGAAAATACGTTTTACCGCTACAAAGTGAGACTCCTTAGGTTGAGACTGATAACGAGCACATATGCATACGGCAAACATAATATCGGGCCTACTTGCGGTAAGATAAAGTAAACTACCTATCATACCTCGATATAGACGAATGTCTACATCCTTACCGCCCATATCCTTGTCAAGATGCGTAGTCGTGCTCATTGGAGTCTTTTTCCCGAAAGCACTTTCCATTCCAAATCGCTTAAGCAACTCCACCGTATACTTCGTTTGGTGGATGAAGATTGCATCGTTCAATTGGCGAATTTGGAGACCTAAGAAATATTTGAGTTCGCCCATGTGGCTCATCTCAAATTGTTCCTTCATAACATTAGAAAACTCTTCGCAAAGAGTGAAGTTAGTAGCACCGAAAATGATATCATCAACATAAATTTGAACTAATAAAATATCATTATTCGCATGCTTAACAAAAAGTGTAGAATCGGCTTCGCCCATTTTAAAATTCAAATCCAAAAGAAAATTCTTTAGGCGATCATACCAAGCCCGAGGAGCTTGTCTCAAACCATAAAGAGCTTTCTTTAGTTTAAAAACATGATTTGGAAATTTTTCATTTATGAAGCCCGGAGGTTGAGAAACGTAAACTTCCTCAACAACATCTCCGTTTAAAAATGCACTTTTAACATCCATTTGAAATAACTTAAAATTTTTATGGCATGCATAAGACAATAAAAGTCTAATTGATTCTAATCTAGCTACCGGAGCGAAGGATTCTTCGAAATCGATACCTTCCTCTTGGTGATAGCCTTGAGCAACTAACCGAGCTTTGTTCCGGACGACGACTTGATTTTCGTCGGTTTTGTTCTTGAAGATCCACTTTGTCCCTATGACGGTGTGGTTCTTTGATGGCAAAGGAACAAGCTCCCATACCTCATTCCTCTCGAATTGAATGAGTTCCTCCTCCATGGCAAGGATCCAAGCACTATCTTCGCACGCTTCAACTATATTCTTTGGCTCAATCGATGAGGCAAAGGCACAATTGGCGAAGTGGTGGACTTGAGATCTCGTCTTGACACTATCATTAATATTGCCAATGACTTGCTCATGGGGATGGTCGCGAACGGTATGAAGCCGCTTGGGAATACCTTGATCACTAGGCACATTCTCAACAACTTCATTAGTCGGGTTAGTCTCAATAGAATCAATTGAATCAATAGACTTAGAATTTTCAAACGAATTACATAAAACATCCATAGAATCATTATCATTTGAAATTCTAGAAGTAGTAAAATTCTCATTAAAAGAGACATGAAGTGATTCCTCGATCGTAGAGGATCTTTTGTTGTATATCTGGTAGGCTTTGCTACGTGAGGAATACCTAACAAATATCCCCTCATCCGATCTCGAATCAAACTTGTCCAAATTATCATATGTGTTTTTAATAAAACATTTTGCGCCGAAAACACGAAAATGTTTAACTTGAGGCAATCTACCAAACAACAATTCATAGCAAGTTTGTTTGGTGCCGGGCCTCAAAAGTATTCTATTAAACACAAAACAAGCGGTGTGTACCGCTTCCGCCCAAAATTGATAACCAAGTTGACTATCTTCGAGCATAGTGCGAGCACACTCCACAAGCGTTCTATTCTTCCTCTCAACAACACCATTTTGAGGAGGTGCGCGAGGGAAAGAAAACGTGTGAGTAATTCCAAGATCATCACAAAAATTTGAGAAAGACTCATTCTCAAATTCACCCCCATGATCACTACGAATAGTGACAATGGTGGTTCCGATGAGATTTTGTACTTTCTTCACAAATATTGTGAAGTTTTCAAAAGCTTCATTTTTATTACATAAGAAAGATACCCATGTAAATCTTGAATAATCATCAACGATGACTAGTCCATATCTTGCATTTCCTAAGGAAGCAACTCTAGTTGGCCCAAATAAATCTAGATGTAATAGCTCTAGTTGCCGTTTCGTAGAAATGCTTTTCTTAGGTTTAAATGAAGATTTAGGAAGCTTGCCACGTTGACAAGAATCACAAAAACTTTTCTTTTCAAAAACGAGCTTCGGAAAACCTTTAATGGAATTTAATTTCGAAAGCTTATAAAGTGTTCCAAAGTTCACATGTCCAAAGCGTCGATGCCATAAGTGTTGTTCACTTGTGTTGGCAACGAGACATTGTTCATATGACTTAGAAAGATCCAAAATATAAATATCTTTATGGCGTGTGCCGGAAAATAATAATTTATTATTATCATTTGAAATATGACACAATCCTTTCGCAAAGCTAACTTTGTAACCTTTGTCACAAAGTTGGCTTATTGAAATAAGATTATGATTTAAACCATTAACTAGATAGACATCACTAATTAAGGGTTTAGAAGGGTTACCCACTTTACCAACACCGACGATGGTTCCGCTCTCGTTGCCTCCAAATACGACGCGATTTCCATTTGCAATGGGAACCACTCCGGAGAGCAATTGAGCGTCACCCGTCATGTGTTTTGAACACCCGCTATCGAGTATCCAATTCCCTTTGGAGCTAAATTTAAATTTGTTGCTCCTCTTCTTTTTCTTTTCCTTGAGTACCTAAAGATAGAAACTTTCATATCATGGTACCCAAGGTCATTGGGTCCTCAAAAGTTAGACCTTTGGAAGCCAAGTCCAATTGGACTTTGACTTCCCCACATAATTTCTACTATGCACAACATCCGAAAAATAAGCATTCATATATACTTGTTTTTCATCCATGCTTGTGTCCTTTGGGCTCCAAATAGTGAAAATTTTGGGAGCCATCATCCTATTGGGTGCATGCATGCGACGTTGATTTCTACGTGATGCATGTTGTGGATAGGCATAAGGAACATGATGGAATGTTGCACGACGAGAATTATTCATATGATGAGGTGGGTGAACATATGCATGTGTGGGAACACGTGCGTGAGGGTGTCTCACATGGTGTGCACGTGCCTGTGAACGTGTAGCATAGAAATCATCATATGTGTGAGACGGTGGAGTAGGACGTGTGTTCTTACGGGGCATGGTATTTGTGTACATATAAGCATGCCCCTTCTTTGGAGGTCCACCCAAAGTGGGTTTCTTTCCAAAAGAGGGTGTGGACGAGGTGGAAGCACCATTGGTAGATAAACTACCAATAGAGTGTTTGCTACCACTCGTAGAGTCACCGGAAGTTGGCCTAACAAAAGTAGTGGCCGCTTTGGATGGACATCCCATCATATACCCCAAACCAATGTGGTGATTGGCCGGAAGTAAGTCACTTAGGATTTTATCCAAATGGTCCTTACCCTTATTGAATCTATTGATTCGGCCTAATGTGTTCTCATATTTCTCTTTGAGAGAACGCATAGAAGTATCTAATGTGGATACTTGCGATGTGAGCACATAAACACGAGATTTAAGATTCTCGTTCTCAATACTCAAAGTCGAGTTTTGAGAAGTTAAATCTGCTATCCTATGTTCTTCCGGATCATCAATGCTAACATGTTCAAGTTTAGATTTGAGATTAACAATCTCATTTCTTAACTCTTCAACAACGGTGTCGTTGTTGGTGATGATAGTCTTAGGCGAGGTTTAAATGCTAGCTAGGTCATCTTTTACTTTAGTATATCTATTTACTAACTTAGTGTATTTAGACCATAATTGAGAGTTAGCATTCCTAAGATCATCCATAGTTACCTCATCGTTGCCTTCGTCGTCGCTATCATCGGAGGAGGAAAATCCTTGATCATGTTCCTCTTTTACCATGAAGCACATGTGCGCTTGCTCCACTTTCTCATCGTCCGACTCTCTGCTTGAGGAATTTCTCGGAGTCGGTGAATGTTGCTCCGACAAGTCCCTTTTTGTACCCCTTTTTGTACTTCTTTGACTTGTCGAACTTCGGCGCCTTCCACTTCTCCTTTTGCTTGTTTTGAGGACAATCCGCTTTGATGTGTCCTGGCTTATTGCATTTAAAGCACAAAGGTGGAGAGGCGTTAGTAGAAGGAAATTTAGATTTTTGTTTGAAGTTACCCTTTCGGAAGATGCGATTGAACTTCTTTGCCATGAGTGCAATGGATTCCATGTCCATTTCTTCTTCCGAGTCCTCATCATCGGTAGAGGTGGATGAAGCCGCCTTGAATGCAATCGCCTTTTTCTTAGGCGCGTCTTGGTTCAAATAGGACTTCATCTTTTCTTGTAACTTCACCTTGCTATCCTTGCGTACCTCGTATGACATTAAAGTACCCATCAATTGAACTACGGTATATTTATTCATGTCATTACCTTCCTCGATGGCGAAGGTACGTTTTTCCCAAGAAGAGGGAAGTCCTTCGATAAGCTTTGATCACTTCTCCTTTTGAGTGTAGGACTTGCCGAGGGCCTCTAACTCGTTTATTATGTCAACGAAACGAGCGTAATATTCTTTCATCTTCTCGCCCTGTTGCATATGAAACATTTCGTAATCTTTGTTTACGACTACGAGTTTAGAGTCACTTACCCTACTCGTCCCTTCATGAAGAATGAGGAGGGAGTTCCAAATTTGATATGCACTCTTACATGTGCATATCTTATTGAAGTCCTCGGGCTCCAATGCGCATTGCAAGGCGTTCATTGCCTTGGCATTGCTTACCTCCGCGGCGATCTCCGCGGTAGTCCATTTCTCAAAGTCTTCTTCTTCGGGTTCAATGTATTCCTTCATTGTGGTCCTCCATAAGGATGCACTCCGGAGGAAGGTTTCCATCCGGCATTTCCAGTACCCGTAGTTGGTACCGTTGAAGAATGGAGGCCTCGTAGAGGAATGTCCTTCCATCACCGAAGATGCTCCTTCACGGTTCCTGAAGGTGTCATAGTTGGAAGGTGGACGCACGGTCTTGTTGTCGTTGGCAGACATAGCTAAGTATCTGGCTCTGATACCAAATGTAATGCCCTACAAACTACTTCACAAGTACTATAGGGGGGGGGGGGGGGTGAATAGTACTTTAAAATAATAAAGAGTATAATTCCAAATTAAATTGCAAACAACTACCAAATCAATTTGCGGAAGCTTAAATTGAATGACAACAACAAAATTAACAATGCAAACAAATGATGTTAATGGGTTCGGATCCACCCAAGTCTCCCCGACTTGTTCCCGGTGATCCTACGTCCCAACCACCTGGATCCCCTTCGGATACTTCGGTTAGAAACCATAACCCAAGATTTTCACTATGAATATCTTGTGAAAAACCTTCACAAGATCAAATCATACAACAACGGCAATAGTGAATCCCACAACCCGGGATCACAACCTTCTCTCACAACCGAGAGAATCAACAAGCAATATAAAAGAGTTTATATTGAAATAAGCAAACTTACCACAAAATCCTATACCTTGAGTTTTTCTTACCCAAAAGGTGAAATGAAGGATTTGAGGAAGATGAAGTCACCAAGACCTAGCACTAAGGAAATGACCAGCAATCGGTGCCTATGGATGATTTGGAGACTTGGATCAAGCTATAGCTTGAAGAGCTCACCAAGAACAAGCTTCTCTCAAAAGGTATTCTAGATCTAGAATAGTGAGAGAATGGGTTTCTTGTGAGGAAGAGAGCTTTAGATTTGAGTGAGAAAGGCTATCTCTTTTGATCTCAATGAATCTCTGAATGGAAGCTCTAACCTAGATAGAAATGACCTAGGTTCGTATTTATAGGGTCCCATAAAAACAACTTAGGTCATTCTCCAACGGATAGAAATCTGGGAGAATTAGTCGGTCAAAGAACAATCACTGACCGACTAGTTCATCAACTAGTCGGTCAGTCAAACAGCATGGACCGACTAAGAGAGGAACTGAGAAGAAAGAGAAATTCAGACATATAAATCTAGTCGGTCCAAGAAGACTTTCTGACCGACTAGTTTCACAACTAGTCGGTCAGTCAATGAACGTAGACCGACTAAGAGGCAAAATGAAATAGTCTGAACACAAGTTGACTTAGTCGGTCCAAGAACAAAAGTTGACCGACTAGATTGTCAACTAGTCGGTCACCAAACGTTCTTAGACTGACTAACGATAAACAGTAGCTTAGGAGAAATTTAGTATGAACAGTAAGTCACAACTAGTCGGTCAAAGAAGCATCACTGACCGACTAGTTCACAAACTAGTCGGTCGGTGAGTCAACGTAGACCGACTAACTGTAAACAGTAAAGTCCAAGAAATTAAGGAATCAAACTAGTCGGTCCAAGAAGAGTTGCTGACCGACTAGATCACCATCTAGTCGGTCAGTACTTCTTCTTGTACCAACTAACATGCACAAACAAGTCCGAATCGAAGCGCGACGCTTCGAGGAAGTTAGAATGAACTTGTACTAAGATCCTAGAGCTACGATATGAGCGTTATGAAGTTAGAATGGTAAGATATACTTAAGGCTTAACATTCTATATATCGAAGCTAAAAAGACTATAAATAAAACCTTAATAAACGGTCTTCGAGAGCTTCGATTGATTCTTCATAACTTCCAAAACGGCGCAAGAGCTTCAACGAAGCTTTAGGCATGAATACGAGTTTTGTGAAGTGTTGAGATGTCGCTTTGAATGTTCTCGTGAATTTGGCGACGATCTCCAATACTGCGCTCACAAATTGTTAGTTCATGGATTATTTATGTTTGCTCATCATCAAAACCAAATCCGGGGAGTCCAATATTCAACACTAGCCTCATCCTCTCCATCTTCTTTACTTGAGGCTTCTTGATGAAATTTCTTTCTCCACTTGATTAGCTCCTTCGCGGCATGAAATACAATCCCCTTTAGCTTCTCTGTCTTCTCGATATTGGATGGTTGAATCTCCTTCTTATGTTGAAGCTTTACATCATATGCCATGAGATTCCCAATGCACTCCTCAACGGTGTATTTGGACATCTCATTTGACTCAAAATACTGTTGGCCTTTGACTCCCATTAAGGTGTAAGAGAGTCAATGATCTTATCCACTGGATCCTCTTAAGAAATCATCTTCCCAAGTCCTTCCAAAGCGTTCACAATATCCGTGAACCTTGCGAACATTTTCGAGTTTCTCTCTCCTTCATGCATCTTAAACAATTCATATTTAGGTTTAAACATACTTTGTTTAGATTTCTTTGCATTTGAAGTCCTTCGTGACTAATCTCTAATGTATGCTAAATTTCGTTGGCAGTTTTGCATATGGAGATGCGGTTGAACTCATTTGGAGTGATGGAACAATGGAATGCGTTTATTGCCCTTGTGTTGGATTTAATCAAATCCTTCTCCGCCTTTATCCTTGTAGCCGAAGGTGTAGTAGGCTTCACAAACGGATACTCCGTGACGTCCCATAGGTCTTGACCCTCTAAGTAGATCATCATCTTGATCTTCCAACTTGGATAATTTGTTTCATTGAAGTGCGGGGGCCGAACGGTTGATAGACCTTCTTATTGAGACATGGATGAAGTGTTGAATGCAATAGATATTGTATGCTTCAACCTTGCTCTGATACCAATTGTAAGGACGGTGTACCTTGCAATAGTAACAACAAACACTCTAGATGGGGGTAAATAGAGTAATTGCAATAATTGTGTAATTAAAAAATAAACTTGCAAATGTGGAATTATAAGTGCAATAGGAGAATAATTAACACAATCAAGCAAACATAAACACAAGAGATTTTACAATGGTTCCCCAACTTAGGTACATTCAGCCACACCAATATTCACTATGATCCTACACAAGGTAGTGAATACAATCCCTACACAAGGGATATCCTACACAAGGGATTTGTTCTACACAAGGACTCAACCAATCCTATACAAGGGTTTAACTCCCACACAGAGAGAAACTAACTCCCACACAGAGAAATAGGGTTGTCCTACACAAGGACTCAACCAACCCTACACAAGGGTTAAACTCCCACAAAGAGAGTAACTAACTCCCACACAGAGAGTTAGGGTTTCAATTACAAAGATGAAATAAATAGACTCTTACCTATGCCTTGATGAGATGAACTTACTCAATGTTGTATGCAAGGTATTGAAGAGGACTCCAAGTGTTGAGGTGTGCTTTAATGCCCTTGGAGGATTTTCCTTGAGCTACCTTCAATGCATGAAGAGGATTAGAGCTGTAATGAGGAAAATGAGAAATAGGAGTGGCTTTGATATTCTTAATGATCTTCAATATCAACCAAGATGTATCAAGAGTTCTAATAGAATTAATCCATCTCATATATATAGGAAGCCAAGAAAACCCCATAAAACCAAGCAAAAAGCCAAAGAGAGGAAATCAGCAACGACTATAATTTGGCTGAAAACGGCTTGGATAGGTTCCTGTAGAACAAGAGACATGTGACTGATCAATGGCTAGATTATCCCCAACGGTTATAATCTGAGCTAGGACAGGCGACTGTAGAAGACTACACGCTGCCTTTACCACTGTGCAGGTGCATGTAAAGGCTTCAACAGGCGGCAACCACATGGGATGGATTTAAGCTGAGAAATGACAACTTACGTACTTGTGCATTCAGGCGACTGGAGAACAATGTTCAGTCACCTAAAGGAAGACAGGCGGGTGACAATTGAACTTCAGTCGACTGACCCACGAGATGAATTTGGAGCTCAAAAACCAAGTTACGCACATTGGCACATCAGACGATAGAAGAACAATGTCCAGGTGCCTGATGGTTGACATGCACCTGATAAATGTACTTCAGTCGCCTGCACCAAAAGCTCAAGATAGAGTCAAGGAATTTTTGACTTGAGCCTGTGTATAACAGCCACCTGTAGAAGGCTGGTCAGGCACCTGGTGATCACCAGTCGCATGTCCTGCCTTCAACAGGCATCGGTTGAAAAGCCAGACACTCCAATTGAGTTCATGGAAAGGGGTGAACGTATTGGATTGATTTCTATGAAGATCCTAAGGTTCACTAAAATGGTTAATGCATATGCATGAATGAGTATGACCATCTATCAAGGCATTACAAAGACCTAAACTTAAAAAAAGAAAAGGAAGTAATAAAATATTACATGGATTCTCAAAGCCTTCACGCTTGAGTTGCCTTGACCTTCCCATCATCTTCTAACCTTTGGCACTACTTAATGAGCTTCCTTTCATCAAGCTCCAAGATTTGGCAATGCTCCTTTTGGTGTCCATCCTTCCAACAATCTTTTAGTCTCCAAAATGTTATTCTTCTATTGTTAAACATGAGACTAAAACATTGAGAGTCATTAGTGACAACATAATATTGTGATCATCATCAAAACAATATTGGTCTAAAACACCAATACCTAACAATGACAAGTGACTCTCAGTTACAATCCTCCTTCTGGGATAAGCCCCAGAGAATAATGCATAGGTTCTTGATAAGGTTCTGTGAGGACTTTATCAACATGATATTCCCTAAATTAATCGTTAGGAAGTCATAGGATTGCTCGAGCCTCGTGAGACGAAGGAGTCGAGTAAAACATCATAGTTGATAAAGGCCTAGCAAACTTCCAGGATACTATTTGGAGGAGTGACTCTAATAAATAGCTTAATGCAATCTGGGAAAGATCCTTGCACGTAAATAAGGTATGGATCTTAAAATACGTGCTTAAGGGAAGTGTTCTCTTTGGCTGCAAGTGAATCTTCAAGACAGAAGATTCGTGTAGATGGAAAATAGTGAATTACAAATATGCTGGTTGAGAATAGTTATCATCAGAACTCCTATAAATGGATTGTGATGAAACTTTCTTATCAACAGCTGTGTACAGATCTATTTGGATTAGACTCAATGTAAATGCTCATGATGACCATGAAAACTGGAGTATATATGTATAGTCTATTTTCTAAATATGATTTAGAAGAACGAGCTTTTTTGAATTAGCTAGAGAGTTTTCAAGGTCAGTGGGAGGAATAAAAGGCTTGCAAGTCATCAAGGAGCCGGAACATATGTTTTGACAAAGTGGTCAAAGAGTTTGACACTTTATCAGAAATGATTATGAACATTGCAAATGACCATTGACTATATTGGAGTATTCTCGTAAGGTACGTAAAGGATATTGTTTTAAGTCTCAAGTGAGAGAACGATGAGCTGGATTAGATACATGCAAGTCAAATGTTATAGATTCCAAAAGACCAAGGTAATAATTTGGATGAGATTCAAATGAATGGTCTAGCATGAACGTAGAAACTCCTTAAATCTATACTATAGATGGTTTAGCAGATCCACTCATGCAGACTATACCACATGAAGAGACTTGTGTGTAAATGTGGTATGAGATACCAGGATAAATGGGCCTGAGTGCAAGTGGGAGATGTTGAGAAATGTGTATGCCATCGAGACAATTTATATTTGTGTATATGTACAAACATCTTGTTCAAAATAACAGTAAGCTGTTTGATACGAATTTACCTAAGTTAATAATAATGTAGTCTACATTAGAACTTAGGCAAAGTCCTAAGACTTGATGCGAGGTCAAACAAGTATCGAGATAAGTATCTCGATCATGGTGAATTGCTTGACCATTTGTAGCATAAGTCTAAAATCATTTATGGTCGTAGATGTTTCAAGAAAAGGATATCGATACATCGGATAGACCATTGTGTCTTTATCCTAACTATGGAGTGGTGACGATGATCTCATGATCGTTTGACTTGGTGAAATCAGAGACAAGACACAGGTGCTCATTGGAGACTAAGTTCACTGAATGACCCAACGAGAATTATCATATGGTTAATATTAACTAATCTGTCAGTAATAACTCTCATTGATGACATGCAAGTTGGTCCTTAGACTTGAGGTCATTGTACAAACCTGTACGTGAATGGTGTCACTTAGATCTCTGACCTAGTTTTGAGGCAAGGCTTGTTGAGAGGTCTTTGGTTAGGTGGCACTTGAAGTGTGCAAGGAGAGTAATGAACAAGAGAGGATTCATCTCTCCCGTTAATGGGGAGTTAGAGTCGCACATGTTAGTTTGGTCTTTAGTGAAAACATTGGCCAAAGTATGTTGAAAGAAGTCCACCATGACAGACTAAAGACCGACGAAGACCAACGGAGTCCAAATTATTAAAGTTGACAGTTGACCGTACCCTAGGCTTGACTAGGAGACATAGTTTTGACGAAGCAGAGTGATCCCGATGACACTTTAGTCAATGGGTCAATTACGTAATTATGATGCCAGGGACGACACCTACTGCTCGTGGTCACTGTCATCTAAGGGTTTCGAGCCCCAGCCTGTAGTAGGATCAGACTGTAGGGTCTCACACAGAGTAGGATTTGCATCTTAGTAATACGAATGATTAATGAGGAGAGCACTCGGTTGCACATGAATTTTTAGTGTCACAAAGGGTTTGTGACAATAAAGTCTAAAATAATACATCGGATGTATGAGAATTAATTAAGTCGCAAAAGGTTTGCGATATAACCTAAAAGATATTAATGACGTGGGATTATTGCATATGATGCAAATAAATATGTTGCAGAAGGTTTGCAAACATATTTTAGATCACATATGATGTGGTACGCACAAATGCATAGAAAGGATCCATTCTACAAAACAGTGGTCTAGGAATGTCCCTGACCAGCTGCACAAGCTTGGGTCTAGTGCAACCCATACGGGAATGGGGGCCCCGCTTAGCTAGGGTTTACCCGAGTCAAAAAACGGCTGGAAATTTCCAGATTTGGTTTTTGAAAGGGGGTCAACTTTGACGACGTATTTAGACGTATTTGAGGGGTCACATGATCTCGGAATTGCACAAAGTTTGTTTTTATGCGTTCACCATGTAAAGTCGAAACGCCATATTGTATGTCTTCGGGGATTACTGATGAGGGAGAAACAATTGCTCAAAGAAAGAATCAATCTGGACTCAACTACATCCAGATTTAGATTTCTGCAGTTTTTGGGCCAACTTTGAGAGGACATTTGAGGGGTCAAACGACGTCGGAATTTAGCCTCGTTTTTTTCTATGTGTTCACTGTTCAGTGCTCTTCAATTTGATATATGATATCACTTGCGAAGCTCAACGGTGAGGGAAAAATAATTCGCTAAAGTTTGGCCTTCGTGGAAGGCAAACTTGAAATTGTTTTTCATCCATTAACTTTAGTCCCACATTTCTCATGAGACGAGAAAGGGGGGCCAGCTCCTTATATCAATAGGGGCTAACCCCCCTTGAAAACAAACACCATGTATTCGGTTTGAGTAGCTCCAAAAAGTTTTGAGCATGCTCGAATTAATTCTTAAAGAATTATTCCCTCCTAAAATTCTTGTGTTCCTCCGTTCGAGTCCTAGCAAGACGACGAGGAGGTTTAGATCGGATCCAAATTCTTTGACGCGGATCTTACTCAAGTGAAACTTTCTTCGACAAGTGGTTGGCTTAGAGGCATGGTGTTGGCTCGCCTCGGGATGCAGTTCAGCTCAGGACATGGTTCGGCTCGGGAGAAGAGGCTTAGCACCAATGCGGGGCATCACTTCAGAGGTCAAAGAAAGGTGGCTGAAAATGACGCTTCGTATTATGCGGAAACGAAATTTCGGGTATGGTTTCCTTTTATGCTTTCATATATATTGCAATAGTTTAGATCTTTCTTTGGGGTTGGTCAGACCTATCTCAAAGATAGTAGATTTTCCTGGCTAGGGTTCATGAAATCCTTGGGGCTGACATTAAATAGTTTAATATTTTATTCAGCTACTTTTTGTGCTTCTATCGTATGTTCGACATAGGACGTGCGTAGATTTTATGCCCTAAGGGTCCATTAAATACCCAACCTATACGTTATCTCATTCATACGGATCTTTCTTAGCCCAGAAATTTTTCCAAGCCCTCAGTAGCCCAAATCTAGAATCTGCTGCGGAGGATTTATTACTATTATTGACATGCTCCCTCCTGTTTCCTACAATATCTCCACCACCATTATGCACATCCCAGGCCCCACTTCCCTAGATCTCTCCATCCTCACCAACATGCATATGATCAAGGCCATTGAGGACGAGAGATTCCTATGGCTTCATGGGATCCATCACACCCCCTACATTAGACTTCCGAACCCCGATCGCTTTCAGATTGAGTGCGATGTGTAGTGGAGGTTCCCTCCAGATGCTGATCTTGGCCAAGCTGCACAGCCATATCCCCAGCCTATCCAGGACCCAATCATCCCTTCTGCTGCAACACATTCAGGCCCTGTCCGGCCTCCACCCCTTCGCCAGTTCTCCCAGAGATCTCGCCAACATGGCGAGGGTACTAGCCACACTCTTCCTCCACCCCTTTCTAATCTCGAGGGTATCACTCTAGTGGAGGAGGCCCTCCAGGATTTTAAGGTCACCATGACTAGCTTCCTGATTGAGCTCAGATCCTCGGTAGACAACCTCACATCCATTGTTACGATGCTTCAGTCGCAGTTTGATGCCATCTACCGCTGGCACCACACTCAGGGACATCATCCAACTACTATACACACTCTCCTACTTATGTCGCTACCACTACTACAACCATCAGACTCTACACATCCATCTACCATGCACCTCATATTTCCATACATCCGCCTTCACCACCACCCTCATCTGAAGCATCACTATCTCCTCCACCATCCACACGTATACCTTCATCCCATCCATCTGATGTAGCTCCATCCACTTCACTACCACCCACGGATGTCGCAGTTCCACCGTCTGTTGATGAACCACCTCCATACATGTCTCCTACACCGCCACCACCTGACGGTGGCACTTCTTGAGGAGATGACTCGTCCTCTTCCCCCCACATTTATGTCCTCATTATTTCTCACGATTTTATCACATTAAGGACAATGCAAAGTTCATATTGGGGGAGGAGCGTTTCATGCTTTTATTTCTGATTTTATTTCTATTTTCATCTTTTTGTTTCTTCATTTTCATTTCCCTTTTTCCCATTTCTTTTTTTATTTTACCATGCATCATGTTTATATTAACTTATGCATTCAAAAAGCCAAAAAATTGAAATAAAAAAACAACATAAATACTTGCATTCACACCATGCATCATGCATCATCACCCACTTATATGTATATACTTGCATTCGCTTTGAAATCGAGTTTTTATATGTGTAGAATCTCGAGTTGAATTTTATTTTCTAACTTTTACGCTCGATTTCCACGATGTCAATTAGAATATATGATTATGACGAGTTTCCAGCTTTAAATCCCACGCAATATGCTAGCTTTTGCCATCCTCATGATTACAAGGATAGAAGTACTTGAAACCGACATAGGTTGAACCTTAGGAATCCATTTATGCATGGACCGTAGAACCAATAGTTGAGAATAATTGTTTATAATCCTTCGAGACGTGGATAGCGACGTATCACCTAGTACTGAGGATTGATTTTGCTTAAATTGTTCATGCTTTCAAAAAAAATTAGTTTGTGAATAATTGTGAAAGAAAAAAGGAAAGAAAAAAGGGTGTACAAAGAAAAGAATAATATATGCACCGTTCTCCTAGCGACGCTGAGTAGCCGGATCCCCATGCCTCAAGAAGTATCGGGGCCTCGGGCTGAAAGGTTTAGTTGGGGTAGTGCATATGAATAATGATATTGCATTGTTTAAGCTAGTAGGTCTGAGGGGTCCTTTATGGCCCGATGCCCTAGTGTCGTCTGACCTGGGAGTCATCGACCCAACGCTCCTTAGACAAACAAATTGCAAATCCCAAAAATTGAAAAATTGAAAATTGGAAGCATGAATAAACCTAGCAAAACCATGAATCAAGGAACATTGATATATCGTGAGGACCATTTCTTCGATCGACTGAAAACCTATTATCCGAGACTAATCCTTTCCTTGACCATCACATAACTTTGATTACTATTCCTTAAACCTAACGACGAGTTAGAGGAAATATCCTAGGACTTGGGGTACGGCCATAGTTTGGTAAAATGCCTGACGATTTGGGTTAGAAACAATATCTTAGGATTATATTCTTAGCGACTGAAAGAAATTGGCGTATTTAATTTCCATGAATTTGAGATTTCTACTCGCCCACGTATATAAATTTGATTTTAGGAAATTCTCGAAGTTCACGACATCATTTGCTTGCTTGTTTGCATGCCTCTACACTCTCTCTTGTCTTCCTTGAGGACAAGGAAGAGTTTAGCTTGGGGGATTGTGGTGAGTGGTTTTTATATATAGTTTTTACGTCTTTTTCATGCACGTTTTACATTATTTTATTCATCGTTCCATCCCGTTTTTCTCGTGTTTGTTTCTTTTTTACTTTTTTCATCCATTTTATGCTTTTCAATTAATATGAATCAAATCTGGACCGTAGAGCGGGAAAAAGGCTGAAAAGAATACAAGAAGCGAGAACGGGAGCTCGATATGCGTAAAAGGGGAGAAGAGACAAAGTGATACACAAGACCGCGTGGAGATTCCACATGGCCACATCACCAGGACACCCCAGTTGCTCAAGATCTGTATTCGACACGGCTGCATAGAGACACCCCAAACAGTCGTGTCGCTGAAGGAAGAAAAGAAGAAAATCAATTCGATGTGACCGCGTAATCTCAAGAGCAGCTGAAGCTAAACGATCGCTTTATGTAACGGTTTCATTCGAGATTTTGAAGAACAAAGCTGCAAACAACATGGTCGCGTGCTCCAACCATGTAGTCACGTCGCTGCTACTGAATCGGGGACATTTTATGCAAATGCACGACACGACCGCATCGTATTCGACGCGATCGCATCCAAACGGGTCCTTAGTGTTAGTTGGGCACTGGCAGAGTTAGTTTTTGGGGGCTTTTGGTCTTTTGTGAGGGGTATTTATACTTTTTTCTTTCACTACGCCTAGGAGATCTTTTATTCTCTATTTTTCCGGGCTTTTGGCAGAGATCTCAGGTGTTTTCCATTTTAATTCTGTCAGCTACTTTTAATTGTTCTGTGCTTAATCTTGTTTTAGATTTAAATCTTGATAATAGAAACACTCTCTTTTGATTATTTCTATTGGGGATTACTTGATTGTGAATTTCTGGAATGATTCCATTGCTATGGCCATTAAATTTGAGTATTTCGTTGAGCTTCTAATAATGGGTTCTGAGTAGTTCATTATCTAGGGCCATGGGTTGAATGCCATGGGATTGGGGCTATGAATTAAGTAATTATTGATTGATTGTTGGATAATTGGTGATTTGGGATATGTTAGGATGTTAATTGTCAATGTATATTGGGCTCCTCCCTCGTGGTTAACTAGATAAGCCGCCGGTGAGAGTTAGGACTAATTTAGGGTTTTCAATCACTACATCGACCCATACTATCGGAGTGGCTGACGAAAGTCAGGCACTGATTAGAGCCCTCATAACATAAATCCAAATCCTAATCGATGAGAGTGGCATACAGGAAGATCGAGAACATTCATCGGACGTAATGCACCTAACGTATATCGATGTATTGGCGAGAGTCGACATCGATATAGGTTAGGTAGTCCTATCATAGCGTCGCGAGAGCAGGGGGTAAGGATAACATAAAGGAATACCATATCATGCGCCATAAGAGTGGGGGATAGGAGAATACCCTTAGCTTAGGAGACCTCTCCAGAGTCCCATGAATCTAACGATGACCATCCTAATTCAATCCTAACGTCAATTCAATAGTGGGATACCTAGGCCCTAGAGCCTTTATTCCCTTGATATTTTCCTTATTATTCATCTCAGCCCTATCGATCATGTAGATTTTGACTAGGAAAGAAATTGATAATCAACGACTGCCTCCATGAGGACACACCGTATAGCACGACACCATGTGCTTAAGGTTCCATATATATTTTTTGGGACGAACATGTAGAGCACCTTCAGCTTCTTCCAAAGCTTCTTCGCAGTAGCCTCCGTAGAAACCTTTCTGAGCACTTCATCTGAATGTGATAACTGCAGTGCGTTCAAAGACTTTTGCTCCATCTCAGCCTTCTGTGCCTCTATGACATCCTTGTCAAAACTGTCTTTCTCAAAGACAATTTGTGAGCATCCATCTCTCATAAGAAAGGCCTTCTTCTTTAATCTCCAAAGATTGAAGTCGTTTCTCCCAAAGAACTTGTCCATCTTGAACGATGTGGTATAAGACGACATCTTGACTCCTTACTTCTTCCTCACCAATAGCTCTGATAACATTTGTTGGGAATCTAACACAATATCAAACAACCCCAAAGTGTGCATAGTGAAATATATACATATACATACATACATACATACATACATACATACATACATACATACATACATACATACATACATACATACATATATAATAATGGAGAAGTTTTTCCATTGCTGGAAATTTTTCCAGTGCTGTCAGCGATCTGTGATCGTTAGAGTAATTTTTTAAAAATGTTTTTTGCAGTTAGTAGATATACTTGTTAGGTAGCTCCCCACAAATTTTCAGGTCGATCCAACACTGTTTGAGCCTCCGTTCATTTCAAAAACGTTGTGCAAAACTGTGGACAGTTTTGCGCAACATTTTTGAAATCGATGAACGGAGTCTCAAACGGTGTTGGATCGACCTGAAAATTTGTCGGGAGCTACTTAACAAGTATATCTACCAACTGCGAAAAAATTTTAAAAAAATCTGTAGCAATGTTAGATCGCTGACAGCACTGGAAAAATTTCCAGTGCTGTCAGCACTTCTCCATTATTCACACCACACACCCACCCACACATATATATAGGAATATAGAAGTGAGCTGACAGCGCAAGAAATTTTTATTGCGCTGTCAGCGATTTGGGGGGATAAAAACAATATTTTATTAATTTTTTTGCAGTAATTAAATATACTTGTTAACTAGCTCCCCAAAAGTTTCAGGTCAATCCAACACAGTCTGAGCCTCCGTTCATCGATTTCAAAAATGTTGGGCAAAACTGTCCAACAACGTTTTTGAAATCGATGAACGGAGGCTCAAACAGTGTTGGATTGACCTGAAAACTTTTGGCGAGCTAGTTAACAAGTATATCTAACTACTGCAAAAAAATTAAAAAATATTTTTAGAGCGCCCAAATTACTGACAGCGCAGGAAAAAATTCATGCGCTGTCAGCTCAGGCCCATATTCCTCATATTATATATATATATATATATATCTATCTATCTATCTATTATACATTTGACAATGTTTTTTGAATTCTAGGGCTGACTAGGACAAGATAAAGAGCGGCTGAGATTTGATCTTGGTAAATCAATGGCTGAGATTGGATTTTGTGAAAATTTTAGTAGTAAAACTTAAATTTTGGTGGGAAAAGTGTCTTGGAAACCAAAACTTTGAAATTAGAAGTGTCTTGGGAAAGAGTGTGCAACTTAAATTGGGGGGGGGGAAGTGTCTTGAAAACCTAAACTTGAGATTAGAAGTGCATTGGGAAAGATTGTGGAGATTAAATTGGGGGAAAAGTGCATTGGGAACATAAACTTTGAAATTAAAAGTGTCGTGGGAAATATTTTGGAGAAGCATGATCCATTAAATTAAACAATATAAAAAAATTTAGGGTAAAACAATTTAGCGGAACAACAAATTAGCGTAAAAATATCCTGCGGTTTGTTGCGCCCGCTAAATTTTTTTACGCTAATTTGTTGTTCTGTGTCGAAGGCACATGCGCCAAATTTGTTGTTCAACAAATTTGTTGTTCCGTGCCGAAGGCGCATGCGCCGAATTTGTTGTTCCGCGCCGAAGGTGCCTGTGCCGCTAAATATTTTTATGCTACTGTATTGTTCTGTTAAATTTTGGCTGTGGAAATAATTTTTCGGTGAACAAAGATTTCGCAGGGAAAATATTAAATGAACCATGCCTGCGGGCACGAGTCATGATTAGTGTGTGTGTGTGTGTGTGTGTGTGTGTGTGTGTATGAGGTTAATGGAGGTGTGCTGACAGCGCTGGAAATTTTTCCAGTGCTGTCAGCGATTTGGGCAACCTATAGAATTTATTTTTTTAATTTTTTTGCGTTAGTTATATAAACTTATTAGGAAGCTCCCCACAATTTTTCAAGTCGATCCGACACCGTTTGAGCCTCCGTTCATCGATTTCAAAAACGTTGCATAAAACTGTCCAGATTCTGTGCAACGTTTTTGAAATCGATGAATGGAGGATCAAACGGTGTCGGATAGACCTGAAAATTTGTGGTGAGCTTTCGAACAAGTTTATCTAACTACTGCAAAAAATATTTTAAAAAAAATCTGTAGATTGCCCAGATCGCTGACAGCGCTGGAAATATTTCCAGCTCTGTCAGCTCTTCTACATTTTTCAATATATATATATATATATATATATATATATATATATATATATAGTGTTTTCAACTAAATTAATGCAGAGTTAGGATCTTGGAAGAATCATAAGAAGCACAAGAAAACACCACAGAGTCAAAAACACAAGTAATCACGCTGAGATGCAAGGATCTATACTGGTTCGGCCCAACCTATGCCTGCGTCCAGTCTTCCATTGTCACGGCTTCCATTAGATCAGAGATAATAATTCTGAGATTATATCGACTACAAATCTTCTCCAAACCAATATGTGTCCTCTTGACAAAATAACTCTAACACTCTAGCAATTATAATGTCTCATGCATACAACCAATGGAGAGATCTTACCAGAGACTCTAAAATAAAGAATACCTCCTCTACCAAATCTTGTAGTCACCTCGAAGCACTTTTGTAATGGCCCTTGTGCCATATACAGTAAGGTATGTCTTTTTGTTAGATATATAGTGTATGCTTGCTTGTGTGCCTCCGTAGTGTGTATAGTAATTTTGTTGTGTTCATAGTAATTTCCTACGTAGATGGCTATATGGTTGAATATGATATGATTTGGATGTATAAGTGAATGTCATTATGGTTGTCATTATTATTAGTGTTAGTATTGGCATTATTATTGTTGTTATTGTTGATGTTATTATAATAATTATTATTATTGTTGGTCATATAGTTAATTTTAGTAGCTTAAGAGTTGGTTAGGCCTTAATAGTGGGCTTGGATAATTATGAAGAGAGAAGAGAGAAGAGAGAAAGAGCAATGGCAAACTTGTAATAAAGGGGGTTCCCATTTTTATTTAATTCTTTTCTTCTTCTTTCTACAAACTTCTTCAATCTTCCCCCTAATTCTTTTATTTTTTTCTTTCTCTTTTCTCCCCCCAAAATCTGCCGACTTTTCCCCCATGGTCGAAACCCCTTGCTGCCGAAATTCCCAGCTCAAGAGAAATAAAAGAGAAATAGAAATAGAGAAGAGTTGGGAGAAAGAGGAAGATAGGGATTGGGCTTGAATAGGGATATTCATGGTGAAGTTCATGGAATTAGTGGAGGGTTTTGCTTCTCCAAAGAGGTAGGAATCTCACCCCAACTCATGTGTTCATTTCATTGCATATGAGAGTAAAGCTTGCATTTTTAGGGGTTTTGGAAACCCCTTGATATGGTGCACTTGTTTGGTTTAATATGATGTGTGGAGTCATTTGATGCCATGATTTTGATTTGTGTCGCATGTGAATGTCTTGCTTCATTAATTTTGTGGAATTGCTCTCATCTGGAATGTTGGAAGCTATGTTATTCCATTTTCTTGGTATGAAAATGTGATTTATGTGACAATAAATTAAGATGTGCAATTGGCTATGGATAGGTGATAAAAATGGGGGCTTGAGGCCACCCTTAATTTTTGGCCTAGGGTATTGAAGATGCCTAGAGCTATGGGGATGTTTTGGTGAATGCAAGATGTGGGATGAGAATGAAAGGAAATGCACAATTATAGTATTGTCATGAAACATGGTATTAGAATGTGTTGTATGGTTAGGGGTTTTAGGGTTATGTGTGATGGAAGGTAGGAGGGTGGACATGGTGGGTTATGTGTTGTATGGTCGTTTGTGGTGGTATGTGGTTATGGTTATGATGGGCATGGCACGGTGTGCATGACCCTTGGTTGTGGTGATATGCGGATAAGTTATGTTATATTTCTGTTTATGGGGGCAATGTCACGAGGACCGCGAGGCCTATCATATATGAACCTAGGATCCCTGGGCATGCCTCATATTATAATGCCAGGTTTTTGCATTCTTGATGTTGCAGTTATTTCTTTTTCTGTGGTACTCACTTTTATTTTGTAGGTCTTCCTTGGCCGCATGTGCGTGTTTTCGTTATTTATATCATTTACATTTTCTTATGTGATATGGCTATGTGTTTTACGTATTTCACTTTCCATGATATGCTATGAGGCAAATTCATAGTTTGTTGCATAGAGCATTGCATTCCATTGCACCATGTGAGTTGGGTTTAGATATCCTATTGGGTCACGCTGTGACGTGTCCCCGTTGATTTTTCAGGTTGGCTCTTGGAGTTGGAGGCCCATTAGCTTAGTTGTTTGGAGTTGAAGGTGTGTGAGTGTGTGAGCAATTTAGATGTATGCTCTTGTACTTGGTGGGATGAGGGTTCTTGTTGTATATGAGATTGTATAAGGAAGTTGTATATGGACAATTCATGTGTGTGTATGTGTGTGTATATTTGTGATTGAGATGTTGGTTCTCTCTGTGCTTATGTGTTTGTTGGAATGCTACATGTACTACCCCAGCAGCGCACAGTGGACCTGCTAGGAATTTTTTGTATTTCTCTTCGTAACAGTCGTTGCTCTGGGATTTCCTGGGACAGATTCATACTTCCCGGGTATCCTGAGAAGTGGGGCGTTACACCTTTTGATGCCTATCACCGGTAAAAGATCAGCTTCTCTCTTGAAGACGCAAGGGAATTCTTCTCAATTCTCTTTTTAGTCGTCAAAAATGTATCTCTTGGTATTTATAGCATATGAATCCATCCTAGGGTAGATGATGACGTTTTAGATCATGTCCATCCAATTTTAACCCCAAACAGATCAACTGTTCAGATTAGAACTCGTATTAGGGTTTCTGAGTATCGACACGGCCGTGCTGATATATGACACGGTCGTGCACAAAACTGCTTAACTTGCCAGTTTGCTCCAGATCAATCGGCACGACCGTGCGAGTGATCAGCACGGCCGTGTACTAATTACGACAAAGAGTTGTCTGTGCATGCTAGAAACCCGCACGGCCGTGCAGGGTATCGCATGGCCATGTCCAATCTATGACAGAAAGCCGATACGTCTGCTATGACACGTACGGACGTGCCAAAACTTGCACGGCCATGTCAACTCCCAGATTTCAAGTCTAAAGCAATAATCAACATTAGAACCATACTTTTGTTTTGGTTTGAAATTGAATTCATATTTGTCAATTGCTCATAATAGATTTCAGATTTTGATAAATTTTATATAATTTCTTAATATACAATAACATTAAAGAAATTCTAAGAGATTGGCTTTATAAGTAATAAGAAATTATACATGCTCTACTCTATATAAGATTGACTTTTATGCTCTATTCTATAAAGATTAGCTTCCTTATAAAGACTCTCTACTCTATATGATATTAGCTTGCTTTATTCTATAGAGATTAGTTTTCTTATAAATATGCCTTACTTTATATGAGGCTGGCTTTAATTTACTCTATATGGATTGGCTTATATCTCCTTTGCTTCATAATTAGATGTAAATGCTAATATTCATTTTGAGATTATTTTATGAACTATTACACTTACAGAATAGCCTCAACATCTACTAGGTAGGTAATAGATATATTAAAAATCTCATTATTGTTATGAAGCATCAAATCTGGGGGGAGACCATAGTCCTTTATTTATAGTAGGGGGAAGAGCGTATATGGATATGGTTACAATAGATATGATCTTATCCTATGGATAAGATGTAATCCTAATACAAACTCTCATCAACATCCGTTTACAACACTCCCCCTTATTCAGCCATATGTGTGGACTCTGCTCATGAATACTTCGGGATTCTGAGTGTTTTATGAGTCTCACATGGGGTGGATACTTCAGGATCCTGAGTTGATAAGGTTTGCCTCGTTAAAACTTTTGGCTATGGAAAATCCTGTGGGAAAAACCATAGCTAAGGAAAAAGAGTACAAACTCTCTCTAACTCCCCCTGATGTGTCCAAGTACTCAGGCTTTCAGATCTCTTAGGCGCATCATACCAATCTTCTATTCAAACTTCCTAAAAGTAGATGTATGAAGAGATTTAGTGAATAAGTCTACCAAGTTGCCACATGATTGTATTAATCTCGCCATCTCTTTGTAGCTCATGCATCCAGAAGAATTTTGGTGAAATATCCTTCGTTCCGTCGCCTTTGATGTAACCACCTCGTAACTGAGCGATGCAAGCAGCATTGTCCTCAAACATAGTAGTAGGTTCAAGGTCCCCAGTCTTCAATCCGGTCGTCACCATAATGTGATGTACTACTGAATATGGCCAGACACATTCTCTGCTTGCTTCATGGATGTGAATGATCTCTAAGTGGTCAGATAAGGTCGTCGTTATGGTCTGCTTGACGGATCTCTAGGAAATGGCTGTCCCATCATAGGTAAACACGTACACTTCCTGTGACTTTTCATTGTAGGGATCAAACCTATAACCTGCATCAGTATAACTAATAAGTGTGGCGGGTAATCCATTTTTGTAAAATAGGCCCAAACCTGTTGATCCTTGGAGGTAGCACAAAAGGTGCTTAACCCCGGTCTAGTGGTGGTATGTAGGCGATGTACTATATCTGGCAAGTAGATTTACTGCAAACTATATATCAGGACGTGTGCAGTTAGCCAGATATAGAAGTGCTCCAATAGCACTCAGATAAGGGACTTCTGGACCAAGTATATCATCCCACTCTTCCAGTGGCCGAAAGGGGTCTTTGTGTGCATCCAGAGATCGTACCACCATAGGTGTACTAAGTGGATGACATTGGTCCATGTGAAATCTTTGCAATAGTTTCTTTGTATAAGTATTTTGATGTAGCAAGATTTCGTCCTTCAAATGTTCAATCTATTAGCCAAGGCAGAATTTCGTTTTGCCTAGGTCTTTCATTTTAAATTCTGTTGTTAGGCTTACAGATATCTCAGTGATCTATTCAGGAGATCCAATGTTCAGATCATCTATGTAGACTGCTATTTGCTCTTATAAAGATGCAAGGGCAGACTTCATTATTGTTGAATCCTTATTGTACAAGGAATTCACTAATTCTGTTGTACCACATTCTTCCCGATTGTTTAAGACCATATAATAATCTTTGTAGTTTATTAGAGTAGACGTCCCGAGGTCTATCTTTTAATTCAGCGGGCATTGAAAAGTCATCAGGAAGTTCATATATATCTCTTTATCGAGAGGGCCATATAGATATGCAGTCACAACATCCATTAGCTGTATATCTAATCCTTCTTTTGCTGTTAAACTTATTAAGAATCGGAAAGTGATCGCATACATTACCGGAGAGTATGTTTCTTCATAGTCTATACTGTTGGACCTAGATCTAAGCCTAGAGAGGAGTGAATAGGTTAATAAAAATTCTCGTACAACCTACGAGCAATCACAGGTAGTTATAGCAGATGCAGAGTAAACAATAAGAAATCACAGACTACGCAGCAGATTTACCCTGGTTCGGTTGATCCACGACCTACGTCCAGTCCCCAAAGTAGATACTAGATTAATAATGTAACAGGTACAACCATATGCTAGAGACCCACTCTACGCTCACCAAGCTCTCCGTACCCCGTGACACTGTAAGGATCGCCTTACCCTTGCAATACTAACAACACACACTAGAGGGGGGAGGGTGAATAGTGTAATGGCAATAAAATTGTCCAATTAAAATTTAACTTGCAAATGCGGAATTATAAATGCAAGAGGAATTAAAAAGGCACAATCAATCCAAACGCAAACACACAGTTTTACCCTGGTTCTCCAAACTTGGGTACATCCAGCCACACCAATATTCACTATATTCCCACACAGAGAAGTGAATACAAATCTCACAAGGAGATACCCCACAAAGAGGATTTATGCCCTACACAAGGACCCAACCAATCCTACACGAGGGTCAAGACTCCTACACAGAGAATCACTAACTCCCACTCAGAGAATTAGGGTTAGCCCTACACTAGGACACTTAACTCCCACAAAGAGAGTTACTCCCACAAAGAGAGTTTCCTAGTCCCACAAAGAGACACACTCCCACAAAGAGAGTTACTCCCACAAAGAGAGTTTCCTAATCCCACAAAGAGAAATAGTAAAAAATTACAATTACACCAAGTAATGTAAATACTCTTACCTATGCCTTCAGATGCTTACTCATGAATGGATGCAAGGCATGGAAGAGGATCTCCAAGTGTTGGGATATGCTTGAGAGCACTTGGATGATTTCCATTGAGCTGGACTTCAATGCATGAAGATATATGAATGCTCAATTGGGGGAAATGAGGGAGCTTGAGAGTTGCTTATTGATCTCTTGAGATTTTCTATAGAGTCAAGAGTTATCAGGTGTTGTCAAGAGTTCTCAAGTGATGGCATCATACTCAAATATATAGGAACCCCATATCAAGCCCCAAAACCCAAAGAAACAGCCAAAGAAAGAAATCAGCAACGGCTAGAAACTGGGCGAAAACGACAGGAACAGTCGACTGATGATCAAAAGTTAGTCGATTGATTAACGGCTAGAAAATATCCAACAGCTATAATCTGAGCCAGGACAGTCGACTGATGAAGTCAATACAGTCGACTGACAAACAGGACAGGCGCCTGTTAATCCTTCAGCAGGCGACTGCTGCAGGGGATGGATCGAAACAGAGAGCTGCAATCTTTCTCCATTTAAACGCACATGCGACTGATGTCAATAATACAGTCGACTGTCTATTAGCCAATCGACTGTAAAACCTTAATCAGTCGTCTGCAGTATAAGATGGAGAAACAACATAGAGATGCAGAGAATGCACTTACGCTATACAGGCGACTGATGACCAATCTCTAGGCGACTGTAAAAATACACGCGACTGGAAACTGATCGATAGACGACTGCGCGTAAAGCTCAAGTTTGAGTCAATTGAAATGTTGACTTGAGCTGTGCATGTCAGGCTACTGTAGAAGGATCTACAGGCGACTGGAAATCACCCAGTCGACTGTGTTTCCTTCAGCAGGCGACTGACGGAAAGCCAGAGACTCCAAATGAGTCTTTGGACAGAGTGAACCTATTGGGTTGGATTCTATGATAATCCTAAGGCTCACTAAGATGGTTTTATGCATATGCATGAATGAGTAAACCATCTAACAAGGCATTACATTAATCCTAGACTCAAAAAAGAGAGAAGCAATAAAGTAAATTACTTGGATTACAATGCTTTCCTTAGAGTCTAAGTCTTCAATCTTGATGCCTTGATTGCTCTCCATCATCTCCAAGCTTTGGCACTCCTTGAGTCCAAGCATTGGCTCTTCTCCACTTGATGTCCATCCTTGCACCAAGTGATTAGTCTTCAAGAAGGATATTCTTGATATAAAACTGAGAGACTAAAACATTAGAATCATTAGCAGCAACATAATGTTGTGATCATCATCAAAATAAGATTGGTATAAAACACCAATACTCAACAATCTCCCACTTTTTGATGATGACACACATTATGTAAAATACAAGTATTAAAGTATAATGCTAATGAGCTCCCCTACTTATATGCACCAAATGAACAATGAGCTACACAAAGGTGAATACTCATAATACCAACAGAAATCAAGGTGACAAATAGTAGGCATGGATCACATAAACCAATTGTAAACCAAATGTAAAATACAATATCATGCAAACATGCAAGGTTTATCTAATCCCATATATATCTCCCCATAGATATATCTCTCCCCATATGCATATGAATATATCTCTCCATATATATTTACATAATGCATATATCTCTCCCCCTTGACATCGTCAAAAAGGTAGACATCAAAAATATCCCCCTTTGTCATCTTAACCAAGATGTGACAATATACAAGAAAAGAAAGATATGTATGATACCAAATTTAAAAATTTAGTGGGTATCAATTCACTATCCCATGCTCCCCCTAGATCATAGAAATGGTCAATAGTTGACTTCTAGGATCTAATACCAATTATAATTAATGGAGCCATGGGCCTAAAGTGTATCAAAGCAATAGATATGAAAAAATCAAGCTTCAGAGATACATAAAGAATATTTCCAAAAACAAATATATCAAGAAACATGTTGGCAATATACAAGAGGTTTGGTTTGAGATCAAAAACAACCAAATGTGAATAAAGATCTCAAATAACCTCCGAAATGAGAGTCAAAATATGTCTTAAAATACTTTAAACATATAACATATTAACTCCCCCATTGACATACACATGGATCAAAAATACATGCATGTCAACAAACCCCAAGGTCCCCATTTTCATGAAAAATAAGTTTGAAAATATTTTCAAAATCATGAAACACACACAAACAGTGGGTATGCTAAAAATAAACATTCAAGCACAATACCCATGCAATATGCATCTGTGTGAGGAACCTAAACATTAGGCAACCAAACCCAAGAGGAGTTTGATTTACTAATGTAATCACATGAGGTGATCACATCCCTAACTAGAGAGTTGATGTAGCTATCCCTCTCTTGCACACTAACCTTAGTGGGAATCTATAATCTCAAGGATTTCCTAGGCAAGGGTTTTGTCTTTGCAAAAGGGGTGGATGTGGCATGCTTAGGTGTAGAAACGAATTTCTTGGCATGCAAAGAATGAGGATTTTGCTTCTTAGCAAAAAATGAAGATTTTTCATTCTTCCTCATTACCTCGTGATCTACATGCTTCTTGTTGATGTTATTGTTGTGCAAGAAAGCATGGTGATTCTTCTTAGGTGCTTTAGCAATATTTCTTGTATTTGCACCATAAGAGGAATTAGAGGTGGGTTTGGGAACCACATTTTGAATATAACCCAAACCTCCTCTATGATTTGTCGGATGTTGTTTTTCCAACAAACCGTGGAGTGAATCCCTAGAATACACAAAGCTTATGAGCTTACGAGATTCCTCTTCACATTTCAACGTAAGTTGTTGAATGTGAGCATCTAAGCTAAGGTTTTGAGCAACAAGGTTTTCATTTGTAAGGCTCAATTCCTTAACTTGAGAGAGAAGTGTGTCTCTCTCACTAGTGTCATAAGCATGCCTCTCATCATGAGTTACACTAGCAATTTCTAGTTCATGCAACTTACTCATAGCAATTCTATATTTTGCTTTTAATCTATTGTAAGAGTTGATGCACTTACTAGCCTTTTTGAAAACCATACCGAAACGATGTTCAAGCTCCTCGTATGAGATCTTCTCTTCAATCTCATCAATGACATCTTCTTTGACTACCTCGTCGCTTTCCTCCTTGCTTGAGCAAAGCGAAGACTCTTCCTCATTAGCCATGAGGCACGATTCTTCATAGGAATTGTAATTATCGAGCAAAGCATCCAATTCCTCCTCAGTTAATCCGGATGGGATTGGTGTAAGAGCAACAAAGGCTATAAAGCATGCATGAGCATCCTCCTTTGCTTCGTTACTCGAAGTGTCCTCACTCGAATCATCAAAGGTCCCGATTAGTCCCTTCTTTTGGTTCTTGGACTTGGACCTTCCTTTCCAATGCTTCTTCCATTTACCCTTGTAAGTTTCTTTGTTGGGTTTGGAAGGGCATTCGATGGACAAGTGACATTTTCCACTGCAAGTATAACAAGTATGAACCTTGTTAGAATTGGAGGCAAATTTTAACAAAGACTTACCTTGCTTACACTTGAGGAATACTTTTAATTGCTCGACAAGCTCCTCAATTTCTTCTCCACTTGCATCTTCTTGCTCGTCTCCTTCACTAGGAGCTTCTCGATGGAATTTCCTCCTCCACTTGATTGGCTCCTCCTTGGCATAGAATGCAACACCCTTTTGCTTCTCTAGCTTCTCAGGCTTTGTTGGTTGAATCTCCTTCTTATGTTGAAGCTTCACTTTATACGCCATGAGATTACCAATGCACTCCTCAACGGTATATTTGGACGTGTCATATGACTCCAAAATTCCGTTGGCCTTTGACTCCCAACGAGGTGTGAGAGAGTCCAGGATCATCTCTACATGATCCTCTTGGGAAATCATCTTACCGAGTCCCTCCAAGGCGTTCACGATCTCAGTGAACATTGTGAACATCTCTGAAATGCTTTCGCCTTCCTGCATCTTAAACATTTCAAATTTAGATCTAAACACAGTTTGTTTAGATTTATTTACCTTCGTTGTCCCTTCATGACAAATCTCCAAGGTATGCCAAATATTGTTGGCCGTTTTGCACATGGAGATGCGGTTGAACTCATTTGCTAAGAGAGCGCAATGTAATGCGTTCATAGCCCTTGCATTGAACTTGATCGAGTCCTTCTCCACCTTTGTCCTAGAAGCCGCAGGAGTAGTGGACTTCTCAAATGGCACCTCCGTAATGTCCCATAGGTCTTGACCCTCCATATAGATCATCATTCTGATCTTCCAACTTGGGTAGTTGGTTCTGTTGAAGAGCGGGGGTCGAACGGTTGAAAGACATTCTTCATGAGACGCGGATGAGGCATTGAATGCCATAGTTGCAGTATGCTATAACCTCGCTCTGATACCAATTGTAAGGATCACCTTACCTTTGCAATACTAACAACACACACTAGGGGGTGAAGAGTATAATGGCAATAAAATTGTCCAATTAAAATTTAACTCGCAAATGCGGAATTATAAATGCAAGAGGAATTAAAAAGGCACAATCAATCCAAACGCAAACACACAGTTTTACCCTGGTTCCCTAAACTTGGATACATCCAGCCACACCAATATTCACTATATTCCCACACAGAGAAGTGAATACAAATCTCACAAGGAGATACCCCACAAAGAGGATTTATGCCCTACACAAGGACCCAACCAATCCTACACGAGGGTCAAGACTCCTACACAGAGAATCACTAACTCCCACTCAGAGAATTAGGGTTAGCCCTACACTAGGACACTTAACTCCCACAAAGAGAGTTACTCCCACAAAGAGAGTTTCCTAGTCCCACAAAGAGACACACTCCCACAAAGAGAGTTTCCTAATCCCACAAAGAGAAATAGGAAAAAATTACAATTACACCAAGTAATGTAAATACTCTTACCTATGCCTTGAGATGCTTACTCATGAATGGATGCAAGGCATGGAAGAGGATCTCCAAGTGTTGGGATATGCTTGAGAGCACTTGGATGATTTCCATTGAGCTGGACTTCAATGCATGAAGATATATGAATGCTCAATTGGGGGAAATGAGGGAGCTTGAGAGTTGCTTATTGATCTCTTGAGATTTTCTATAGAGTCAAGAGTTATCAGGTGTTGTCAAGAGTTCTCAAGTGATGGCAGCATACTCAAATATATAGGAACCCCATATCAAGCCCCAAAACCCAAAGAAACAGCCAAAGAAAGAAATCAGCAACGGCTAGAAACTGGGCGAAAACGACAGGAACAGTCGACTGATGATCAAAAGTCAGTCGACTGATCAACGGCTAGAAAATATCCAACAGCTATAATCTGAGCCAGGACAGTCGACTGATGAAGTCAATACAGTCGACTGACAAACATGACATGCACTTGTTAATCCTTCAGCAGGCGATTGCTGCAGGGGATGGATCGAAACAGAGAGCTGCACTCTTTCTCCATTTAAACGCACAGGCGACTGATGTCAATAATACAGTCGAATGTCTATTAACCAGGCCCTTGTAAAACCTTAATCAGTCGTCTGCAGTATAAGATGGAGAAACAACAAAGAGATGCAGAGAATGCACTTACGCTATACAGGCGACTGATGACCAATCTCCAGGCGACTGTAAAAATACAGGCGACTGTAAACTGATCGACAGACGACTGTGCGTAAAGCTCAAGTTTGAGTCAATTGAAATGTTGACTTGAGATGTGCATGTCAGGCGACTGTAGAAGGATCTACAGGCGACTGGAAATCACCCAGTCGACGGTGTTTCCTTCAGGAGGCGACTGACGGAAATCCAGAGACTCCAAATGAGTCTTTGGACAGAGTGAACCTATTGGGTTGGATTCTATGATAATCCTAAGGCTCACTAAGTTGGTTATATGCATATGCATGAATGAGTAAACCATCTAACAAGGCATTACATTAATCCTAGACTCAAAAAAGAGAGAAAGCAATAAAGTAAATTACATGGATTACAATGATTTCCTTAGAGTCTAAGTCTTCAATCTTGATGCCTTGATTGCTCTCCATCATCTCCAAGCTTTGGCACTCCTTGAGTCCAAGCATTGGCTCTTCTCCACTTGATGTCCATCCTTGCACCAAGTGATTAGTCTCCAAGAAGGATATTCTTGAGATAAAACTGAGAGACTAAAACATGAGAGTCATTAGCAACAACATAATGTTGTGATCATCATCAAAATAAGATTGGTATAAAACACCAATACTCAACAAACATGAGTGTTCAACAAAACTATTCTTAGTATAAGTTTTCTATTCACTAGCCCCAACTAGTCAAGTCCATCTTATCTAGTACCAAACTAGACAAGACCCCAAAATAAGTATGGTAAATTTTTCCCTACAAAGATCGCTACTACTACACAAATATAACAATAAAGCGTTTGGAAATCTCATTTTGTGTAGCGACAGTCATCTCTGTCAATCAGCTCAGGTCAGATCGTATTTGATATGATGTAGTTGCCAATGTCGTGTCCTCCTCCTTGAAACTTGCAGCCTTGATGTCTTGGCTTCTTAAAAGTTACAGCATATGTGACTTTGCTCCCTCCTTGTGTTTTGCAATGTATGGATGGCTCTCCTTGTTGATGTGTTGCGCAATGGATAAAGTTACCCTCTTGAACCTCTTGTGTTGCAGCCTTGATGCATGGATATTGAAGATGACTCTTGGAGCTTGCGGCCAAGGAGTTGAGAGATCATAGAACTTGCGGCAATGGTGGGTGTGCATGCAAACTTGCACAAGGTAGGAGATCAATGGAGCTTTAGCTTTCTAGAGTTTTGCGCAAGGAGGAGATGATATGCTCTTGGCTTGATGATTTTCTATGGAGATGAGGAGAGGCTCTTGAAGATGACGCTTGCGGCCAAGGAGAATGGAGTTTGCGCAAGGTAGATTTGGCCTTGGATGGGAGGAAGGGGATGAAGCTTTTAGGCAATGGAGAAGAGGCTTTCTTTGTTGCGCAATATATCGATTTTTAGCATGAAGCTTGCGGCAATAGCTCTCCCCTCTTATGTTGGCCGAAATTTTGCTTTGCCCTCTCTCTCTCTCTCTCTCTCTCTCAAAATCTCTCTCTTTGAATATGGGTTTATATAGGAGAGGATGTGATATGATAGAATCAATTAGAATCCTATAATTGATGGAGATTGGAAGGAATCCTAACTTGATTAGGATTTGAATTAATCACCATGGATATGGAGTTTGAATATGGATGGCTATGGAATTTGAGTCGCTATAGGATTTCAAATAAGATCTCATTTAATCACCATTGATTTGCATGAGATTCTCCATATCTCTCCTTCTTTGACCAAGTCTTCAATTTGCATGTCTTTAGGATTTGATTCATACATCAATATATTTGAATTAATTCAAATATGGATTTGAATTTATTTCCCCCTTATCTTCCCATCTTTGACTTGGTCCAATATTTGTAGCCATAATCTCCATCTTTGACTTGGTCCAATATTTGTAGCCATAATCTCCATCTTTGACTTAGTCCACTTGGCTAATGCATAGTAATTCTCCATCACTTTTACTTAGTCTCTCTTCGAGTATTTGCAAGAGTGCCATTCCTAAAAACACTTAGCACATACATTAAATCGTTCACACACGTTTGTTATCATTAAACACGAAGTCATCGATCGTTGTATCAAACTACATGTTGTATGCAACAATCTCCCCCTTTTGATGATGACAAACCAATATAAGATTTGAGCAATAAAGATTCATATAATATCATCGTGACATGTGTGTGTGAAGTGTGAAGATGGAGAATGTATGCAATATGCAACTAGTTTTATGCAACAAGTGTGGTAATGATGTGCAAACATACAAGCATGCAATAATGATGTTTCAAACATACAAGCATGCTTCCCCTTTGTTCATGCTCCCCCTTGAACAAATATTCACTTATTCATTAATGCTCCCCCTTAAACCAATATTCACATATTCAACATGTAAGCATCCCCCTTAAACCAATATTCACATATTCAACATGTAAGCATTAATGCACACACCAAATCTTCTCAATTCTTTCTCCCCCTTGTGTTATCATCAAAAGTGTATACATGAAGTCAATTCATACCACATGCAAAATATTGAGCATTATAAATTACGACATACACTTGCATGTAGACATTCGCATAATAAGCACTTCAAATTCAATGAAAATTATACCATAGACTTCGACACCTTCGTGTAAGTGTGATGATTAAACATTGAAGTACATGAGGAGAAACTTTCCCGAAATGCAACCGAAATCAATCCACATTTTCCATTAAATATGAAATCATCTTGGATTGATTTTTCCATCTCATTAAAAATGAGTTCAAGGTACTGTTGGTGGCAACGATCTATGAACTTCGTGTTTGATGATAACAAACGTGTGTGAACGTTTCTAACATGTGTGTTAAGTGTTTCAGGAAAGACAAAGCTTGGAGAGACTCATTGTGAGACGTGGCCAATATGATGTGAAGAAGGAAGCCAAAAACGAGTGGCCCATGGCCAAGCAAATTTCAAAGGGGGGTCAAAACGTGTGGCCCAAAATGCAACTTGTTTATTGTTGCATTTGTTTTTTTTTGCAGGGAGCAAATTTTGTGGCCCAAAAGCAAGCATACAGAGTTTGGATGAATGGCAATTTGGTCAAACGAAAAGAGGAAGAAACCTAGGTCTAACACCCTATATAAAGCCTACAAGAAGCAAATCAAGGAGAGCATGGCTGAGAGAATCAAAACCCTAGAGCTGCCGCAATAATCCTTTAAAAGCCTAAGAGAGAGAAGGTCCAAATTTTTTTGTTGGTGCAGAAAAAAAAATCAAAGGTGCATTCATTCTTTTTGGGGAGCCGTCCTTGAAGTTGCAACCGCACAAAATAAAAACAAATTGCCCCTGGCACCTTTGTTTCTCAAGTGGTGATTAAAAAATAAAACCTATTCTTCACATTTTTTTTTGTTTTCCCTTTTTGATGACAGCCGAAATCTTTTTCTTGGTGCAACAAAAATCTCAAAGGCAACATTGATGACTTCACTTTCCCAAGGAAAACATACATGCCAACGTTCTGATTGGAGAGAAGGCTCATGTGATTAAAAGGGCTCACAAATCTCGGAGCAACTTGCTGCAAAACAAAAGGGGTCACAAACATCACCCAATTTTTAAAGGAGCAGCCGAAAGAATTGAAGGGTGCCGAAAAAAATTCCAGGGGCCGAAATTTTTGAAGGGGGCAGCCGCAGGTCAATTTCTTTTGGGGGTTCTGTTGACAGCCGAATGTTTGTGGAGGCAATTATTATTCATTGCTTCAAGAAGACCAAATTCTCATACAGAGCAAAAAAATTCCTTTTGATGCTTCTGTACCTCAAAGCCAAAGAGTGCAAACGTCCACGAGAGGCCGAATTACTTGATCAAGAAATCTCTTCAGCTGTAACCTGTTGATGCCATGACCTCTTCCTTTTTCATCTTGGTGGTTAATTGTTGCATGCCGCTAGCAACTTTGAAGATTGAAATTGGAGCGTGCCAACTTGAGGTACCACAAGTTTCAATCTTTGACGAAGGGCGCAAGTTTCATCGAGAGGGGAGCCGAACTATTGAGTGGACATCAGAGACTACTACTTGACAGACGTCATCTGGCCCGTGCTGACTGACGAAGATGACACTGCTACACGATCTGAGCATTCTAAACTCTCTTGTTTATTATATTGTGTAGTATTTGTGTTAGATCTTCGTAGGGGAAACTTTATTACCATCTGGGTTATTTTTTTGTGGACCTGACGACTTTGGGAGTCGTTACGGAGGGAGAGCATCTGACTAGATTGATAGTGTAGAGCACGTGGTGTGCGTACGAGCTAGGTGAGAGTAGATTTGGGGTCTTGACTTATTGTAGCTGTACTTGATTACATATCTATCTAGTAGTTGCTTTCGGGGGCTGGAGTAGGTCGTGGGGACGACCGAACCAGGGTATATCTGTGTGTATTCTGTGATTGCTATTTTATTGCCATGTCTGTGCCTATAACTTCGTGGGATTGTTCGTGGGTTGCACGAATATTTTTATTAGCCTATTCACCCCCCTCTAGGCTACGATCCAGATCCAACAAGTGGTATCAAAGCAGGTTTAGATGATCTAGTCTAGATTTTAGATGACCATGAATATATCTGATTGTGCTTTTGCTGAAGGTTAGTCTATAGCCCGTCCCCCTAAGTTTAACGGTGTAGACTTTGTATATTGGAAGGCTAGGATGAAAATCTATTTAGTGTCTGTTGATTACGATGTGTGGGATATTGTTGAAAATGGTTATAGTCTACCCACTATTAAAATTGAAGACACTGTTTATGATTAAGCCTAAAGACAAGTGGGATTTAGCTGATAAAAAACTCTATACTCTTAATGGTAAAGCTATGAATGCGCTTATATGCTCTCTTGATAAATCTGAGTTTAATCGTATCTCACATTGTCTAACGGCGCAGGAAATCTGGCATACTCTGGAGGTGACACACGAGGGAACATCGCAAGTGAAGGAATCCAGACTTGCGTTGCTAAGCACAGAATATGAAAGCTTCCGCATGCTACCAACAGAATCTGCGAAAGAGATGTTTGCGAGGTTCACAGACATCGTCTACAAATCCAGTTCCCTCGGTAAGCCATACTCTAGCCATGAACAGGTACGAAAGATCTTAAGGGCGCTACCAAGCTCGTTCAGGCCTAAAGTCACAGCTATTCAAGAAGCTAAGGACTTGTCAACAATGAAAGTGGAGGACTTGATAAGCAACCTAATGTCACACGAGCTTGAGTTGCAGAGTATAGAAGCCAGAGAGAAACCTGAAGAGAAGACCAAAGCTTCCACACCATTAGCTCTTCAAGCTAACGATGACGATCTTGATGAAGAGCAAGCCCTAATGGTCAGAAACTTCAGGAGATACATTCAGACTGATCAAGGAAGAGCTGAGATGGGAAAAAGGTTCATTCGTTCTAATAAATCTAATTTTGGTAGAAATTCCTATGATCAGAAAGCTATTAATAGAAGTGAATGTTTTAAATGCATGAAGAAAGGGCACCACATAAAAGATTACCCACAACAACACACAGCTCAAGTTGCAAAAGGAAAAACGAAAGTCCTGATGTGGGACATGGATAGCGAAGCTGAGGAGGAGGATGAGGAACATGAAGCCCACTCCTGCATTGCGTTAATGGCCAAACACAATGAGGTAGAATCTCCCACTAAAGCTGAATTGTTAGAAATCCTGAAAGGAATGCAAAATACTATTAATGAGCTAGAAGCTGATGTGGATAGTTATAGGAATGATAACTTTGATATGCAACAATCTGAGTATGACATGTCTAAGAAAATTGAAAAACTGAAAACTGAAATTGTTGCATGTAACACTACAATTGAAATGTTAAATAAGGAGAAAGCTAGCTTGCCTGAAAAAACTGATTGTCTTTCATGTCCCTCTTTATTAAATGATATTAGCATGTATAAGCTTGATAAGATAAAGCTTGAAGTTGAAAATGAATTGCTTTCTGAAAAGATTAACATGCTAAATCTTGAACTTAAAGAAAATATGAGGGATTTTGAAAAGAAAGAAGAGGAAAACAAGCGAGCTTTCATTAGTAAATGCACTTTGCTTGTGAACGAAAATGATCATTTGAAATCCAAAGTTGCTAGTTTAGAATTGTCATTAAAGAGATTTTCCATTGGAAAACAAAATTTGGACATTATACTTGGAAATCAACTTTATGGCAATAATAGACGAGGACTAGGATATGGTTTTAAAAATGTTGAAAAATCAAAATATAGAAAAGTTCGCATTGAAACAATGAAGGTTGGAAATTTTCATGCTAAGTGCTTTTACATGTGGATGCGTTGGTCATACTTCATATCATTGCAAATATAGAAACAAAAACATAAGTTCAAACAAATATGGGTTCCTAAATCTTTGATGACTAACGTGAGTGGACCTTGTTGGATTCCAAGGTCACACACAATACCTCTTTTG
This sequence comes from Scilla litardierei, assembly GCA_030789695.1. Lineage (NCBI taxonomy): Eukaryota > Viridiplantae > Streptophyta > Magnoliopsida > Asparagales > Asparagaceae > Scilla > Scilla litardierei. Next base: position 186,038,477 of record CM061142.1, on the reverse strand, counting down.
TAGGTGGATGGAAATTTGACGGGGAGCAATAAATTGAATGTCTCATTACTTTGTAGCTCCTTAGTCAAACGGCGACGCGAAGGTTTATCTCATTCTTTGAACTTAATGCATACCTTTATAGCTTTTTGTGTGCGTGACTTTTTCTTGTTTGTATGCTAGTAGTTGCATTGCTATGTGTGCATGGTTTGCTTTTGTTGTTTGTGTGATTGCATCTCATGTTTGCTTTAGTACTTCATGCATTTTTTTTAAAAAAAACAAAAAAAAACTGAAAAAAAACAAAAAAATGGTGCTTAAATGTGTATCTTTTCTCTTTGATTCATTATTATAGTATGCACGAATGATTTTCATATCTATGTAGAAATTGGTGTATTATTATTTTGGCGACATGCGCATGTTCATCTTTCTAAATACTCATGGCATGTTCAATGACTAAAAATAACTTGATTTCTACACCACCTACTTCACTTCCACATGTATTATTATTGTTGCACATTCGGAGATATCGTTTATGAAGTATGGAATGTGAATGTAGGAGGAAAACTTAACTGAAAATCTAAGGGATATGATATACCTTGCCTTGGATAAAAATTGAGCAAAAGAAAGTGTTGTTATAAGTATTGTGGAAAAAAAACGAAAAATAAGAATAATTGCTCTGTATGAAAAATGGATACAATCCGTGGCAACGGTATTACCCACGAGTATCCAACATAAGCTTTATGGGTAAACTTTAGTGTTGGTGTACTTACTCGTCAAGCAATGCCACCCCCACATCTAAGAGTCCTTATAGGCTATGTTTTGGGGTGTGGTACCTTGAACTCATTTTTAATGAGGTGGGAAAAATCAATCCTAGGTGATAGAACGCTATTTGGAAAATGTGGATTGGTTCTGGTTGACTTTCTTAATGATTCTTCCTATGTGCTTCAATTTTTAATCATCACACGTACACGGTGGTGTTGAAGTCTTAGTTGTTTAATTTCATTGGATTTTGACTTGATCATTCTATGATTGTATACATGCGATTGTTGGTATTGGCTTATAATGCTCTGTTTTTGCATGGTATATGTTTTTCACTTCGTGCTATAACTTTTGATGATAACAAAGGGGGAGGGAAATTTGGGACGATTTGGGAAGATTTGGTATTTGATATTAATGCTCATGGACATATAATTGTTTGATTAAGGGGGAGTATTAATGAAATTTGGGAAGCACTAAAATAGGGGGAGCATGCTCATTGTTAAAATTTGAACATCGGTGTTTGCACATCATTGTATCATATTGCATGTCACCCACTATCGTCACACTTTCACACACACTATTTGGAAAGCTAATGTTCAAATCTTATACTTAGTTTGTTATCATCAAAAGGGGGAGATTGTTGGTAGCAACGATCTATGAACTTCGTGTTTGATGATAACAAACGTGTGTGAACGTTTCTAACATGTGTGTTAAGTGTTTCAGGAAAGACAAAGCTTGGAGAGACTCATTGTGAGACGTGGCCAATATGATGTGAAGAAGGAAGCCAAAAACGAGTGGCCCATGGCCAAGCAAATTTCAAAGGGGGGGTCAAAACGTGTGGCCCAAAATGCAACTTGTTTATTGTTGCATTTGTTTTTTTTGCAGGGAGCAAATTTTGTGGCCCAAAAGCAAGCATACAGAGTTTGGATGAATGGCAATTTGGTCAAACGAAAAGAGGAAGAAACCTAGGTCTAACACCCTATATAAAGCCTACAAGAAGCAAATCAAGGAGAGCACGGCTGAGAGAATCAAAACCCTAGAGCTGCCGCAATAATCCTTTAAAAGCCTAAGAGAGAGAAGGTCCAAAGTTTTTTGTTGGTGCAGGATAAAAAATCAAAGGTTCATTCATTCTTTTTGGGGAACCGGCCTTGAAGTTGCAGCCGCACAAAATAAAAACAAAGAGCCCCTAGCACCTTTGTTTCTCAAGTGGTGATTAAAAAATAAAACCTATTCTTCACATTTTTTTTGTTTTCCCTTTTTAATGACAGCCGAAATCTTTTTCTTGGTGCAACAAAAATCTCAAAGGCAACATTGATGACTTCACTTTCCCAAAGAAAACATACATGCCAACGTTCTGATTGGAGAGAATGCTCATGTGATTAAAAGGGCTCACAAATCTCGGAGCAACTTGCTGCAAAACAAAAGGGGTCACAAACATCACCCAATTTTGAAAGGAGCAGCCGAAAGAATTGAAGGGTGCCGAAAAAAATTCCAGGGGCCGAAATTTTTGAAGGGGGCAGCCGCAGGTCAATTTCTTTTGGGGGTTCTGTTGACAGCCGAATGTTTGTGGAGGCAATTGTTATTCATTGCTTCAAGAAGACCAAATTCTCATACAGAGCCAAAAATTCCTTTTGATGCTTCTGTACCTCAAAGCCAAAGAGTGCAAACGTCCACGAGAGGCCGAATTACTTGATCAAGAAATCTCTTCAGCCGTAACCTGTTGATGCCGTGACCTCTTCCTTTTGCAACTTGGTGGTTAATTGTTGCATGCCGCTAGCAACTTTGAAGATTGAAATTGGAGCATGCCAACTTGAGGTACCGCAAGTTTCAATCTTTGGCGAAGGGTGCAAGTTTCATCGAGAGGGGAGCCGAACTATTGAGTGGACATCAGAGACTACTACTTGCCAGACGTCATCTGGCTCGTGCTGACTGACGAAGACGACACCGCTACACGATCTGAGCATTCTAAACTCTCTTGTTTATTATATTGTGTAGTATTTGTGTTAGATCTTCGTAGGGGAAACTTTATTACCATCTGGGTTATTTTTTTGGGGACCTGACGACTTTGGGAGTCGTCACGGAGGGAGAGCATCTGACTAGGTTGATAGTGTAGAGCACGTGGTGTGCGTACGAGCTAGGTGAGAGTAGATTTGGGATCTTGACTCATTGTAGCTGTACTTGATTACATATCTATCTAGTGGTTGCTTTCGGGGGCTGGAGTAGGTCGTGGGGACGACCGAACCAAGGTATATCTGTGCGTATTCTGTGATTGCTATTTTATTGTCATGTCTGTGCCTATAACTTCGTGGGATTGTTCGTGGGTTGCACGAATATTTTTATTAGCCTATTCACCCCCCCCCCCTCTAGGCTACGATCCAGATCCAACAGGTACCACACCCAAAAACATAGCATATAAGGACTCTTAGATGTGGGGGTGGCATTGCTTGACGAGTATAACACCAACACTTAATTATTACCCGTAAAGCATATGTTGGATATTCGTAGGTAGTGTACTTGCCAAGGATTGTATCCATTTTTCATACGGAGCTATTTTCTTTCTTTTTCAATTTTTTTGTTTCATATTCAATTCTTTTGTGCTCAATTTTTATTCCGTGGCAAGACACATCATATCCCTTAGATTTTCAGTTATTTTCATCCTACATTTACTTTTCAATATTTCATAAAAGATGTCTCCAAATGTACAACAATATTTAATACTCGTGGAAGTGAAAGTGTAGGTGTAGAAATCATTATTCAAATCATTGAACATGTCATGGCTATTTAGAAATTGAAACATACACATGTAGCCATAACTATAATACATTGATTTCTAATATGATTATCATTCATTAATATCACTTGAATAATTTAAAAGAAAAGATATACATTAAGAACCATTTTTTTCTTTTTGACTTTATCATTTTTTTAATTTTTGATTATAAAGAACTAAGCTAGCAAGCAAACAAACTACCACACAAATAAAAAATAAATCAAGCACACAAAAAAATGCTATGAAGGTATGCATTAAGTTCAAAGAGAAAAACCATACCTTTGCGTCGTCGTTTGGCTATGAAACTTTAATAAGATGCGACATTCAATTCATAGTTCCTAGCCATTTCCATCTTACCTACACGGTAGATGTTATGTGTGACCTTGGAATCCAACAAGGTCCACTCATGTTAGTCATCAAATTTTTAGGAATCCACACTTGCTTAGACTTTATGTTTGTGTTCCTAAATTTGCAATAATGTGATGTATGACCAACACTATCACAAGTAAAGCACTTTGTATAAATATTTTTCACTTGGTTGGCACATTGTGAAATCTCTTATAATTAGGCTTTGCAACATTTTTAGAACCAAATCCAAGTCCATGTATATTATTGCCAAACAATTGATTTTCAAGAATAGTGTCCAACGAATGTTTTCCAATAGAAAATTTCTTTAATGACAATTCTAGACTCGTGACTTTGGATTTCAATAAATCATTCTCATTCACAAGCAAGGTACATTTACTAATGAAAGCTTTCTTGTTCTCCTCTTCTTTCTTTTCAAAATTAATCATTTTGCTTTTAATCTTATTGTTAGCATGCACATCTTTTCAATGAGCAATTTATTTTCAGTTTCAAGCTTAAACAATTTTTCTTTATACATGCTAATATCATTCATCAAAGATGGACAAGAATGACAATCTACTTTTTCAGGCATGTGAGCTTTCTCCTTTTTCAGCAAATCAATTGTAGAGTTACATGTAACAAGTTGTTCTGTCAGATTTTTAATTTCCTTAGACATGTTGTACTCTTCTTGTTGCAGTTCAAAGTTATCATTTTGATAAGCATCTAAGGTGGATTCTAGCTCTACATTTTTATTTTGCATTTCTTTACAAATAATTAGAAGTTCAGCGTTACTACCAGATTTTACCTCATCATGTTTGCCCATCAAGCAGAGAGAAGAGTGGGCTTCATACTCCTCATTCTCATCTTCGATGTCCATGTCCCACATTAATGCTAGAGCTTTTCCCTTCTTCTTTTATGCTGAATTATTATTGTCTTGTGGACAATCCTTCATGCGATGTCCTATGTTCCTGCATTTATAACACATAACTTTTTTAGTAGCAATCTGATAAGAGGAATTTCTAGCAGGATTAAAGTTATAAGAGCGACTAAACCTTGGTGCCATTTCTCCTCTTCCTTGTTTGGTCTTGATGAATTTTCTGAAGTTTCTGACCATTAATGTTATCTCCTCATCGTCATTTCCATCATCTTCTTTATCTTGAAGAGCTACTTGTTTTGGTTCCTTCACCTCTGGTTTCTCTCTAGACTCTATATTCTATAGCTCAAGCTCGTGTGACATCAAGTTGCCTATTAAGTCCTCTACTCTCATCTGTGATAGATCTTTTACTTCTTGGATGGCAGTGACTTTAGGCCGGAACGAGCTTGGCAGTGCGTCAAGTTTTTTCTCACCTGCTCAAGACTAGCGTATGGCTTACCAAAGGAGCTAGACTTCGAGACGATGTCCGTGAACCTCGCAAACATCTCTGATATGGATTCTGTTGGAAGCATGCGAAAGCTCTCGTACTCTGTGCTCAGCAATGCAAGTCTAGACTCCTTCACCTGTGACTTCCCTTATGTGTCACCTCCAGCGTATGCCATATTTTCTGTGCAGTTTGACAATGTGAGATACGATTATTCAGATTTATCAAGAGAGCATATATGCACATTCATAGCTTTACTATTCAAGGAATATAATCTCGAAACAGCATCATCCCATTTATCTTCAGGTTTAACCATGTCAATATTTTTAATTTTAATAATATGTGGCTTATAACCTTTTTTCAACAATATTACATACTTTATAATCAACAGATACTAAGTAGATTTTCATTCTAGATTTCCAATAAGCATAATCTACAGCATTAAATTTAGGGGGTCGTGATATGGACTGACCTTCAGGAAAAGCACAATCAATAGAATTCATGGTCAATCTAGCCTAGATCCTCTAACCTGCTCCGATACCACTAGAAGGAGGTGAATATGCTAATAAAAATTCTCGTGGAACCCACGAGTAATCATAGGCAGTTATAGCAGATGCAGAGTAAACAATAAGCAATCACAGAGTACGCATCAGATTTACCCCGGTTCGGTCGATCCATGACCTACATCCAGCCCCCAAAGTAGATACTAGATTAATAATGTAACAGGTACAACCATAAGCTATAGAACCATTCTACACTCACCAGGCTCTCCGTACCCCATGACACGTGTGTTCAACAAAACTAATCCTAGTATAAGCTTTCCATTGACTAGCCCCAACTAGTCAAGTCCCTCTTGTCTAGTACCAAAATAGACAAGACCTCAAAATAAGTATGGTAAAGTTTCCCCTACAAAGATCTCTACTACTACACAAATATAACCATAAAGAGTTTAGGAAATCTCAGTTTGTGTAGCGGCGGTCGTCTCTGTCAATCAGCTCAGGTCAGATCGTATCTGACAGGATGTAGTTGCCAACATCGCGTCCTCCTCCTTGAAACTTGTGGCCTTGATGTCTTGGCTTCTTAAAAGTTGTGGCCTAGGTGACTTTGCTCCCTCCTTGTATTACGCAATGTATGGATGGCTCTCCTCGTTGATGTGTTGCGCAATGGATGCAGCTACCCTCTTGAACCTCTTGTGTTGCAGCCTTGATGCATGGATGTTGAAGTGGACTCTTGGAGCTTGCGACCAAGGAGTGGAAAGACCCTAGAACTTGCGGCAATGGTGGGTGTGCATGCAAACTTATGCAAGGTAGGAGATCAATGGAGCTTTGGCTTTCTAGGGTTTTGCGCAAGGAGGAGATGATATGCTCTTGGCTTGATGACTTGCTATGGAAATAAGGAGATGTTCTTGGAGATGATGCTTGCAGCCAAGGAGATTGGAGGTTGTGCAAGGTAGATTTGGCCTTGGATGGGATGAAGGGGATGAAGCTTTTAGGCAATGGAGAAGAGGATTTCTTTGTTGCGCAATATAGAGATTTTTATCATGAAGCTTGCGGCAATAGCTCTCCCCTCTTATGTTGGCCAAATTTTTGCTTTGACCTCTCTCTCAAATCTCTCTCTTTGAATATGGGTTTATATAGGAGAGGATATGATATGATAGAATCAATTAGAATCCCATAATTGATGGAGATTTGAAGGAATCCTAACTTGATTAGGATTTGAATGAATCACCATAATTATGGAGTTTGAATATGGATGGCTATGGAATTTGAGTAGCTATAGGATTCCAAATAAGATCTCATTTAATCACCTTTGATTTGCATGATATTCTCCATATCTCTCCATCTTTGACCAAGTCTTCGATTTGCATGGCCTTAGGATTTGATTCATGCACCAATAGATTTGATTCAATTCAAATATGGATTTGAATTGATTTCCTCCTTATCTTCCCATCTTTGACTTGGTCCAATATTTGTAGCCATTATCTCCATCTTTGACTTAGTCTACTCGGCTAATGCATGACACATTCTCCATCACTTTTACTTAGTCTCTCTTCGAGTATTTGCAAAAGTGTCATTCCTGAAAATACTTAGCACACACATTAAATTGTTCACACATGTTTGTTATCATCAAACACGAAGTCATCAATCGTTGTATCCAACATATACCTGGTCATTGGGAAAATCCATGTGATACAAGCCTTACTTTGTAGCGTGTGATCTCATTGTTTTCAATTTTTTATGACGAATACCCATTTGTATCCCACAGGTTTGACACTAACCGATGTATGGATAATTTACGAAAAGATTTTGCATTTTTATGCGAGTCTAGCTCAACTTCTATTGCATCATTCCACTTTGGCCAATCATTTCTTCGTTTCCATGCAGCAACGGAATTTGGATTTTTGAAACGCGAAGTCATCGTCGACGATTGTACTCTTTCTATCCAACAACTCCCATGTACGTACATAATTTAATGATATTTCAGTTTCTCCCTGTAGTTCCTTTGCAGTGGATTCTAGGAGGGGTGAGGGTATGTACATGAGCTCATTTCTCTGTGGGGGTATCATCCAAACGTCTCCAAGTATTTTTCTTTTTCTTGGATTTTTGTCCATGGAGTCAGGTGGTCTACCTTTTTTCTGTTGAGGAGCAGCCACTTCTGCTGTAGGTGGATTGCATCCATTCTCGGGGATGTCAATCCTAGCTGGAGTATTTGCAACAGGGATGTGTGATCTGACAATCTTTTGGTTATCAGTATATGAGTCCGGTAACTGGTGAATAATGTTCTGTATGTGGAGGATCTTCAGGATCACATCTTCACATTGTTTTGTTATCAGATCATAGTGGGTCAAAGATTTTGTATCACAAGGTAATTTGCTTTGCTCCAGACTTTTTAGTTTCTGGGCCCATTTTGGGGAAACTCGTCTCATCAAATTCACAATCTTCAAGATGTGCCTTAAATGCGTCCTCCGTTTGGGGTTCTAGGTATCTTATAATTGAGTGTGAGTCAAACCCTACATAGATACCTAGGCGACATTGAGGACCCATTTTTGTCCTTTGTGGTGGTGCAATGGGGATATAAACAGCACAACCGAAGATTCTCAAGTGAGATATGTTCGGTGGTATTCCATATGCAAGTTCATTAGAGAGAGACTCTGACCTCCAGATGGTCTTATTTTTATCAATAATGCTGCAGGCAAAATTGCATGTCCCCATGCATCCTCCGACAACTGGGATATCATTAACAATGGACGTGCAATCTATTGGAGTCTTTTTATCAGTGACTCTGCCAGCCCATTTTGGGTATGAACATGTGGCACTGGATTTTCAATTTCTATTCCCATTGCAAGGCAATACTTTTGAAATAACCGGGAGGTAAATTCTCCAGTATTATCCAGACATATTTTCTTTATTTGGTTGTCTGAAAAATGCACTTGCAACTTTATTATTTGTGCTAGTAGCTTTAGAAAAGCTAAGTTGTGGGTCGATAGTAGACACGCATACTAGTATTTTGAGGATGTATCAATCAGTACCATAAATTACCGAAATGGCCCACTTGGGGTGGATAGGTCCACATATATCTCCTTGTATTCTTTCGAGAAAGCTTGGAGATTCAGTATCCACTTTTACTGGTGATGGCCTTGTTATGAATTTCCCCTTGAAACAGGGGATGCAATGGAATTCTCCCTTTTGAAGAATCTTCTGGTTCTTCAAGACATGCACATAGGATTGAGATAATATGTGATGCATTATTACTGATCCAGGGTGGCCAAGTCTATCATGCCAAAGTAAAAACTTGGCTGATGTCGGGCAATTTAGGTGCTCCGTTAAATTAGCTTCCTCTCTCCGAATCTTTGTATGGTATAGGCCTGATGAAAGGCTCTCAAAACATTCAAGTATGGATTTTATTCCTTTTTCTTGAGATGTTACATACAACAATTCTTTTTCATTTATATTTATTGTTTCCAGATGGAATACGTTTAAACGGATGTCATTGAAACTTAATAAGTTTATATTTGAAATCGGAGAGAATAACACATCCTTTATTTTAATTTTTATTCCATTTGGGAGCAACAAAGTTGCGGTCCCAAAACCTTCAATAATATTTGATAGCTCTAAAATTGTATTTACAAGGCTTTTATAAGGTATAAAGCTATGAAAATAGCACTTATATTGAAGGATCGTATGTGTCGAAGCACTGTTTACTAAGCAGTCATGAGAGCGGTTCATCTATAAAAAGATGAATTAGCACATTAACTTTTTAGGAACATCATCAAATTTTATTCAGAATAAATTCAGAATATTCAAACAACTCTCATACCATTTATTGTTCTGAAACAAATATAAAGATAAAAAGTGGCTAATCAAGCAGGTCATCTCGTTCGAAGTCGTCAGCTGTGAACTTGACTGGAGCATTTGTGGCCACCAGGTTTGTTTCAGATTTCTTGTTCTTGTTCTCTTTATAGAAATCCTGGAGATGTTCCGGAGTTCCACACACTCTAGGCCAGTGTCCTTTCATGCCACATCTATGGCACTGGTCTTCGCATTCCCTCTTGGGTGGGGGTGCATCATTTATGTTGTTGTCGTTTCTGCACCAGGGGAACTTTTGCATCCCTTCATTTCTTCGCTGTTGGACTTGGCCTTTGGCCCTTTTGTTCTGTCCCCCTTTTTGTGGTCTTTCTTTTCTTTTATTATCTTTCTTCTTTTTAGAAGAAAATGCATTGTGAGCTTCTGGGGGGCAGTGCCAGGGGGCGCATGTTGTCAGTGACGATGAGAAGCTCTCTGTTTGTTTCACCATGACTAAACATGACAGCAGCTCAGAATACTTGGTGAACTTTCGTTCACAGTATTGCTACATCAGTATCACATCCTTTTCGTGGAAAGACGTGTATGTCTTTTCCAGCATGCGATCTTTTGAGACTTTTTCACCACATAACTTCAGGCGTGATGTGATACTAAAAAGAGCTTAGTTGTAGTAAGCTATGGACTTAAAGTCCTGTAGTCTCAGGTTTTCCCACTCATATCTTGCCCTTGGAAGTATACCATCTTTCTGATGTTTATATTTTTTCTTAAGGGTTGTCCACGGCTCAAGTGGATCTTCGACCGTAAGATATTCAGCCTTTAGGGTCTTGTCCACATGACAACGAATATAAATAATGGCTTGCGCCTTTTCAATGGCAGCCTTCTTTCCATCTTTTGTCACGTCATGAATGCGGGACTTAGCCTGTAAGTGAAATTTAACATCGAGCTGCCACCTCAAGTAATTCCTGCCTGACGCATCCAACACTTCGAAATCAACACTTGCGATTTTTGCCACTTTATCTAGCAGAGCAAAAATTTGCATGAATTAATAATACATAAAACATATTCATGCAGAAGCAATTTTTAAATGAATAAGCTAATTGTGTGGATCAGCCAGTCCCACATAAAATAAATAATGTTCAAAATCCATATTACAGTCCATATTACACAAATGAAAGCGAAAAATTACAACTTTGAAAACGTCATGGGTCCCATTTTTTTAATTCTTCAGCGTCAAGTGTGACCTCCGCCTCCATGAAAAGTAGCCATCAGTCTTGGACATTACATGATTTCCTCACTACAATTTCTCTCAAAAAGAAAAGAAAAATGCAGGAAAAGTAAAATATGGGACTAAACAGCCGATCCAAAACCACAATTAGCCATCCATGTAAAAATCTGTGCTCATTCAATATTTTTATAACACATCACCGGCATCGCAGATTCAGAATAGGATAAACATAATAATTTAAAATACTTAATAATTATTCAGACCACGGGGCGATGTCATACACCATTAGGTTAGGTGACTATTGGCAGAGGGTCGTAGGATCTTTATAATTATTAAGTTAATACCGCACAACTTAGCATAAGTTTATCCCAGAAAATGAGCCATAAAATGTGAACCTATGCATATAAGTATGAGCCTAAAGAGGTATCATAATATGCAATTTGTTGTGCATTATGGGCTAGTTCAAAAGAATTTGAAAAGTGCCCAAAATTACTTATTCTTCGTCAAAGGAAGTAGTTTTTCTTTTTATATATACCACCAAATAATCTCCATAAGTATCCAAATTTCCCCATAATGTCTCATTTTAGTCCCCTATTTTTATCAAATTTTCTGGAATTTTTAGGTCCCCAAAAGCCTAAATATTAGGTTAACCTTTTCCTTTTCCCTCTTTATTTCCTTTATTTTTCGGATTACTATCGGCCTACGGGCCTGAGCCCCGCAGTGTGGCTAAGGGATTCAGGCCCACAACTTTAATATATATATATATATATATATATGGTAAAATGCGCCTGCGCTCAAGCTCAGATGGGATTCCTGCGCTCGACCTCTCCCTACCGTCCGATTCGATCGCTGATCATGGTAATATCTGACCTTTTGGTGCAATTACCAAAACACCCTTTAAGCTCTTTTCAACGCGCCTCTATACTAAATTACCTTTAAGCCCTTCTGTACTAAAATACAATCGCCACCAATTCTTTTGCTTACTCCCACGCAAAAGCAGAAGCTGGAGTAGATCCCCAGTTTTGCATAAGGTCTTCGATTTCAACAGCCCACGCCTAAGATCACCCCCAAATCCAGGCCACCACACGCTTGTTGATTCCCCTCCTATTCTCCTCCATCGAGGTAAGGATCGTCATCCCTAATTTGTTGGACATCTCATATTGCTCAACGCGCACAACTGGATAAATTTTTGAAGGGTTTTGCACGGTGAGTAATTTCCAACCTATGGATGATTAGCGCATGAAATTCCTCTCCGCGCACAATGGGCTAAATTTTTGTATCGTTTTACGCGGTGAGAAATTTCCAAACTAGCGAAGTGTTGCGATGGAAATTACTCTCCGCGCAAACCCCTTCAAACATATCACTCGGTGTGCGCGTTGAGCAATATGAGATGTCCATCAAAACTTACCGAAGCCGCTCATATAGCACAACACATAGAGCGAATGGCGTATATAATATTGCCCACCACGCAAAACCGGTGATATGTTTGATTTTTTGATGTATTTGATCCGGTCATCAAATATGATGGTAACAATTAAATCAGATTGAAAAAGAATAGATATAATACGCAAGGTTTTAACATGATTAGTAATAGTAGTGTGGTTTCAACTAACAAGTTGATGATAATCTACTGCTACTTGGATAGAGATGTATAGTAGTCATGCTGCGTCAATATTACTGATATTTTTACTTGTTTCTAATGTAGAAAATGAAAATCGAAGAGAGTGAACCCTTTGTATATGATCAGGAGATGCCAAATGAGATTGACGCTGAAAATGACAGTGCAAACAGCGTATATCAAGAGGTAAGGCATAGTGATAATGAAAATAGTAGCCCACATATTGGAATGACATTTCAAACAGAAGAAGATGCATATCAATTTTATAATACATATGCAGCAATAAAAGGTTTTGCAAACCGAAAGGGATCTACGGGAAAGGGAAAAGATGGCAATACCACGAGGAGGAAGTATACGTGCAACAAAGAAGGGTATAAAAGCTTTAAAGATAAGAGGGAGATAGGGAGGACGTTAATCGAAGGAAAAATGAGAGAGAAGGCTGTATGGCTCAAATGACAGTTCATAAAATCACCAATGGAGTATGGCGCATAAACTCCTTTAATGATGATCATAATCATGAGTTGATAAAAAGCCCAGCGAAGATCCAGATGTTACGGTCACATAAAAGATCGCATATGGACGGAACATAAAGGAATTTAATTGATCGGATGCATGGTTGTGGAGTAGGACCTGCAAAGATTGCAAGGATTCTAAATGCCACGAGTAATAGTAATGTCAATATTACTACGCAACATATATTGATCATGGGAGAGTAGCAAGAAAGAACAACTTTGGAAAGGAATGCATTAGAGTAATAGAACAATTTATTAAAACGCAAGCTACAGACTCTCAGTTCTATTATGCTATTGAGCATGATGAAGAGAATGTATGTAGGAGTATATTTTGGGCTGATGGAATGGTGAGGACATCATACAGCCAGTTTGGAGATGTTGTTGTATTTGATGTCACTTATAAGACAGATAGATTCATGTTGCCTTTTGCACCTTTTACATGCGTCAATCATCATAAACAGTCTATTTTATTTGGATGTGCTCTTCTTGATGATGAGAAGGAAGAATCCTTTGTGTAGTTATTTGGACAGTGGTTAACATGTATGTGGGATAAAGCACCAGGAGCTATCATCACTGATCAAGACCCGGCAATATGCAATGCAATCAAAAGAGTTTTTCCAAATACAAAGCACAGGTATTGCATATGGCATATCAGTCTGCACGAAGATGAGCATCTACGTTCATTGCGGTCTTCTTATAACCATGAATTTGATGAAGACTATGCCAACTGGTGTAAGAACAGTCAAAATGTTGAAGAAGCTGAGAATTGTTGGGGCATTTTAATGGAGAAGTACCAAACGGAATTTCAGGAGCCATTGACAGAAAAACAAAACAATGAAATGAAAGCCTAGAAGTGGTTGCATACGATGCATGAGAAAGCACAACATTGGATTAAGGCGTACCTACTGGATACTTTCTTTGCGGGTATGAAAATGTTAATACGATAGAGATTGTTGTAAAAATATATGATCAAAATAAACTCATCACATGGTATTCATTTCTTGTTTTGTGTGTAGGCATGGCATCCAGCCAAAGGAGTGAAAGCATGAACACGTATTTTGATGGATACGTAAACTGTATGACTCCATTATACGAGTTCATTGATCAATATGATAAAGCCGTAAAATTTCAGCGAGACAAAGAGGAGAGAGAAGATATTTTTTGTATGAGGAACAAATTAGAATTTAGCGGCATGCATGAGTTAGAGGTTCATGCCACAGAGGTATATACTAGAGACATATTTTCCATTTTTCAAAATCGTTTCAAAAATACTTTATACTGTCGGCATGAAAGGGTGAGCACTGATGGGGATACGACCACGTATAAAGTAACTATGCAGATTGATGGAAAGAGCTATGTGCATAATGTTCAATGCAATATATCTAAGGGAATGTTCAGGTGTACGTGTGCAAGGGCTGTGACTGAAGTTTTTCTATGCACGCACATTTTATATATCATGAAGCAAAAGTATGATATGCAAGCCATCCCTGAGAGATATATTTTACCGAGGTGGACTCTAAATGCAAGACATAACATCATGAATCTTGGGGCCTCTTCGACTAGCACAGTACACGGAGTGCGTCCAATTCAAATTACTCTACTTCAAGCCTGGAGGCTTCGTTCATCATTCGATAAAGTCGTAGAGGCGGTTACAAGAGATCCCCTTCTGTTTGATGACGTCTTTGGGTGGACAAACAGTTTTTTGGACCAACATAATATGACTAATAAATCGCAAAATGCTTCTGAAGAGCCAAGATCACAGGTGGGGTCCAGTGCAGCTATCAAACAAGACGTGGGAGTAAATGATGTCATTATGCATGATCCTGCAAAAGCAAGAACTAAAGGCCGACCACAAGTGGCGTCAAGGATTCCGTCTGGAATACAAGTCTCACAAGAACAAAGTCAAACAAGAACAAGGACTTGCAGTGTTTGTGCAGAAAAGGGTCATGACATGAGAACTTGTCGTATGAGCACAGCTGGTAGAAAGAAGGTATAATTGCTCAAAAGGTTACTATTTTATATACTAGTATAAATTATTTTAACATCATTGCTCCATATTCAGGAAAAATCTTCGTCCGATGACTTAACAAGGCTGTGATATTCAGGCCGACATTTTTATATCCTATAGGTAACAATTTTGTATTAGCTTGGAAGAAATATACTACATGCATCTGTCACAGACATATCAGTGTAAATGGATTGTAAGTAAACTGGTTCTCTTTAAAAATGGTCATCTAAAAACGGCAGCCTCCTATATTTTAGTCCAAAATGCAGCCATGTGGAGTTGAATTAATAGGGCTGGGGGTCCAAATTGAACCTTAAAACACAAAGTCTTGATTATAAGCCTATGAGGATGATGCCTATCATTCGAGACCTATATCTGATGATGCGGATCTCATATTTTATAATTTATCTGTTACTGCAGAACCTGACAATTGTCAAGAAAATAAATGGGATTAAGGAGTAAGAAGAAGAAGCTAAAGAGCTGAAGAGAATGAAGAGAATGAGGCATGTAGCTGTCCGTGATGAGTAATGGTGGGTAATTATATACAGTTTAGCTCCGTACACACAACGTTTACAACTTTTACCCGTTGTGCGCGCTGAGCAAAAGTTGGTAATTTTACAGGTTTCCTAATAAGCGCACACAACGTTCAATAATGTTGCGGATGTGCACGCTGAGTAATTTGGGCAATTGTAAATAGTTATGCTCCACGCGCACAACGGTTACTAACTTTGACGGTTATGCTCGTCGAGTAAATGTTGGTAATCGTAGACAATTGTGCTCAGCTCGCACAACGTTCATTGCTGTTGCCGTTGGTGCGAGCTGAGTAATTGTGGGTACTTCAAGTTAGAATTACGCAATTTTTTAATATGATGCAATTGCCCCAAATTTAATGACATTATATTAAGATCTGTATTCCAACATGCTACAACATTTATGCATTCAAATGTACATAACACAACAAAGTAGAAACTACATCTAAACATTTTACAACATCACAGTTTTTGCCCGACTAAGAAATTCAAGCACTGGACTATACTAGGGATACATGGATTCCCACCATGAAAAAATTTAAACTTTGTTGCCATTTATGAGCTGCTCCATCAGCTGCATCAGCGTCACTTGCTTCTTTGTATCTTGGCCATCTGTCCCCTATCTGCGTTGAAGAAGAACCAGAGATGAACACAAAACAAAGCATAATTAAGTAAAAATATTGAACGGGTAGACTTAGAATAAGATAGAAAATTTATTATCATCAAGCAGTGATGTCTGCAACTAAGTATCAAAGAACATATACAAGCAGTGAAGTCTGCAATGAAGCGGGAGTGCATGAAAGGTGATAGCTTCAATGACGACGAACAGAACATATGAAGGAGCAAAGAACATCTTCGAATCAATATATATGTGATGTATTCAATTTCTGCATCACGTCACTAGCCGCTAGTATATTGTCCACCTTTGAGTGTTGAGGACGCAACAGTGATGAAGGAAAAAATAGAATGTTGTAGAGAAAATATCATATAATTAGAATCAGATAGAGTAAGATAGAATAATATCATCAAGAAGTATAGTGGTTGACGAGGGCTTGTAGGAAGGGAAGCCATTTATAGACGAATTTGGATGCCATTGGATGAGGATGAGACTATAGTAGAGTTACTGGGAGGCAACACAAAAGACCCCGTGAGTCTACAACAAATTGCTTGTGATTATACAGAAGAATGCCCGTGAATCTACAGCAGACTGATATCAGCCAGTGTTGTTCCCAATAATGATGACTGTGGTGGTGCGCGTTGAGTAAAATTGATAGCCTCAAATAAAATAGCTCAACACGCACAACCGGCAAGAATATGGCCATTGTGTGTGAAGAGCAAATTATTTATGGTTTATCAAAACTGCTCAAAGCGCAAAATGGGCATATAGTTTGGCCGTTGTGCGCATTGAGCAATATGTATTTTGGATAACACAATTGTTCAATCGACGTAAGTAAGAGTAATATTTCTCCATCAATTTTGTAAACTTGTTTCAGTAGCGTAATTCTGGAAATAGCGGAATACATTGACATCACAGCGAGATCGTCCATCACGGTATACGTCACCACTCCTTTAACAAATCCGGTGCTTTCCCTATTCGATGCATTAGGTGAAATTTTTCTCGTAGCATGTTTTTTGAGCGACGCACACATTGGTTAAAATATGGAAAATAGTACATGACGTTGTATGCTTGGAGTTATTTTATTCGAATGTAACCCGGTTTTCATCGATGCGCACAACGGGGCATAATTTTACCCGTTTTCGCGTTGATTATTATTAGGTCAAAAATAAAATCTGTTACCCCACGCGCACAATCTGTAGTGTGCGTTGAGTAATAAAACTCTCTGCTAACCTATTTTAATACAGCGCACAACGCGTTATAATTTAGGAAGATGTGTGTGATGAATAAAATCTTATGTACATTCACGATCACTGCTTTGTAGACTCACGGGGTCTCTTCTGTAGACTCACGGTCACTCTACTATAGACTCATCCTCATCCAAGGGCACTCTAATTCGTCTATAAATGGCTTCCCTATGCACAAGCCCTCTTCAACCTCTACACTTCGAGTGATGTTTATCAGTCATGAGGAAGAAGTAATGCTACACTCAACTGTAGACTCATCCTCATCCTCATCCAAGGGCAGTCCAATTCGTCTATAAATGGCTTCCCTACCCATAAGAACTCTTCAACCACAACACTTCGAGTGCTGTGAAAGGCATGAGGAAGAAGTAACCTTGGTCAAATATTACTCTGACCATATTCAAGCAACCCCCAACACCCCCCCAACCAGAGACCATAGCTTAAACAAACCATCACCCGTTTGCTGCAGCAGTGATGATGGCCACCCAACTGAGGTTGAAGCTTTTCATAGACAAGAGGATGAAGAGAGTGTTGTTCACTGAAGCTGGCAAAGATTTTGTCGATTTCCTCTTCAGCCTTTTGGCCATGCCTGTGGGCTCAGCCATTAAGCTCATCACCAAAGAAAAAATGGCAGGGGTATGAAAAGCATTGATGTAATGAAGCCCATAAGTATCTTGACCTTCTGTCCCCTTTATGCGTTGAAGAATAAGCATTGATGAAAAAGAAAAAATTCATAATTAAGTAAATATATTGTATAATGAGATAGATCATGTAGTATCATAAAGAATATTTCAACATCACAGTTTGGCAGGGGTATGAATTTCAATAATGGCACTCGTAAAAAATTCTTCTGAGCATAGAGAGAAATGAAGCTGCACAGTTTTCGAGCAGCGTGGGGAAGGTGATTGCTTAGTTTGAGAGATGATTCATTGGTGGCACCTTCAGGCTACTGGCAATGTTATATGAAACAGTCTAGAATATTGGGTGCTTCTTCTGACGGAGAAAACAACATATTCGATTCCAAATAAATGTGATGGATTCAATTTCAGCATCACATCAATTGCCATAAGTATATTGGCCATCTTTGTGTGTCGTAGATGAAGCATGTGAGATGGCGCAGGCCATCTTTGTGTGTTTTCGATCCACCTATGATGCAGGAGGTCGCGAAGAGGCGTCCCCAGGTGATTCGTCTTCTCCCAACTAGTAGACTGACCAGGGACAACCGGTGGTCAGGGAAGCATTCTTCGGACCCGCTCCTCGAACGCTATGAAACCATCCCGAAAGGACCTCTCAATCTTCACAGCTAAAATGTCTGAGAATGCCCGGAATCCCTCACGGAGAGACTCCGCGATCCTCAGAGCCAGAACATCCCCATAACCCCTCTGGACCTCAGCAAAGATCCGAGCATGGGCCACTTCACGCAGGTTGCCTATATCGGCCCAAAGAGCGCCTTTCTCCTTTCTATGCACCTCTCGAGCGAGGGACAGTGCATCATTGGCATACTTGGCCGATCTCTCGGTGACAGCCAGAGCCTCCGTCAAACATCCCACCTCTGAGGTGAGCTCTACAACTCTCAGTTTGAACTGGTGGGCCTCCTTAGCTGATTGCTCAGCTGCCTCAGCCCTCAGGCGCTCCTGCGCCAAGGCCGACTCAAGACCATCTACCTTCTCTGAGAAGCGTTGCGCCTCTACAGCAAGCATGGAAACCTGCGAAACCGAAGGGGTGAATGTCGCCCTCAACAAAACAGTCGTAGAAGAAGAAAGGGACTGACATGCTGGATATGCCATACCAGAGAGTCTTCCACTTTCTTCCAATAAGGAACCCCCTCTAACAAGGAGCGTTCACTCGGAAGGACAGATCCCTGCGCCAGCTAGACGGCCACGCCAGCTGGACCACTCTCACTCTTCTTCTGCTTCCCCTCGGGACCTTTAGACCATGAGTGAGTGCGTCTCTTCCTCTCCCCCCGATTCCCGGTTAACACAAGGGAATCCTGCTTGACGGTTGCCACGTCCCCCTCTAGGAGGTCGAGACCGACGGGAGCATCAATCTGATCCGCCACGAATGGCGAAGGTTCGGACGTGCCCAATGGCAGATAGGGAGGAATGCCCACTTGCCTTGACACTCCAATCGGTGGGTCACCCGCAAGAATGTCCTCCCCCACAGTGAGACCAAGCCCATGGCCAGAGGAACTCCCCCGACCACCCGAATATCGTCGTCGCCGAGGATTGAGTTGCAGAACGTCTTGACTGAAATTCCGACCCGCCATCTGAGCAAAATAGATGAAAATCAGGGTAACTAGCAATGGGTAAAGCAGAAATTAAAAGGATAAGGGCTTTATACGGAAGGTCACTTCGAATCCAAGCCTTCAGAAGGGGACGCGTGCCAAAGTCTCACAGAAGGAGGCACTTCGAATCCCGCTCCCAAAGGGTGGGAGAATTCCAACTTCGTGCCACTGGCCTTCATTCAATGCGATTACATAAACTGAAGTGTACGTCAAATACACAAGAATCACATTCCCTCGGACCGAGCCGTCAAACCCCGAACGGCCTCGAGCGATGGCGGGCAGTTGATCCAACACACACACACTGGGCTTAAGACGGAACGTGTCAGTTCCATGATCCAAGCCCATGGGCATTGTCGGAATTAGGTACCAGCCCAAATTGTAACATAAAACCCCAAATTTTTATGCTCGTTGTGCGCATTGATGGCCCATTGTGCGCTGATTAGGAAGTTCTGCTCATGGGTAATTGTAGAAAGGTTCGCTCAGCGCGCACAATGTTCCTTTCTGTTGCCCGTTGTGTGCGCTGAGCAATTTTGTGTGGTGAATAATTTAGTGGCCGGGTGTAAATGCAAGCTGATATAAATAAAAGTATCACTTCTATAGAATAAAGAAATGAAATTGCATAGTGATACATGTGTTTTACTATATCATAATTGCAACCAACAGTACATTAAACCCCACGTTTTTGTGAAAGCATGGATAAATCATAAACACTAAACTAGTATCGACAAAGAAGCTTATAAACCCTATGAAGCGAATAAACCCTATGTCTGTACCTTTTCGATCTTTATTACGGGTTACAGATCGCAATCATGCACTTTGTAAAATAAAGACTGTTAATAATTACGAAACGTGCACAACGGCTAATAAATTTACCCGTGCACATGTGAACGTGGAATTGAAAAATAAATAGCTGTGTGCGGTGAGCAATTGTGAGTTTTGAGTCGTTGTGTGTGGTGATCAATTCAAGGATTTGAGTCGTTGTGTGCGCTGAGCAATTACCCCATGGCTTTTTTGGCGCCGTACCCAGGTATCCAATTGACTCCCGTGATTCGTTCTCGAGGAATAACGTGGATCGAGGCCAAATGATGAGTACTTTCATTTAATAGGGCACGGTATTCGAAGCATCTG
This sequence comes from Scilla litardierei, assembly GCA_030789695.1. Lineage (NCBI taxonomy): Eukaryota > Viridiplantae > Streptophyta > Magnoliopsida > Asparagales > Asparagaceae > Scilla > Scilla litardierei. The sequence continues at coordinate 186,017,806 of CM061142.1, read as the reverse complement.
ATTTGATTCATACCGCCAAAAATTCTCGCCTTCGATTGATCTCAAGCGTTGTTTTTGGCAAATTTCTGACACGTGTCGATCATCATGTACTATTCCTTCGCGTAATAAAAGAAACTGGAGTCGTGAAGCCAATGGCTTTTGCGCTCCGTTCTCTAGTTAACTCGAGGAAATCGCATCTTCTTCTTATTTCTTCCAGCAAACAAAAATGGCGGGAGGAGCATATAGAGAGTTTACTTTAGCGATGGAGCGGGCCAATGAAGAAGGTCGTAAGAGGAAGAGGATGAGGAGGAAGAGGTGGAAGCAGAGGAATCGGAGGAATTGGGGAACCTCATTCTGGAGTTGGGGGAGGCTGGATGCTCCTCAAGTCAAGCTGCTAGGTCTTTGAAGGCTGCTACTTATGATCCTCGAGTTAGAGCTGAATCGTCCTCCAGCACGCCACACGACGGGTGGCTATACGAGGACATTGTTCCTCCGGTCCCTTCCGTCGGCCCTATATCTCCAGAGTTCGGCCAGATTCTGTCGTCAACCCGCATTTCGTCTGGCCATCATGGGAAGATTCAGGGGGAGACCTATCGGCCACCATTTGTTGTAGGGAAGGACGAGTCGGCCCTCCTGGACTTTGGGACAGGGGCTCATCTGGCGGAGAATATCACTCTACCAAGGGATGTCGATTTCCTGAATGGGGTCAACCTTGAGACGATGGCCAACCGCTTCGTTCGCAGTGGCCTTTCGTTGCCACTGGGCCTTTCAAATTTTGCTTCCCCTTCTGGTTTTGCTAATTGTCGTCATCTGTAGGTGACCATTTTCGGGGAAGGTCTGCGCCGCAGGGCCCTCGAACTGATCGAGGGGCAGCGCCGGCTGGCGGATGCCAAGAACCAGGCTTCTGAGCTCAGAGCTCAGGTGACGAAGCTACAGGAAGAATTGGGGAGGACCATGGCCGCCAAGGGCGCGTCGGATTGGGCAGCCTCAGAGGCGAAATCCAGCCTTGCCTCCGTGTCAAGCGCCAGGAAGCAGGCAGAAGCTCAGTGGGGTAGAGAGCGATCTCAACTCCGAGCTGATCTTGAGGCATCGAGGAAGGAGGTTACTGACCTTCAGGCCAAGCTTCTCGAGAAGGGGCAAGAGATCGATGCTTTCAAAGCTCGGGCCACCGCCAAGATGGATAGGGTGGCGAGAGCGATAAAGGACATGTTTACAGCCGACGATGCGTCGTCTTCCTAAATTTTACGAATCGTTACTTTTGTAAGGCTGCTCTCGAGTGTGTCATATGTAATTATGCAGAATTTAATGAAGGGAATTTTTACAACAGACCCCGATTGAGAGCGTTACTTCCTCTTTCATGATTCCCGGTCGACACGCAAAAACCCTGCTCGACGGCTGACACGGCCCCGTCACCGAGGACGAAGTTGGCGGCAGAATGACCTTCCGTATATGATCACGATGAGTAATTGTGTGTAATTGTATACAATTTTGATCTGAGTGCACAACGGATTATTAAATAACACCGTTGTCTGTGATAAGCAAAACTTGGTAATTGTAGAAAGCGTTGCTTAGCGCGCACAACGTTCATTTCTGTTGCAAGTTGTGCGCGCTGAGCAATTATGTGGGGGTGAATAATTAGTGTCCAGGGGTAAATGGAAGCTGGTATAAATAAAAGTATCACTTCTACTAAATAAAAGTCAACCGACGAGGTCTCAGGAATATACAGAAGAGTCATCTTGTACCTCAGGTATTTATTGTATATATGACACAGATGTTGTTCCCAATAATGATCCACTGACATGGTGAGCGATGAGCAAAATTGTTGGCCTCGATCACAACATTTTACATGGATTCTGAATACGAGAAACGGATCGAAGTTAGTATGAACCGGTCTTGCAAAATGGCCTTAATCAATAGCTCCATCCTCGCTGACCATCGTCACTTACCACTAGTATCTTGGCATTCTGTCCCCTCTATGCGTTGAAGAATAAGCAGTGATGAAAAGGAAAAATTCATAATTAAGTAAATATATTGTATAATGAGATAGATCAGTTGGTATCGTGAAGAATATTGCAACATCACTGTTGGGTTGAATTTCTGCTAATATTTGTTGGCATTAGTGGCACTATAGCTGGAGAGCTCAGTTTGTGGAATCAGAAGTATTTTTAAGAAGTTTGACCAGATGTTGAACATAATGTTGTATAACATAATGTTCAACATTTGGGATCTGGAACATTGGTTCGTATGCAGAAATGCCGCATTGGTCTGCAGATCTGTCTTGCGGATTCAGATCAGATTTGCTGCCTAGAATGTCGGGATTTTTGAATTAATTGTGGAATATCTGCATGAGAGATATTTGGAAAGCCCTTCCTAAATCAGTTGATAAATTGAAGGGATGTTGGGTTGAAATAGGAAGTGAATATCTTGCAGGTTTGTTGGTTGGGAAGATTGATTGCTGCAGATCTTCTTATAGTATCTTCAACCTATTCTGGTATATATTGTTGCAGTTGAAGATCTGTTGGAGATATTATTGGAATATGCTATCTCTCGGAATTTGTTATAGAATCGGTTGGAAAGATTCTCGCCCGCAAATCAGTTTAATCTAGAGGATTTTGCAGAACCTATTGCCCGAATTGGTTCGGATTCTTACGGGCTGCCGAATCTGCACAGATTGTTCAAGTTTCCTTCCCTATCTACTCCGCAATGAAGGGGGAGCGAAGCATATAGGGGTTGTGCGGTTTTGCAGTAGGGCACGACTTTTGGGAAAAAGTTCTGAGATACCCCGGGAGGGAGGCCGAAGGCTACTCACGTAGGATCAAGGGAGTTGATCTAGTCGGTTGTGCAAGGGGAGTGATCACTCCGTATTTTATACCTTTTTTCTGCATGATTGCATGCCATTTAGATCGCTCAAATCGTGTTTTTCACGTTTATTCGACAATATTACGATGCTTTTCACGATTTGTTGTTTTTGTCGTATTTCAGGAGATTTGGAGCGATTTGGAGTGATTCTGAGATGCACCCACTCCGGAGTGTCACCGACGACTCTCTCGAGGGGTATTCTGCGATTGGAGAGGAGTGGAAGAAGAAAGAATGTCGTGGGAGCGACAAGGAGGCAAAAACACAAAGAATGGGCATTTTCAGCATGCCACTCGGCCGAGTGAAGGAGTCACTCGGCCGAGCATAGACAGCCCGCTTGGACGGCTAGAACGGGCTTGCAACAAAGCTAATATCAGCGTGCACTCGGCCGAGCATCGCCAGACCACTCGGCCGAGCACCAAGCCACCCCTCACCCGAGTGGAGCCAAGACGACGGCAACCAAAAACGTCCAACTCTCTGGAATCCGTCAGTCAGCCCCCAAGACTGACTCGGCCGAGTGGCGAACGACCGTCCGCCCGAGTGAAGAACGCTCATTGGCCGAGTGAAGAAAAGTCACTCGGCCGAGCGACTCCCGAGGAGACGACCCCCAAGACCACCAACTCTTTGGAATCTGTCAGGGTCTATCACTCGGCCAAGTGACATTTGTCACTCGGCCGAGTGAGCAGCACTGCCTGTAGCGTAAACTGCGATTTTGAGGCTGTGCAGGGGCATTTTCGTCAGGATTTTTTTGGGCGATTTTGGGGGTATTTAACCCCATTTTTTAACCTAGTTTAGGGGGCTTTTCAGAACTTTTTGGCAGCCTTTTTAGATTAACTTTTTAGGAATTAGATTTAGCTTTTAGGGAGGAGAGAAAAGTGTTGATTTGTTGGATGCTATCTTGTTCTTCGTTGGTCTCTCTCTCTCTCTCAAAAACTCCATTTTTATTGATTTATTGAATATAGCTATGAATTCCATTCATTTTACTTGTGAATTTCTATTGGATTTGATTATGAATTGTGAGTAGTTTCATCGTCTTAGGGCGTAGGGATGAACCCTACGAACCCTATTTCTAATTTGTGATGAATTAGTGAAATTATTGCTAGAATTGATTAGGGTTAGTTTGGGATTGCTATAATACAAATAGCTAGGGATTCATACCGATTGGGATTTGCAAGAGATTGGATCCCAACTCGATAGGAAGCCCTAGAAATTCGAATTGGGTTGCAATTGAATTTCTCCGGAATCGGTTTGCAAGATATTTGACCGAAACTAGGGTTTTCGATTGTAATTCTATACCAATACCCGTTTGCAAGAGATTGGACGGGTAGGAACTATCCCAATCCTTGGTCGTAGCTCGAGTTTGCATGAGAGTGGGCTCGAGATACGATTGAACGATGATGTTGTTCTTCACGCTAGTTTAGCCTAGGTTAGGGTTTGCAAGAGATTGAACCCTAGCCTAGGTTTGCTATAGACCGACAATAGCGCGAGAGCGTGAGCTTAGTTCTACATTTAGTTGCAACTAGTTCACCTGAATTTCAAGTCTAGTAATTGTGAAACCTACGAATCACAATGATGAGATACGGCAAGTAGCGGGGATTCCCTATCCCTAGGCGTCTTTATTAATTTGTTACTTCTTTTATACAATTGAACGACTGTGACCGTATTACTGCGAATGTTTATCTACCATTCTTATAGCCAGGTTGATTGAAGAGGACACTGTTATTAGGCCTCCCTGTGTTCGATACCCACTCGTCGCTACACCGTGTGCTTGCGGTAAGACTACAGTGTCGCCGCTTCGGGACGTGTATCCGGGGCGTGATCAAGTTTTTGGTGCCGTTGCCGAGGAGGCAATAGTGTTTGATTCTACCTACCTAGCTATTTTTCTTTTTTGTTCTATTTTTTCTATTTTACCCTTCCGTTGTGCTAACTATTTCTTCGAAACTCTGTTTTCCCTTGAATGTACACGAGATCCTCGACGAACCCTGAAGAAATACTATACGATCCGGAGATCGAGCGTACATTGAGGAGGATCCGAGCAGAGAGGAGACCCGTTGCGGAAGGAAATCTTATGACCCATCCTGAGACACCTGAAGAATTGGCAAAGCGAATGGCGAGGATCATTTCCATAAGAGATAGGCTTCGGCCTAAAACTTCTTCCATGACCTCGTCCATAGCCATGCCGCAGTTGGCGGCCGACAAAAATTTTGAGTTGAAGACCGGATTGGTGGTTCTTATGCAAGAAGACCGGATTGGTGGTTCTTATGCAACAAGATCCCTTTCATGGGAACTCCCATAAAAACCCTCATTACCACATCCAGCTCTTCATATCAGAGTGTGCCACCTTCCAAATGCCGGGCGTCTCCGTGGATGCTATCAGACTGTGCCTCTTCCCTTTCACACTCAAGGACAAGGCATTATATTGGTTGAGGACGCAAGCTGAAGGAATCTTCACCACTTGGGATGAATTGGCGAGTGCCTTCGTCGACAAATTTTACCCGCCCTCCAAGACGGTGAAGATAAGAAGTGCTCTCATGTCCTTCAAGCAAGGACCTCAAGAGACTCTCTATGAAGCATGGGAGTGCTTCAAGGACTTGCAACATCAATGCCCCCATCATAGTATTGAGGACTGGGAGCTCGTCCACAGTTTCTACAATGGACTCCAACCGGGCACGAAACAAATTATCGATGCTACCGCCAATGGAGCCATTTTGTCAAAGACTCCCGATGAAGCTACGGCCTTGCTTGAGGAATTTTACGTAAATTTTTGGTAGGCGCTACACACGATCGGGCTCTGTAGGTCTGTACGTCTCGTCTCCGCGATCACCCCGGTATTTTTGGATTATTTTTCTGACGCCCGGATTGAGAGTTATCACTCCGAGAAATCTGGACCGTTGATTTGCCTTGATCTTTTCAAAATTCAAATCTGTTAAGCAAAATCTGGCCAAATCTTCTTTTTAAAACGTTTTAAATCTCTCCAAATCTGGCCCTCTATTTACCTCTAGACTTACCCCAAATTATACCTCATCTAACCTACTACCTACCTCTTCTTAGTTAAAATCCTAAGGTTATTTATCAAATAAAATCTTATTATATACCCCTAACCCTAAAATTAACCCTAACCCTAACCCTAACCCTAAGTCACATCAGCCACCGGCCTCCCCCCAAAATTCCCCCGATCCTCTCCCCGCGGCGCGGCCATCCTCGTGCCGCCGACCACAAATCCCCTCTCCTCTCAGATCTTTCTCTCGCCCTCTCTCTGATCTCGCACCGTCGTGGCCCCAGCGTGCGCGAATCCGCCGTCGCGCCGTCTCCTCAGCCCCCTCAGCGCAACCTCGCTGCGATCCACGTCCCGCCATCGCGATCCCCTCACGCCGCCGCTGCGCACCTCCCCGACGCCGGCACCACGCCCTCACGACGACCCTGTGTCGCATCCCTCTCTCTCTCTCTCGCCCTCAGCCGCTCGGCACCGCAGCCGCTCCTACGCGCATCCCCCGCACCGCCGAGCCCCGATCGCACAAGCCGCTGCCGTTCGATCTCGCCTCCGCCACTGCGCGCAGCCCCGCGCCGCCGCTGACGGTGATCGCCCCGCCTCTGTCGTTGCACTCACCTCCTTTTGCCGCTGCTCCCGCTGATCTGAGCCGTGGCCCCTCTCGACCACCCTCGCGGCACCCCAAGCCGCCGCTGCAGCTCCCTGAGAGTGCTGTTGCCTCCATTTTCAGCTGCCCCTCGCCTCTCGATGTACCGCCTGCGGCCATCGCGCGGAGCCCTAGCCACGTGCACGATCGAGATCTGTTCGCAGCCTTCCCGTGACGCTAGCTCGTCGTTTTGCCGTGGACTGATCGCACTCGCTGAACACGCTTCGTCCGCTGCCCGGACAAGTCTCACTACGCTACCCGTAGTTGGGACACTGTAGACACCGCAGACACCCCTCCGTTTAGACCCTACGTCCGCGCTACTTCAGACTCCGGAGAGGTTGGTTTTCCCGTAACTCGTAGCGAAACCCACCCATAGCCAAAACTGAAAACTTAACTAAAATCGGCAACTAAACTCATTAAATTTATTTTCTGCTCCCTTAAAATATTGTGAACAATAGAATCGACGATCGGACTTTTGAACTGTGCACATAGGATAGAATCGTCGGATAGGCTGATCGGGCACTTTTGACTTGTGACAGTTAGGATAGCCACGCCTAACCTAGAAATGAACCTAAATAGGATTTGACGAAAATCGCGACTTGACATCGTCGCCGTGATCCCTTTTCAGACGGACTACCGCGGACGCGACGACTGGACGAGACGCCCCGAACAGACGACGCACTCGCCATTCCAGGCAAGTGTACTCACTTGCGTTTTGACCGTGCCTTAGCCTTAAATTTGTAGAACTGTTAGACTGTGAGTGCTGAGAACCGGACGCGAAATGATAGCGTCCGGGACGACCTGTGACGGCTCAGACTTGACGATGAAGTCTGAGCCTGACAACAATAAACTGCTGACATCATAGGACTATATTGCATGTGCGTGCGTGTGGACACCCTAGAATAACAACTCCCTACACTTGTCATGTCGTGTCCTGTTACACAAAAAGCCTACGGGCGTTTCGGATGCTTTCCCCCCGCGAAAGTGATCCCTGTTACCTAAAAGCCTTCGGGCGTTTCGGATGCTTTCCTCCGCGGAAGTATCCCTGTTACACAAAAAGCCAACGGGCGTTTCGGATGCTTTCCCCCGTGGAAGTGATCCCTGTTACACAAAAAGTCTACGGGCGTTTCGGATGCTTTCCCCCGTGGAAGTGATCCCTGTTACCTAAAAGCCTTCGGGCGTTTCGGATGCTTTCCTCCGTGGAAGTGATCCCTGTTACACAAAAAGCCTACGGGCGTTTCGGATATTTCCCTAGCGGAAATGATCCATGTAATTCTTGTCCTGAGTTCCTGGGTTTGGGGTAGGGTTGAGCGTGCGCACGGGGAGAGGGTCTGGCCGCCCTCGAACCGTAAGGCGTGAACCCTTTTGTGTCTTACTTGTCTTGTCCGGTCTTGTCCCGTCTTGTTTCGTCATGTCCCGACTTGTCTTGACACCTGTAGGTTAGTCCCGTAGTCGGTAGCACATGCTACGACTACTGCTTGCTACGTTTTACTTTTCCTGCTGCACTACTTCTTTGTTACTCAGTTGTAACCCCAGCATGCTAAATCAACCAGTAAATCATTGTTAATAGTTGATACACTTGCTGTAGAGTCTGACAGTTTGTGTAGACTTTGCCTGACGTACAGTTTCCTCTTTTGGTGCTGTACGTCAGGTGTGGAGCCAGAGTACATCGACGAAGCGGACTTGCCAGTTGACTTGGAGCCAGAGGACGCTGATCCGGAGTACGATCCAGAGGACGACCAGAGTTAGAGACCCTTTGTTGCTGATCCAGAGTTATCCATTTCAGTTTTGTTGGGTGCGTTGCACTCTTACTTTCTCGTCTAGGTTGGGTGCTTGCACCATTAGTTTCCTTTCAGCAGTTGTAGCCGTTTCCGGCATTTTAGACTCTCAGTGCCTTGATGATAAATTTTGGAATAAAATGAAATGTTCTTTTCAGTACTTTTGTTATTTCATACTAACATGCAGGGACCTGTAATTTCGCTATGGAATACTACAGACGCTTTTTGGGTCTGGGCTCTCAGCCCCGGCCTAAGAGGGCCTTAGTCACGCTTCGCCTCCGTGTTTTTGGGAAGCGGGGCGTGACAAAGACTCCCGATGAAGCTACAGCCTTGCTTGAGGAGATGGCCTCAAACAACCAACAGTGGGGCGACGAGCGAGGACACTCTTCGTCTTCCTTGAAGCAGTCTAGCATTTATGAGGCCAAGGCCGTCGCGGAGCTAGCCAACAAATTTGATTCTCTCCACAAGGTGGTGGAGAGATTGGAGAAATTCATTACGGAGCCTCAAGGAGCCCCCTCTACATCCGCACCAACAAATCATATGAGCGATTGGCAAGACCAATCCCAAGCCATGTATGTAGGAGGAGAGCAAGGAGAAGGAGCTTTGGAGCAAATCCAGGGAACTCTAGATATTGGGCCAATCCGGCCGCTAGAAACCATCCGGGTTTCTCATATGCCAATAATGATGGTGCATTGAACCCCCCGCAACAACAACCTCCTCAAGCTCGGGCTCTGCCACCCCCACAACCGAATTATCAACCAAGGGGGCCACCGCAACAAAACTTCCCACCGAGGCAACAAGTGGGACCTTATAGGCCACCCGGGTATAATCAAGGGTGGAGAAATCCCAACCCTCCACAAGCTCAACAACGCTCGGAATTTGAAGCGAAGGTGGATGAGTTTATGGCGGAACAAAGAAAGATCAATGCCACTTTGAAGGCGGGACAAGATTCTCTCGCCACCGTCGTCGCTCAAATTGGGGAGCAACTTTCTTTGCTCAATAGAAATAACCAACAATTGCCGGCTCAACCCGAGCCGAATCCACGGGGCAACACCGGCCATATCAATGCGGTCGTTGCGGTTACAACAAGAGGAGGGAAGGATACCACTCCCCCCATGACCCAAATCAAGGAACCCATGGTGGAGAATCTACAAGAGAGCGAGCCGACAATTGAAGTTGAAAAAGAGAAGGAGCCGCAAGGAGAAGTGAAATCTAGAATGGAGGAGCTTATTGATGAGCGCCGATTTATGCCACCGGTGCCCTTTCCTCACCGGCTAGCTAGAGCCAAGATGGAGAAACAGCTAGCCAAGTTTCTCGAGTATTTGAGAGGGGTGAGCCTCAATATCCCCTTCCTCGACGCTATAGTGGAAATCCCATCTTATGCCAAGTTCTTAAAGGACTTGATTACGGGAAGGAAGAGGAAGGAGAAGTTCATGCTCGCGGAGGTGGGGACTTGGTTCACAAAGAGGGAAAAAGAGCCCGCCAAATTTAAAGATCCAGGGAGCTTTCGGATTCCTTGCACTCTAGGCGGCGTCTCCCTACAAAAAGCATTGGTAGTTTTGGCGGCTAGTTTTAGCCTTATGCCTCTCTCCATGTTCCGGAAGTTGAATACCGGCACGGATTTAAAGCCTACCGACATGCGGATTCAACTAGCGGACGGGCGGATTACAAGGCCGGTCGGAATCGCAGAGGACATCCCACTCCAAGTTCCAGGGGGCATATGTTTGCCATGCGATTTTGTGATAATGGACATCAAGGAGGAGGGCGATACATCGCTCATACTTGGACGCCCATTCCTCGCCACCGTCGGTGTCATCGTCGATGTGCGGGAGGGCACTCTTACCTTGAACGTCGGTAACATCGAAGTGGAGCTCCATATACCGAAGGCAATGAAGCACATGCCGTATCATGAGGATCTAGATTACATGGACCTCCTTGATGAGGTCATCGAAGAGGCGATCCCCCACTCCATCGACGCACCCCACGAAGATAGCTTCGAAGAAGGCCTAGACTTGGCTGAGGAAGAGAAGATGGAGCACTCCCCCGATATCTCCATGGCGATTGATGATGGCGACGCTGATGTCGCAAGAATACGGGAGCTCTGCAAGCTCTCGAAGTTGAGGACTCCGAAGAAAGCTCCGCCGATACGACGATCGGTGTCACCGGCAAAGTTGAAGCCCGGAACAAGCTCTAGCTTGGGGGAGCCACCCCCCAACATTGCCCATGACGAAGAGGCGCTGAGGAAGACCACACACCACCATGATCCAAATCCGAGCGGTCTTCCCGGCAAATTCGACGGGTGCATCTTATATGCACCCAACATCCCGCGCTAAATTGAAAATTTAAAGGGGTCGAGCTCAAGACCTTAAACGAGCGCTTGTCGGGAGGCAACCCGACGGTTATCACATTTTTTCTATTTTAGTTTTTATTTTTGTTTTAGACTTTATTAGTGCTTTTGAGTCGTTTGCCCGAAAAATTGTGACAACTGGTCCTATTTTCTTTGACAGGAGGAGGAGAAAAGGATATCTATTATATGGAGGATGACCGAGGCGAAGAAGAACGCTCCAGGAATTCGTTCGAGGCTTAGGAGGAAGAAGAAACCACCTGGAGGAAGAAAAACAGAGAGTAGAGCCAAAACGGAGCCCTGAAGCAGAAAACAGAGCCCCACTCGGCCGAGTACCATAGTCACTCGGCCGAGCAAAGAAAGCCGTCCGCCCGAGTGGCGCACCAACGAGGGAAGTCTGTTGTACCCAACTCTCTGTCCTTTTTTGATTTCAGTATAAACTGCCGCTCGGCCGAGTATATTTCTTCACTCGGCCGAGTGAAACTGATACCCTCCTAGGGCGAAAATTGCCGAGTAGCTTGTGCCACTCGGCCGAATGGACTTTATCCACTCGGCCAAGGGTTACAAAGACACTCGGCTGAGTCGTAAGTGGCGAGGAGTTTTTAAAAAATCATTTTTCGTTACGTCACTCGGTCGAGTGGCAGAGTCACTCGGCCGAGTCGTAACTACTCCTATATAAGGGATTGCGGGTCGGCGCGATTTTCGAAACGCCCAAAATCTCTTTTCTCGCCCGAGCCCGCGCCCCTTCATCTTCCCTCGCCCGCGACGCTACCCCCTCGCCCGATTCAAGCCGCCGCTTGCCCCGATCGCCGACCCACCATCGACGACTGCTCCGGTGACCACCCCCCCGCCGTCGGCAACCTTCCTCGCCGCCGGCCAAGCTCCGGTAACCCCTATTTCGTGTTAAATCCTATTTTCTCCCCATTTTTGACGATCCGAGTACCCATTGAGCCCCTAACTCAAATCGATTTCTTTATTTATCTGTTATACCACATCTCCCCCATGTATTTTGAATTTTATACGCTGATATTATTGTTTGATGCGCATGCTATCTTGGGGGAGCTTAGGGGAGCTTTCTGACGCGCTATTGGCTTCGTAGAGGCGGCGTCTTCGCACATACCCGCTTTTTTTTGCTCTCGCGGCGTGTTCAGGTACCTTTGTTCCATTATTTTTGGCACGCCACATTTTATATTAGTTGGGTGAGCATTCGGGGCAAACATGCCGCCCCGTACACGGCCACACACTCGGGGAACTTCCGCTAAGCGGAAGCGGACGGATGAGCCCGGCCCCTCCCACGCTAGGGAGGACTCCCCTCCACCTTCACCACCTCACCCCACATAGCCATTACCAGCCGACCCCATCCACCCGCAGCCACTTCCAGCCAATCCCGTTCACGCACAGCCACCACCGGCTCCCGTTGTCGGGCCGCTGGGGATTACGTTCAGAGACGACGCACAGCGCGCCCGATTTGAGCGTATCGCCCAGTGCCCGATAGTACCCTCCAGGTTCGCCCATTTAGCTGACCTAGACCGCCTGGGGGTACTTGAGGGGATGCTCACGTTGTACGACAACGTGGGCTGGCGAGATTTTCTGTCTGTGTCGGCGGACGCCTACGTCCGTCCGACACTCGAGGTATTCAGCTCGATCGCCCGGACCGATGAGGAATGCTCCTTTAGACTCATGGATCGAGAGTGTCGGATCACTCTCGATATGCTTAGAGCATTCTTTCAGTGGCCCGCTGTCCCCGCGCCTGACCGAGCCTATGCCCCCACACACATCCCTCCCCCATCTTTTGATTCACACGCCTTTTGGGCCAGGATCACGGGTTTACCACAGGCCTTTGACCCTAGTAGGGCCAAGGCCTCGGCCATAGTCCACCCCTGCCTCCGCATAGCCCAACGCCTTATGGCGACCACCTTTCTAACGAGGTACGAGCCTGGGACGATGTCGACGCCTGAGCTCTACATGCTCTACGCGATGACTCGCCCCAGAGTTCTGGATAGGGATGGTGTTACGATGGTCCCCGTCGTTGAGATTAACGTCGCTAGCTAGTTTTTGGACCGCATCATCGTATCGGTGGGCGCTCGCTCCCCGATATGTTGCGGCGGCCTGATCACCCTGCTAGCCCTGATGACCGACGAGGACCTTCCGGTCGACCTGCGTCGACATTCGGGCCCCACTTTACTTTCGATAGACGTCATGGCCCGGATGAAGATGCTTCGTCCCCACGGCCAGCGGCACTGGGTATGGTTGCACGGTCCCTTCGGTGCTGACTACATGATCCTCCCGAGCCCTGCTCGGACACACATAGGACCAGTACATGAGGACTGGCTTCCGGCGATGGATCTCCTGATCCCCACCGCCTACGTGCTTGAGGCCGAGGAGTCTGAGCAGGCACCCCCTGCACCTGTAGACCCTGTGATCCCTCAGCCTGAGCCTGCACTTTCTACTGCTCATGACACCTCTATCCACACTTCTGCCGGTGTCGAGAGTACACTTGCTGAGCCGTCCTCCACGCCCACCACGTCTACCACCACCCCCACCACTGTTGTGCCCCTATCGGTTGAGCCACTCACCTCTCTGCTACCCGAGCGTCCACCCACCATACTCGAGGGCGACGAGTCTTCCTTTGCTTCCGTCGTGGAGACCCTATCCACTTTGATCTCCGCTGGGGTCTCACCTTTTGAACCCCACACTTCCTCCCCAGCGGTCGACCCTTCTGTCTCCACCGTAGCTGTCCTATCTGAGAGTGTCGTGACGTCTGTTCCCACGTCTGTGTCACTGACCTCTCTTACCGCCTCGTCACCGATTTTGTCTTCCACATCCACTGCTGCTGCTTCCACCTCATACCAGCCTGCGTCCCAGCCTCGCACTGAGGCTGGGCATCCACTAGTGAGCACAACCCCCTTTCCACCCGTGCCTGCTGTCCCGATCACCTACACTGCCCGTATTAGACAGCCCCGACCTGCTCAGCCTAGACCTGTCCGTCCCTCCACTCCACCACCCCCTGAAGCCTTAGTTCAGAGCGTTCGTGCTCTTGAGGGGGCGATGATTGGACTCAGGGGTGATGTTAGGGCTCTGTCTTCCACAGTCACCGCCATGCAGCACCGCCTCGAGCTACTTCCCGGCATTCACTTTTGCCTGACCCAGATTCTCGAGCGACTGCCACGACCACCACCCACCCAGCAGACTGATCCACGCCCACCACCCCCACCACCACCCACCCAGCAGACTATTACCCCACCCCACCACCTCCACCTCCTCCTCAGGACGGAGATGGCGCAGCACCACCAACTTAGGCACACCCTTGATGCCATTGATATTTTTTGCCGTCTGCTGCCCATTCTCTGCTTGGTCCTGATGATTTTTTGCCCACCCCTCCTCCCCTCACTATTTTTGTCCACATTTTGATCATATCATTCTATATCCTTTTACGGGAGTGAGGGAGATTATTTTTAGTGACACACATATCTGCATCACTCTTATCCTTGCATGCATCACATCCGCATCATATTTTTCATTTTGTTATTTTTATTTCTTTTTATCATGCATGCATCACCACCCCCCACCCATTACCCGTCTCTCGGTGTGCCATACTTCGCACATTGAGGACACTGTGAACTTTAGCTTGGGGGAGCGAGTTCTCATGCTTTTTGCTTTTATCACCTTTTATTTTTAGTTTTTTTCGCGTTTTTCCGCTTTTACACCCATTTTGAATCACTTTTTCATTTTTTTACCATACATCATGTTTTTCTTATTTTCTTTGTGTGCTGCATTGTAAATAGTTTTTATTTTTCTTTTGTCTTTATTTCTTTCATCTCTTGCTAGAGATGACTTTTCTGTGATGATGATAACGTGGTGTTAGCTTTTCTCTATATGAATGCTATATTTGTCGTGTCATAGCTTTTTATTTCTGATATCATATGCTATGTTCTGCTTTGCATTTAGAAATAGTAACCCACCCTCTTTTGGTGTATGAAAATGGATGAAATTCTATTATTGGCTGATGTCTGATGATTCATATGTATGCTGTCGTAGAAAACACACCAAGATTCACGCATTGATGCTTATATCTGGAGTACTGCTTTCTTTTCTCATATCACTTCTTATTGCATGATTTGTACGCTTCATTTCAGGTTGATTGAATGTCTGCTAGCATTGATAAATCTGGATTAGTTTACTTTCTAAGATCAAACTGAGTAGATTAGATTACCCTGCTGAAGTTGTCATGCACGTCCTATAGAGTGAACTGAGAGATACATTTATTTCTTTCTCCACATATCTTGAACATAATTTCTCTATTTTATATTCATTGGTGAATCTCCCCTTAGCAATTCTAGTATTGGCATCCCCCGTTACTAAATCGCATGCTCCAAATTCCCCAAAACCCAAAGAAAAAAAATACTTGTTTATCCTTCTCTTTGATTTGGGATCATTTGTGTAAATATTTCAAAAAAGAGAGAAAAAGAAAAAAAGAAAAAGAAAAAGGAAAAAGATTTGAGAATAAGTGAAGAAAAGAGAAAAGAATTTCGAAAGAATTTCGAAAGCCTTTCTCTCCTTCTTCCTTCTTTTGCTTCTATTTTTGTTTTCTTTGATTTTTGGAGCTTCATAAGAAACGGGAATGTAAATATTGTTTTGTGTATGCCACCACGCTTATAGATAAGCTTGGGGGAGAGAATCCGATGATGTGTGAGAGAGTGACTACCTGACAGTGCATGACAACTTAGGCTAAGTAATATTTTATACTCGGTGAGTTTGCTAAAGTTTCACAAAATCCAGAAATCTACGCTTAGCATTCATTTCATGAAAACCACACTTTTTCTATTCTTACTACTCTATCGTGTGATATCTCTTATACTCCTTATAGAAAGCATTCAATTGAAAAGTGTGTGATCTACGATATTGTATACCGCTTTAGATGCTTCAGACGATGTTAATCTTAGAATTATTCCATTTTTCATGCTATATTGCTATTCTTGGGTTTTCTATTTCAAATGCACCATTATACTATGATATCAAAATAAAAGTCTTTGACATGTGTTTTATATTCGATGCATGCTATATGAGTAAGCAAAACCCACGTCCTGAGAAAAATGATCTAGCGACTTCCCTCTTCGTTTTCTACTTCGTTTTTCATTTTTTTCGTTTTCCATTTCTCCATCGTTTTTATTTTATCTTTATCCACGGAGTTCGCTTTTTTACTCATCTTCCTCGAGGACGAGTAAGAGGTAAGCTTGGGGGATTTTGATCACTCCGTATTTTATACCTTTTTTCTGCATGATAGCATGCCATTTAGATCGCTCAAATCGTGTTTTTCACGTTTATTCGACAATATTGCGATGCTTTTCACGATTTGTTGTTTTTGTCGTATTTCAGGAGATTTGGAGCGATTTGGAGTGATTCTGAGATGCACCCACTCCGGAGTGTCACCGACGACTCTCTCGAGGGGTATTCTGCGATTGGAGAGGAGTGGAAGAAGAAAGAACGACATAGGAGCGACGAGGAGGCAAAAACACAAAGAATGGGCATTTTCAGCATGCCACTCGGCCGAGTGAAGGAGCCACTCGGCCGAGCATAGACAGCCCGCTCGGCCGGCCAGAACGGGCACACAACAGAGCTAATATCAGCGTGCACTCGGCCGAGCATCGCCAGACCACTCGGCCGAGCACCGAGCCACCCCTCACCCGAGTGGAGCCAAGACGACGGCAACCAAAAACGTCCAACTCTCTGGAATCCGTCAGTCAGCCCCCAAGACCGACTCGGCCGAGTGGCGAACGACGGTCCGCCCGAGTGAAGAACGCCCATCGGCCGAGTGAAGAAAAGTCACTCGGCCGAGCGACTCCCGAGGAGACAACCCCCAAGACCACTAACTCTCTGGAATCTGTCAGGGTCTATCACTCGGCCAAGTGACATTTGTCACTCGGCCGAGTGAGCCGCGCTGCGTGTAGCGTAAACTGCGATTTTGAGGCTGCGCAGGGGCATTTTCGTCAGGATTTTTTGGGCGATTTTGGGGGGTATTTAACCCCAATTTTTAACCTAGTTTAGGGGGCTTTTTCAGAACTTTTTGGCAGCCTTTTTAGATTAACTTTTTAGGAATTAGATTTAGCTTTTAGGGAGGAGAGAAAATTGTTGATTTGTTGGATGCTATCTTGTTCTTCATTGGTTTGTCTCTCTCTCTCTCTCTCTCTCTCTCTCTCTCTCAAAAACTCCATTTTTATTGATTTATTGAATATAGCTATGAATTCCATTCATATTACTTGTGAATTTCTATTGGATTTGATTATGAATTGTGAGTAATTTCATCGTCTTAGGGCGTAGGGATGAACCCTACGAACCCTATTTCTAATTTGTGATGAATTGGTGAAATTATTGCTAGAATTGATTAGGGTTAGTTTGGGATTGCTATAATACGAATAGCTAGTGATTCATACCGATTGGGATTTGCAAGAGATTGGATCCCAACTCGATAAGAAGCCCTAGAAATTTGAATTGGGTTGCAATTGAATTTCTCCGGAATCGGTTTGCAAGAGATTGGACCGAAACTAGGGTTTTCGATTGTAATTCTATACCAATACCCGTTTGCAAGAGATTGGACGGATAGGAACTATCCCAATCATTGGTCGTAGCTCGAGTTTGCACGAGAGTGGGCTCGAGATACGATTGAACGATGATGTTGTTCTTCACGCTAGTTAGCCTAGGTTAGGGTTTGCAAGAGATTGGACCCTAGCCTAGGTTTGCTATAGACCGGCAATAGCGCGAGAGCGTGAGCTTGGTTCTACATTTAGTTGCAACTAGTTCACCCGAATTTCAAGTCTAGCAATTGTGAAACCTACGAATCACAACGATGAGATACGGCAAGTAGCTGGGATTCCCTATCCTTAGGCGTCTTTAGTAATTTGTTATTTCTTTTATACATTTGAACGACTGTGACCGCATTACTGCGAACGTTTCTCTACCATTCTTATAGCCAGGTTGATTGAAGAGGACACTGTTATTAGGCCTCCCTGTGTTCGATACCCGCTCGCCGCTACACCGTGCGCTTGTGGTAAGACTACAGTGTCGCCGCTCCGGGACGTGTATCTGGGGCGCGATCAGGGAGCTTGTAGGCAAGGGGAGCTTGCCGAGAATACTCCACGGGGTTGATAGTCGTCACCCTTCACGGTTTGTATTAAGGGGGAGCGTGTTCCTCCTAGTAGAAACATGGTTTTAGAGGTTGGACTATTTGATTATTTTAGTGGAGTATTCAGATTTTCTGGGCATGGCTCTGTAGATGTAGGTGTGCGCACCGAACTGCGTTACCAAGTCTTGTGTTTCTTTGTTTGGATTGTGTTGTTCCTTCGGCTTTATTGATTATTACTACGTACTGAATTACAATCACATTTTGGCTGGGGTATGAAATTTACTTATATGTTCCTTCGTCTGAGCACAGAGAGAAATGTTCTGCACAGGTTCCGGGCAGCTTGATAAAAGTGAGAAAAGTAGCAAGGGGCTTTAGATGCCAGTTGGAGCACTTCCGGATGGAAACTAGAACGGCTGGCAATATAATGAAGCATTCGACCTTCTAAAGGAGAAAATTTCATCTCCGAGGCCATGTATATGTGATGTCTCCAATTTATGCATCACGTCAATTGCAGGAATTGATTGATTGAATTCTACGTGAGGTGAGAACAAAACTGGATAAATTTAAAATCGATTGGTTGATTTTTCCACAACTGCCAAATGACAGTGTATAAATGCAAAAGCCTAAGAAAATTCCAAATCCTACGGACTTCAACAACTTGTGGCAACTAATTACGAACAATAAATCAAATAAAAGAATGTAAAAGACTAGCCAACAACTTGACCTACTGAAAGCATGCATAGGCCACTTGCGCAGGTGAGCAGTACTACCTTTAAGTAATGAACTTGGGATATGCTTGGCTTATCATACCACTACTCACTAGTATCTTGGCCTTATATCACCTGTAGACTGTATGCATTAAAGAAGAATCAGTGATGAATACATACAAAACATAAATAAGTAAATATATTGTTTCATTATGAATATTGCAACATTACCGTGTGGCACTAGTTTGAAACTCAAGAATGGCACATGGGTATGAAATTCTTCAGTGCATAGAGCATAAGGTGGCTGAACAGTCTCCGAGCATCCAGGGTAAGGTGTCTGCACAGTTTGCGAGAAGGTCCCAAAGTCGAACCTACCAAGATAACTGGCAATGTAATGAAGCATTCGATAACCTCGATTGCTTCTGAAGGAGCAAAGAACATCTTCGAGTTCATGTATATGTGATGTATTCAATTTCTGCATCACGTCACCTGCCTCTAGTATATTGGCCATCTTTTGTGTTGTAGAGGAATCATTCATGAACAACAACAAAATAGCAAGTTGAAGAAAAAAATATTTTATAAGTAGAATCATATAGAATCATATAATGGAACTATCATCACGAAGTGTAGTGGTTGATGAGATCTTGTGAGCAGTGGAGCCATTTTTATAGCTACTTGGACATGCACATAGATGAGGATGAGACTACAGAAGAGTTACTGCGAGCCTGTGAGGCTACAAAAGAGAACAAGTGTGTCAACAGCAGAGTGCTCGTGTATATGCAAAAAGTAGAATAGTTCTCGTGAATCTACAGCCGATTGATACCAGCCAGCTGATGTATCCAAGAATGGTTGACCTTTGGTCCTTTGTGGGGCGAGCTGGGCAAAATTGTTATTATCCCCTAAAATAATTTTGAAATGCGCAGAGCAGTCAAACATACATTTTGTTGGAAAACTCCTAATAAATAATACTGTATGGGAAAACACAGCTTACCTCGGCCCGAGGGCTCGTTTAATGCTTTTGCATGCAGTAGTCATCCTCACACATATGCACTTAATGCAGTCGAGTAGGTTCACTTGCATTTAACGCATTAGACCAATTGGGTTTGCCCAACGCGCACTACGGTCCAAATTTAAGCCCATCGTGCGTGTTGAGCAAAATTGTGTGTTGGGTAATTAGCGTCCCGTTGTAAATGCAAGATGCTATGTTTACTTGAGCCAGTTGTTTGCGTTGAGTTATTGTGGTAATAGTAGAAAGTTTTAATCAGCGCCCACAACGTTCACTAATTGGGCCAGTTGTGCGCGCTGAGCAATTATGGTTACTTTTAAGTTAGCATCACGCAATTTTGTAATGTGCTGCAATAGTATCTAATTTAATGACATTGTACTAAGGTATGTATTCCGTCAAACTATAACAATTATGCGTTCAAATGTACATAACACTACAAAGTAGATACTACATCTAAACATTTTCTAACTTCACATTTTGGAACTGGTATATAATTCATGCAAGTGACTATCGTATAGATATATGGATTCCCAGCAATAAAAAAATGTCCAGCACGATTCCAAGTATGAGCAGCTCCATCAGATCCATTAGCGTCACTTGCAGCAAGTATCGTGGCCATCTGTCATTTGTTTTGTCCTGTATGTGTCGAAGAAGAATCGGTGATCAACAAAAAAATATCATAAATAAGTAAAAATTTTGTATAATTAGGCTTAGATAGATTTAAGATAGAACAGTTTTTATCATCAAGCAGTTATGTATGCAATGAATCTGAACAGAACATACGAAGGGTCAAAGAATATCTGCAAGATGGGATGGACGAGAATGAAGCTGTTGTGGTTGCAAGAACATCTTCGCATCCATGTGATGTTTGCAACAAAGATGAACAGATCAGGCGAACATGAGAGGAGCAAAGAACATCTTCGCCTCCATAAAAATGTGATGTATTCAATTTCTGCATCACGGCGTTTGCCTCTAGTATATTGGCCATCTTTGTGTGTTGTAGACGACGCACTCATAAACAACAACAAAATTCAAATTTGAAGAAAAAACATTGTATAAGAAGAATCAGAGAGAATCAAATAAAGGAGCTATCATCATGTAGGGTAGTGGTTGATAAGGTCTTGTGGTATGGAAGCCATTTACAGACGAGCTGGACTGACCATGGATGAGACCACCGTAGAGTAACTGTGAGGGTACAGAAGAGAGCCCGTGAGTGCTCGTGAATATATAGTAGATGCATACCAGCCAGATGTTGTTCCAAATAGTATTTGACTGCAGTGGTGCACGAAGAGAAAAATTGCTTGAACGAATACCTTTTTACTCAACGCGCACAACGGGCAAAAAGACATCTGATTGCGATTAGCAAAGAGTAAAATCTATTATCCAATAGAAATATTTCTCAAACATATATCTTTTTGCTCATCGCGCACAATGGGTCATACTTTAACCAATCACAGTATTGTAAATATTTTTGCTTAATGCTAGCAAAGGTCCCTACTTTGCACGTAGGGCGAGCTGATTAACTTTAAGTAATGGAATACAGTTTTCCTCATACGACAAGTTCTCATGTCGTGAACCTTTTCTCCACAAAAATTGCAGTTATGAGCAGCTCCATTAGCGCTCACCATCGTAACTTGCCGCATGTATCTTGGCCATCTGTCCACTGTATTCGTTGAACAATAGTCAGTGATGAACATGAAAAAACATAATAGAAACGAATATATTTTATAATTAGAATCAGAAATAATCAGATAGAGCATTTAGTATCATAAAGAATATTGCAACATTACATTTTGGCACTGGTATGAAATTCAATAATGGCACTCGTAAGAAATTCGTCTGAGCATAGAGAGAAATGAGGCTGCACAATTTCCGAGCAGATTGCTCAGTTTGAGAGATGATTCGTTGTTGGCACCTTCAGGCTAATGGCAATGTGAAACAGTCAAGAACGTCGGGTGCTTCTTCTGAAGGAGCCAACACCATATTTGATGCCATATAAATGTGATGTATTCAATTTCAGCATCACGTCAATTGCCGCAAGTATATTGGCTGGCCATCTTTGTGTGTCGTAGATGAAGCATTCATTAAGAACAAAAATTTAGCATGTTAAAGAAAAAATATTGTATAGGTAGAATCATATAGAAACATATAGAACACTATCATGAAGAAGTGTAGTGGTTGATGATGTCTAGTGGGAAGGCAATCAATTTATATAGACGAATTGGACTGGGTATGGTCCGTATGGATGAGGCTGAGCTACAGTAGAGTTACTGTGTGCTACAAAGATGAGAGCTTGTGAATATACAGAAGATTGTTTGTTCATCTACAGCTGGGTGATACCAGCCAAATGTTGTACCCAAGAATGGTTTTTGGTAGCATATAAAAATTATCTCAACTCTCACAGAACGGGAAAAATTACATTTGGTTGGGATTAGCAAAAAGCAAAATCTATAGTTTACATTTGTCAACTGATTTGAATTCTATGGCTGATTAGGTCTAGCAAAGAGTGGCTGTGATTTTTTGATTTTGGGGAATGGAGGGATGAGATGTGGTTTGAGAGAGTATAGAGGGGGAATACAGTTGGTTGGAAACCACTTAAAAAATAATACCGTATGGAAAAACGCAGCTGATCATCGACCTACCTGGCGGCTGACCCGAAGGCACACATTTAATGCAGAAGACATTTGCACTTAAATGCAGAAGAGTTTTTCACTTATGTTTAATGCAGTAGAACAATTTGTGTTTGCTCAACGCGCACACCGGAACAAATAAATGCCCCTTTTGCACGTTGAGCAATTTTGGTTGGTGATTAATCAGTGACCAGTTGTAAATGAAGTGTAAAGTTGTAAATGCAGCCTAATATATATACAGCTAGCCTATTAAGGCTGTCTTATTCTGTAAAAAGTAAGATAAGTGTTGTATTTTCACTTATCTGCCTTGGAAGTTGGAATTTTGACTCAAACAAAAGATAATTCAAGAAATAGACGTGTATGTTAAACTTTGTATTTTTGGTTACAGCCTTTACAAGCTGTCTTGATCTTGTCTTGTGTGTCTTGGAACTGTCAAACCGAAGATATGGACAAAAGTAAGCAGATATTCTTACCAACTGAAAACCCAGCAATGGTCTCGTCACTGTCATCAAATTATATTTGCAGCAATGTTGAATTATTAATTTCGCATTTCTGGCCATTTATTTTCGCCCCGATTTGGTCTTTTTTCTTAATTATTGTGATTTTTTAATGAACGTTGTACGCGCTGAGTAATTATTCATCCGACCGTTTTGCTCAATGCGCACAGCTGGGTGTAATTGTGATCAGTTGTGCGCGCTGAATTATATTTCCAAAATGTATACCTTTTTACATACCGCGCACAACGGGTCATATTTTAACAAATCAAAGAAATATAGATATTTTTGCTCAGTGCTCGCAACATTACCGACTGTTGCCCATAGGACGAGATGATTAATTGTGGGTAATGGATCATGTAATACAGTTTTACTCAGCACACACAATGGTCATGGAATCTGACTGTTGTGTGCGATGGTCTATTGTATTTAATTGCATACAGTTTGGCTCTGCGCGCAAAAGGGTCACAACTACGTCCAGTTATGTGATCTGAGTAATTGTGGATAACCAGATACGGTTTTGCTCAGCGCACACAGCGGTCAAACAAATCGACGTGACCGTTGTGCATGCTGAGTAATTGTGTGCACACGTAAATAGTTTATCGTAACATATAGCATGAGCCCATTGTGCGCGCTGGGTAATTTATAGGTCGGTGAACAGTTTTTGCTCAGTAATATCAATGTAGGATATTGAATCAAGTAAGCATCAATGTATATATCACCTATATCAATTTTGCATTGTTATGTAATTGTATCAAATTAAATGACATAGTATTAAGGTTTGAATTCTAACATACTACAACATTATGCATTATAATGTACATAACATAAATGTAATTTATAGTTCGGTAAACAGTTTTTGCTCAGTAATATCAATGTCGGACATATATATCACCTATATCAATTTTGTATTGTCCTACAACTGTATCAAATAAAATGACATTGTATTAGGGTCTGAATTCCAAAATACTACAACATTTATGGATTATAATGTACATTACACAACAAATTTGAAACTACAGCTAAACATTTTGCAACTTCACATTTTGGAACTGGTATGAATTTCAATCACGGGAATATCCTAATGGTACATTGAATCCCACTACGCAAAACTGTTCAAAGTAATGCTGAAAAGCTCAAGCAAGATGGCATTTATAATCAGCTCCAAAAGCACGCACCATCATCACTTGCATCCAGATCATTCATCACGATATAAGTAACGACTCCTTTAACGAAGTTGGCTGATCTGGATTCTTCAGCGCATGTCCCTGTATGCGTTGAAGAAGCATCAGTTATGAATGCTAAAAAGCATATTTAAGTAAAAAAATGGGGAATAAAGACATGCAACTTTACGTTTAGGCACTGATATAAAAAATATATCACTGTTACTTCTTCTCAGAAGAATCTCGCTGCTGTAGAACATATGAAGGAGCAAATAACATCTTCCAGTACATATACATGCGATGGCTTCAATTTCTTCATCACGTCAATTGCCGGTAGTATATTGGACATCTTTGTGTGTTGAAGACGAAGCAGTGATGAACAACGGGATAAATTTAGCATGGTGAAGAAAAAATATTGTATAAAGTAGAAACAGATAGAATCCGATAGAATAATATCATCAAGAAGTGCAGTGGTTGATAAGGTCTAGTGGGAAGGGAGGCCATTTATAGACGAATTTGACTGGCCCATTGATGACGACGATAGACTACAGTAGAGTCACTGTGCGTCGACCTAAAAGAACCCGTGAGGAGTGATATTGTATCGAATATACAGACGAGTGAATCTACAACTGATTGTTACCAGCCAGATTTTGTTCCCAAGAATGTTTGACCTTTATGGTGCGCGTTGAGCAAAATTGATGGCCTATAACAAAATTGCTCAACAAGCACAACGGTCAAAATTATAGCAGTTGTGATGTTACAATATTACTCATAATTCCATATAGTGTGATGTTACAAAATGGGACACCATCAAATCCAACAGCGTGACACATGAGTATCATTCACAAAAATATATGTTGTCTTATTCTGTAAACAGTAACATATGTGTAGTATTTTTACTTATATGTCTTTACACCCATCAATCAACTGACTGTCAGCGAAGTATATTTGCTTCAATGTTGATTTATTTATTTGGCATGTCAGTATGAACATTAATTCTTCTCTGATTTTATGTTTTTTCTTAATTATTGTGAATTTTTATTGAACGTAGTGCACGCTGAGAAATAATTAGTTACGCCAACGCGCACGGCCGGGTGAAATTTTAGCAGCTGTGCAAGCTGAATTATATTTCCGAAAGGTATACATTTTTACACACCGTGTATAACGGGTCATATTAAACAAATCAAAGATAAGTATATATATTTGTCATATTATTCTGTAAACAGTAAGATATGTGTTGTCTTTTCACTTATATGTATCTACACCCATCAATCAACTGACCAGCTGCGCATTATATTTGCTTCAATGTGGATATATTTATTTCGCATGTCAGACTGAACATTAATTCTCCCCCGATTTTGTGTTTTTTTCTTAATTATTGTGATTTTTTATTGAACGTGGTGCGCGCTGAGAAATTATTAGTTACGACAGTTTTACTAAACGCGCACAGGTGTGTGAAATTTTAGCAGTTGCGCGAGCTGAATTATATTTCTGAAAGGTATACCTTTTTACACACCGTGTAGGCCGGGATGATTAATTGTGGGTAATGGATTATGTAATACAGTTTTGCTCAGCGTGTAACAACGGTCATGGCATCTGAAGTTTGGTTGTGATGAATTATTGTCGTTTTAATTGCATATAGTTTGGCTCCGCACGTAAAAAGGTCACATTTACGTGCAGTTGTGTGATCTGAGTAATTGTGGATAACCAGATACGGTTATGCTCACAGCCCGCATAGCGGTCAAACAAATGATGTGACCGTGGTGCGCGCTGAGTAATTGTATGCAAACGTAAATGTTTTATCACAACGTATATCATGACGGTCACAACTTATGCCCGTTGTGCACACTGGGTAATTCATATTTCGTAAAAAGGTTTTTTACTGGGTAATTTCAATGTCAGACATTGATTCAAGTAAGCATCAATGTATATATCACATATATCAATTTCGTAATGTCATGCAATTGTATCAAATTAAATGACATTGTATTAAGGTCTGAAAGCTATCATACTACAACATTTATACGTTACAATGTACATAACACAACAAATTTGAAACTACATTTCGTACATTATGACATAAAACACCAAAGAATATCTACCCACAATCACTCTTCTCCGTCAATGATCAAAACTACATTATAAGACAAGAGAAAGGCCGGTGCCCCCAAAGGCCCGTCCACCTCAAAAACCTGGAGGTGGAGGAGGTGGTGGTGGTGGAGGTTGTGATGGTGGGGCAACAGTACGGATGTCTCTAGGAGAGGGCACCAGAGTCTCCATCTTCTCTTGTATGTTCGACATTATGAGCATCATAGTGTCGAAGTCATTACGCAGAAGTGAGATCGCCAGATTGGTGTTGGAGAGATTTGTTTCAATTTCTCCTAATATATGAGTAAAGTTCACCAGCTGATGGGAGGAAGATGATGGAGCAGATGCGGGACTTATATTACCTATGAGTATATCCTTAAGCTGATGTTGTTCATCTGTAAGTACAAAGACAGACGTAGTAAACGCCGCGAGTTTGCTACGGAGGTTGTGCAGAACAGAGTCCTGACGGTGAGACATCCCAACCATAAAGCAGAGGCTGTTACTGATGTCCTCGAGTCGAGCTTTTTCAGCCGGAGATGGAACTGATGAACATGCCAGTGTAGGAGGAAACCCAGGAGGAGGCAACATCACATTGTGCTCCATCGCTCGTGGTCTAGCAAAACGACGAGAATGATCAGATTCGATCCGAAGTCTAAGACATTGGATCACTCTCAAGTGAAATCTTCTTCGACAAGTGGTTGGCTCAGAGATGCGGTGTTGGCTCGCTTCGGGTGGATCAGTTCGGGGCCAAAGGCGGCTAGCTTCGGGGAGCAGAAGGCGGTTCAGTACACTTTGTCGGTGCAAGCAAAGTTCCGGGTATGTAGTTTAAAAGGCTTTCATTTAAATATATTGCAATAGTTTAGATCTATCTTGGAGTGGTCAGATCCACCTCAAGATAGTAGAGATCCTGGCTAGGGTCTTGAAATCCTTCGGGCTTTCGTTAAATAGTTTAACGGTTGTTTTTCGTTGCTTTCTCTTTTTGCTTCTATCATCCATCTGACGTAGGACGGGAATAAAATAATGCCCTAAGGGTCCCCCAAAACCCTTCACCTTCTTATTCACCAATAGCAATGGCACTCCCTACAGAGATACACTAGGTTGAATCAGCCCACGTTTCGACATATCTTTCAACTAACTACGAAGCTCAACTAGTTTGGGAGGAGCCATACAATATGTGGCCTTCACAATCTGTTGGGTGCCTGGAACAAGATCAATGGTGAACTCCAAGGATATTTCTGGAGGAAGCCCATAAATATCCTCTGAAAAGATATCAAGAAAATCTCAAAAACCCCCTCGACAAAACTAGTTCAGCTTCTATTGCCATCATCACTTCTTCTACAGGATTGGCCTTGAACTTCAATGGTCTGAGTGGACTACTACCACTAATGAATTCAGACTCTGGGTAGTTGGGAATTTAAAATACTACCCTCCTGAGTCTACAATCTATGGTGGCGTAAAACATTCCTAACCAATCCATTCCAAATATAGCTTTAAATGAGGCATCTCCATCACTAAGAAATCAGCATACAGCCTTCGTCCATAGATCTCCACATGACACTGACGTCATCTTAAAGAACTGCAAAGTACTCCATTTCCTGTGTGGATGTTCCAACTAAAGGCAAAGGAATCTACAACTATAGAATGTCTCGCTTCAAATTGTTGGGACAAGAAACAATGGGATGCTCCCGAATCGAATAGTGATAAAGCAAGAAAGGAGGCAACCCTAATAATGCCTAAAGAGAATAACAAAACTAATATAAGATTCTAACATCCTAATCATATCAACAAAATATCATACTATAACTGAAATGAAAGTACAGTCATCACTTAAGGAAAGGATGAAGTTGTACTAGTGATGACTCGTCCGATATCATCTGCCTCCACAGCTGTTATCGTAAAGGCCTGACGCCTCAGTGCCAACTTCCTGGTGGTCTGCTGCTGGGTAGGCCTAGGTGGCCCTCTAAGAGCAATGGTACTAGGAGTTGATGGTGCTGGTAAAGGGAGCCTCTGTGGAGTCGGTAGAAGGGTCCTCTGCAATATCGGCCTGGCTGCCACGGGTGTTGTCACGTCCCGCTTCCCAAGTATGGAAGGCGAGATGCGAAGAGGTCTGCTCAGACTTGAAGTTGTGAAGCTACAGTCTGATAAGCATCTGTGTGTTCATCCATTCGCAGATTCTTGCATTGCAATGAAACAACAACAAAAATAATAATTTTGAAAGCAGGCAGATAATAACCAACATTCAAAAAATAACATCCACGTCTTTATTTAAAAACATTCAAAGATATAAGTCATAAAAGAAAGTACAAGAGTCTGAAATGAAAGGCCCTAAGTATGGCCAAAACTAAAACATAGATAAGGCGCTACGCACCGAACAACCTAACAGCAGCTACTAGGAAAAACAAATACCAACTAAGAAAATAGCCTCCAGTTGAGACTAGGACAGATCTTCGGTATCCTCGAACTGGGCGTCAGCTAAAGCCTCAAGCATGACGTCAGCAACCTGGTAGTCCTCAGCAACTACCTCAAACTCAAAGCCTGACATGTGACACCCAAAGAGAAAAGGGCACAAGTCAGTAAAAATCTCCAAAAGGGAAACAGAGACTTTTGTGCAAGGAAACATAAAGTATAGCAATTATAAGATGAATGCAATTTAGCAGTTTAAAATATGATGCCATTGCATATTATTTCATGAATGCAACAATTATAATGAACATGATATTTTACGAAGCATGGCACGTCATAGCAAAAAGCTACTAAACAAGATATCACGATTTCACGATAAAAACATGCATTTACAATGTGCACAGGGTTTACGCCTTTCAGCTGAAGTTGCTATACGAGTACACTTCTACGCTGAGTGATCGCTTAAACCTACCCCTCCACGTGTGTATGGATTGGTGCCCATCTTCTGATCACGAGCCAGGAAGTGTTTATTGGCATAGGAGTGCACCTAGCCTCATTCTTGATGTATGAGTCAAAATCCTACTTGCCACAGCTTACATTTCATGCTTCTGGAACACGAGCCAGGAATTGTTCTTTATTTGGCATAGGGGTGCACCTAGCCTCATTCATGATGTTGGAGTCGAAATCCTAATCGATGTAGCTTACATTTCAATAGTAGCGTGTGCTACACATTCATGACAAAACATTCAATGCAAGAAATGACATGATATGGAACATGATAGTATAATAACAGATATTGAATTGCGTACAGTTATATCAAAATAAACGTGACGTGTGATATGCATGAATCATAGCATGACAAGGGTGTCGGATCTAGCTTCGTTGTCAAGCTAGATCAAGTATGGTGTCGAATCTAACTTCGTTGTCAAGCTAGATCAAGTATGGTGTCTAGGCGACTATCATTTCATCCCCTAGTCTCTTTTACACAAATATTCAGAATGGCCTAAACATGGCCTAACAATCAACTGAGCAAGTTTCACTTGCCTGATACAACATCTGTAATCCCAGTTCAACGACGGTCCAGAAACTCCATATATGCTCAGATCAATAGTCCAACCTACAGTCCCATATTAATTAAGTTCAATTAGTTATTTGACCAAGCAATGAAAATTATGTTGTTTAAACAGGCCGTGTTTGAGTTTCCTACGGTTCGGGGATATACCTCAACACGGCGCGAGAGCTACACTAACGTCGGGTAGCGACATCAGGGGTTGGATTCTGGTAGCAAGCGAGGTACGGCGACAATTAGAGACAACAGACAGCGGTGAAGGTGGCCGCGAGATGAATACAAACGGCAGGGGGCTACCGTGGGATCGTTGTGCAAGGGAGAGATCTCGGCTTGGGAGGAGCTTGCGACATGGGCTTGCGTCAATGGGACTCAGCCTGCTGTATGGAAAGCCGACAATGGGAGAGATGGTCGCTAGCCGTGGGGTTGCAGGTGAAGGGAGGACAACCGCAGGTTTCTATGAAGGGAGATGTGGGTTTTGGAGATGGCCGGATGTATAGGGGGTCTTGGAGGCCACGACAACGACATATTTGGAGGCTCGGCGTGGAGGAAGTTGGCAGGTTGAGGAGACTGTGCGGCCATTGTGCGGGTATAAGGAGCTTGCGGCAGGTGTTTGCGCGGGCTGTGAAGTGTGGCTAGGGGAAAAGGAGTACAGCAGTTCGAGAGTGGGTGTTGGATGCGGTAGGTGGAGGTATATGGAAGGAGCAAGCCGAAAACAATGGAGGAAGTCCGGATCTTTGGACTGCTGTGCGGCCTAAGGGATGATGGGCGGCAGTTTTTGGTGAGGGTGGCCGGATCTTTGGAGGTGGTGGCCGGAGCTAGGTTGGCCGGCGGTGGCTAGTGGGTTGATGGCGGCAAGTAATGGAGAGGATGAGTAAGGGTGACGGCTAGGTCTGTGGGCGGCTGCATGAAGAAGAAACCCTCGATGAAAGCTCACGATTTAGATGAGGGAAGTTGCTAAATGGGGTTGATAAGGGGGTAGAATTAGGGTTTTTGGAGAGAGAGAGAGTGTGTGTGAGGGGGAGGGTGCAACTAGTGTGACATATAGCTAGGGAAATATCATGATACGTATCAAATCCTAGTGATTTGTTTAAATTTAATTAAGATTTGAATTTTGAATTAATTAGGGCTAAGTATATGTTGAAAGTGATTAGGTCGATAGGTCGGTCTAACGGTGTCCGATAAATCTAAGAAAAATATCAGGACGACCGTGTCGACTAGAGGGTCGAGACTACGATGATCGGTCACAAGCTAGGTCAACGGAAAATGGAACTAAAAATAAAGAGGTCAAACATCGAAGTCTAAACTTACGACACCCCATCAACATTGCTAGGGTAGAATTTCGGATGAACTAGTTGCAACTGAATGTAAAACCTAGCTCACGCTCTCGCGCTGTTGGCCGGTCTATAGCTATCCTAGGTTTGGGTCCAATCTCTTGCAAACCCTAGCCTAGGCAAGCTAGCATTAGGATCAACATCATCGTTCAATCGTTCCCCGAGCCCACTCTCGTGCAAACTCAGGCCACGACCTAGGTTGGGATAGTTCCCTTACCCGTCCAATCTCTTGCAAACACGGGTATCGGCATGGAATTGCAACCGAAAACCCTAGTATCGGTCCAATCTCTTGCAAACCGACACTACGAAAACTCGATTCCAACCCAATTCGGATTTCTAGGGTTTCCTATCGAATTGGGATCCAATCTCTTACAAATCCAATCGATATGAACACCTAGCTATCCGTAGTAAATCGATCCCAATCTAACCCTAATAGCAATTCTAGGCAATATTTCTAGCAATTCATCACAAATAAGAAATTGGGCTCGTAGGGTTCATCCCCACGCCCCAAGACGTATAGACTACGCACAATTCATATCACAATTACAAGAATAAACAATTGAAATCACAAGAGAATTCATCACAATATTCAAATAAGCAATAAAAAATGAGATTTTTAATGGAGAGGGAGACAAACCAATAGAGTTCTCCAAGAATCCAACAAAAATAAACTTTTCTCTCCTCTCCAATCACAAGAATCTAAAGCTAAAAAGTTTAATCTAAAAAGCTGCAAAAAGTAAAGAGAAAAGCTCTCCAACCTAGGTTAAAAACTGGTGTTAAATACCCCCCAAAATCGTCCAAAAAACTGTGACCAAAATGCCCCTGCGCAGCCTGAAAATCGCAATTTTCGCTACAGGCAGCGCGTCGCACTCGGCCGAGTGGCAAAAGTCGCTCGGCCGAGTGACAAACCCTGAGAATTTTCCAGTAAGTCTTGGTCTTCGGGGGTCTTCACTTCGGGGGTGGCTCAGCCGAGTGAGGTTGTCCGTCACTCCGGGCCGATGGCTTCTATGTACTCGGGGCGGGTCGGCATTTTCCACTCGGCCGAGTGTGTCTTCTGAAGCTCAGGCAGACGAAAAACAGTAAGTTGGCACTTTTTGCATGGGCGTCGTCTGAGTGCCACTCTGGGCGGACGGGGTCTCGTCACTCGGCCGATGTGGCTTCCGACGCTCGGCCGAATGCACACATGAAACGTGTCGATTTGGTCGGCGCCGAGCGGTGTCTCGCTGGTCGGCCGAGTGACTCCTTCACTCGGCCGAGTGAGACACCTTGTTTTTTCCTCCTTGTCGCTCCTGCGACGTTCTTTCTTCTTACGCTCCTCTCCAATAGCAAAATACCTCTCGGGGAACGTCATCGGTGACACTCTGGAGTAGGCGTATCAGGGGATCACTCCAAATCGCTCCAAAACTCCTGGAAATACGACAAAAACAACAAATCGTGAAAAGTATCGCAATATTGTCGATAAATCGTGAAAAGCGTGATTTGAGCGATCTAAATTGGCATGCAATCATGCGGAAAAAAAAGGTGTAAAAACACGGAGTGATCAAAGATTCCATCAAGCTTACCTCTTACTCGTCCTCGAGGAAGATAAGTAAAAGGCGAACCCGGTGGATTCGGGAAAACGAAAACGACGAAAAACGAAAAACGAAGAACGAAGAAAAACGAAAAACGAAATAAAAACGAAGTAGAAAGAAGGGAAGCGAAGAGGGAAGCTGCTAGATCATTTTCTCAGGACGTGGGTTTTGCTCACTCATATAGCATGCACCGAATGTAAAACACATGTCAAAGAATTTTATTTCGATATCATAGTATAATGGTGCAAATAGAAATAGAAAACCCAAGAATAATGATATAACACGGAAAACGGAATAATTTTAGAATTAACATCGTCTGAATCTTTTAAAGCGGGTATACAACTATCGCAGATCACACACTTTTCAATTGAACGCTTTCTAAGAGGAGTAAAAGAATATCACACAGTAGAATAGAAAGAATAGAAAAGTGTGGATTTCATGAAATAAGTGCTAGGCATAGATTTCTGGATTTCGTAAAGCTAAAACAATCTTACCGAGTATAGAATATTACTTAGCCTAGGTTGTCGTGCAACGTCAAGTAGTCACTCTCTCACACATCATTGGATTCTCTCCCCCAAGCTTATCTATAAGCGTGGGTGGCATAAAAACAAATATTTACATCCCCATTTTTTTATAAAGCTCCAAAAGTAATGAAAATAAAACAAAAAGAGAGAAGAAAGAGAGAACATGAGATGGGATCGTTTATTGAGATTCTTTTCTTCTCTTTTCTTTTTCTTTTCTTCTTTTTTTTTCTTTTTTTTTCTGTTTTTTTCAAATAGCATATATACAAAATGATCCCAAATCAAAGAGAAATAATGATATACAAGAATTTTTCTTTTCTTTCTTTGGTTTTGGGAAATTTGGAGCTAGGAATTAATAGCGGGGGAAATGCCATATAATAGAATCGCTAAGGGGAGATTCACCAATGATTTTAAATTAGAGAATTGATGTTCAAGATATGTGGAGAAAGAAATAAATATGTCTCTCAGTTCACTCTATAAGACGTGCATGACAACTTCAGCAGGGTTAATCTAATCTACTCAGTTTCAATCACAAAAAAGCTAAACTAATCCAGATTTATCATAGCTAACATCATTCAATCATCCTGAAGCGAAATGTACAAATCATGCATATAGAAGTGATATAGGAAAAGAAAACGGTACTCCAGATATAAGAATTCAATGCGTGAATCTTGGTGTGTTTTCTGCGATAGCATACATATGAATATTCAGACTCAGCTAATAATAAAATTTCATCCATTTTCATGCGGAAAAAGTGTGGGTTACTGTCTTTAAATGCAAGACAAATCACAGCATATGATATCAGAAATAAAATCTGAGACATGACAAATACAGCATGCATATTGAGAAAGCTAACTCCACGTCATCATCATCATAGAAAAAGTCATCTCTAGCATGAGATGAAAAAGAAATAAAGATAAAGAGGGAAAATGAAACTATTTACAATGCAGCACACAAAGAAATAAGAAAACACATGATGCATGGTAAAAAGGAAAAAATGATGAAAATAAGTGCAAAAGCGGAAAATGGCGTGAAAAAACTAAAAACAAAGGTGGTAAATCGAAAAGAACGTGAGAACTCACTCCCCCAAGCTAAAGTGCACAGTGTCCCCAATGTGCGAAGTGTGGCACACCGAGAGACGTGTAATGTGAGGGGTAGGTGAGGATGCAAGCATGAGGAAAAATAAAGAAAATAATGAAACAAAAAATATGATGCGGACATGATGCATGCAGATATAGGAGTGATACAGATATAAAGTGTGACACCAAAAACTCTCCCTCTCTCCAAAAAAAGATATATAAAGATATATAAAGATATATAAAGATATGAACAAAATGTGTACCCAAAACAGTGAGGGGGAGGGGGGTGGCCAAAAATCAACAGGACCCAGCAGAGACGGGCATCACAACGGCAAAAAGAATCAATGGCATCAAGAGTGGCCTAAGAGGGTGGGGCTGCGCCATCTCCGTCCTGAGGCGGAGGTGGTGGTGGTGGTGGCTGTGGAACAGGCTGCTGAGCGGGTGTGGGTGTGGGTGTGGAAGCAGGCTGGGTGTGTGGAGGAGTGGGGGGTGGGTACCTGCTGGGTGGGTGTGGGGTACGCGAGGGAGCCGCTCTAGAACCTGGGTGAGGCGAGTAGTGAATGTGCGGGAGTAGGTCGAAGCGGCGAGCCATATCGGTGACGGTGGCGGACAGGGTCCTAAGGTCACCTCTGAGGCCACTCACCGCCCCCTCGAGAGCACGAATGCTCTAAAGTAAAGTGTCAGGGGAGGTGGTGCAGAGGGACGCACCGGTCTGTGCTGTGGCAAGACGAGGCTGGCGTACTCGGGTGGAGTAGGTGATGGGCTCAGCAGGTAAGTGGACGAAAGGTGATGTGCTCGCAAGTGTGGGGCCTAGCCTCAGTGGGAGGCCGGGGGCGCAGGCTGGTAAGAAGTGGAGGGCGAGCAGCAATGGAAGAGGAGTATAAAAGTGGCAACGAGGCGGCCAGAGAGGTCGGTGACACAGACGTGTGGACAGACGCCACGACACTCTCAGAAAATACGGCCGCAGTGGAGACAGAGGTGGAAACCACGGTCTCCACAACGGCAGCAAAAGAGGGCTCTCTGCACTTAACTATAGTCAGCGGGGCGCTCGGGTAGGGCAGAGGAAACAGGCTCAACAGACAGAGGGCCAGCAGTGGTGGTGGGCGTGGAAGGTAGTGGAGGTGGTCGTAGGGCGTGGAGGTAATGGAGGTGGGCTCAGCGAGGGTACTCCGACACCGGCAGAAGTGTGGACAGAGGTGTCGGGAGCAGCAGAAATATCGGGGCTGCTGAGGGGCCACCGGGTCAGCAGGATCAGTAGGGTCAGCGGGTGCAGCGTGGGCAGCGTGGGCCTACTCAGCCTCCTCGGCCTCAAGCACATAGGCGGCGGGGATCAGGAGATCCATCGCCGGGAGCCAGTCCACCTGTGCCGGTGCTATCTGAGTCCGAGCTGGGCTCGGAAGGATAATGTAATCCACACCGAATGGACCAGTGCAACCAAACCCAGTGCCGCTGACCATGCGGACGAAGCATCTTCATCCGGGCCATAACATCTATGGACAGTGAAGTGGGGCCCGGGGTTCGTCGCAGGTCGCAGGAAGGTCCTCGCCGGTCATAAGAGTGAGCTGAGTGATCAGACCACCGCAGCATATCGGTGAGCGAGTGCCCACCGATACGATGATGCGATCCAAAAAACCAGCTCGGGATATCGATCACGACGACGGGGACCAACTCGTCACCCTCCCTAGATAGAGCTCTAGGGCGCGTCATCGCGTAGAGCATATAAAGCTCTGGCGTGGACATCGTCCCCGGCTCATATCTCGCCAAAAAGGTAGTCGCCATGAGGGCGCTGAGCTATGCGGAGGCAAGGGTGGACGATGGCCGAGGCCTTGGCCCTACTAGGGTCGAAGGCAGCAGGTAGACCCGTAATCCGGGCCCAGAAGGCGCCGGCATCGAAGGAAGGTGGGGAATGTGAGTGGGGGCGTAACCACGGTCGGGCCCCGGGGACATCGGGCCACGAGAAGAAGGCTCTCATCATACTGAGAGTGACCTGGCACTCTCGGGTCTATTGAACCTGAACGAGCATCACTCGTCGGTCCGGGCAATGGAACTAAGCACCTCAAGTGTCGGACGGACGAATGTGTCCGTCGACACCTGGAAGAAATCTCGCCAACCCACGTTGTCATACAACGTGAGCATCCCCTCGAGTACCCCCAGGCGTCCTAGGTCTGCAAGGTGTACGAACCTGGAGGGTACGATCGATGCGCTGGGAAATGCGCTCGAAGACGACGCGGTGTGCGTCGTCCCGGAACGTAATCCCCAGCGGCCCGATAAGTGCAGCCGGTGGTGGTGGCTGTGGGACGACAGGGAGTGGCTGTGCGGGGTGAATGGGCTGTGCGGGCTCTGCAGGCTGTGCGGGGGTGTGCGGGGTGTGCGGGGCCTGCAGGCTGTGCTGGGTGAACGGGGTGTGG
This sequence comes from Scilla litardierei, assembly GCA_030789695.1. Classification (NCBI taxonomy): domain Eukaryota; kingdom Viridiplantae; phylum Streptophyta; class Magnoliopsida; order Asparagales; family Asparagaceae; genus Scilla; species Scilla litardierei. The sequence continues at coordinate 185,981,624 of CM061142.1, read as the reverse complement.
TGGAGTAGGCGGAGGAGAGTCCTCCACCTCGTGGGAGGGGCCGGCATCATCCGACCGCTTCCGTTTGGTGGAAGCTCTCCTCGACCGCGGCCGTTGTTCGGGGCGGCATATGGCCCCGAGTGCTCACCAAAAACGTGAAAAGTGCGGCGTGCGTAAAATAAAGGAAAGAGTATACCGCGACACGCCGCGAGAAAAAAGCTATGGAAGCGTGCGAAGACGACGCCTCCACGTAGCCCAAAACAATCCCCGGAAGCTCCCCTGGGCTCCCCTAAGCTCCCCAATATAACCTACGCATGAAACGGAGATATCAGCGAGTAATATTCAAAACGTATGGGGCGTTAGGGGTATAATAGATAGAAATTGAAATTAATTTGGGTTTGGGGTTCGTTTAACACATGGATCGTCAAGAAATACGAGAGAGAGAGGAGAAAATAGGGCGAATAAGGCGTTACCGGAGTTGGCCGGAGGTGTGGCCGTCGGCGGCGACTCGGCAAGGGGCGGCGACGTTCGGCCGGAGTTGGGTGGCCCGAGCGCCGGCGTGGGGCGAGAGATCAGGCGCGAGCGAGGGGGGAATTGGGGCCGAGGGAGTCGAAGGGTCGGGCGCTGTGGATTTTAACTCGTTTCGAAAAACGCGCCCCACGAGCCCCCCTTTTATAGAAAAAGTTACGGCTCGGCCGAGCGACTAGGTCGCCGGTCGGCGAGTGAACTCAACGAAAAAATTCCTCCCCGCTTACGCTTCGGCCGAGTGGCCTTGCCACCCTCAGCCGAGTGGAGTAAGTCCATTCGGCCGAGTGGCTCAAGCTACTCGGTAAGACTCGCCCTAGGAGCGTATCAGTTTTACCTCGGCCGAGTGAATATATATATACTCGGCCGAGTAGCAATTATACTGAAATTAAGAAAAGAAACAGAGAGTTGGGTACAGCAGACTTCCCTCGTTCGTGAGCCGCTCGGGCGGACGAACTTGTGTGCTCGGCCGAGTGACTAGTATACTCGGCCGAGTGAACCCTGTTTTCTGCTGTTTGTCTTCGTTTGGGCTCTAAACTCTGTTTTTCTTCCTCCAGTCGATTTCATCTTCCTCCTAAGCATCGAGCAGCCTGCCTGGAGCGCTCCTCGTCGCCTTAGTTCATCCTCCTAATGATAGGCACCTCGTTCTCCTCTCCTGTCAAAGAAAAAATGGGGACCCGTTATCACGAAATTTTTGGGCGAACGACTCAAAACACTAATAATTTCTAAAAAATAAAATAAAGAAAATGTAAAAATAAAGCTATAAACGTCGGGGTTGCCTCCCGACAAGCGCTCGTTTAAGGTCGTGAGCTCGACCCCCTTTGATTTTCAATTAATGCGGGATGTTTAGTGCATATGAGATGCACCCGTCAAATTTTCCGGGGAGAACGCTTGGATTCGGAAGTTGCGGCGGCGTGTTCTCCCTCGGTGGTCTCTCGTCTCGAATAGTGTTGGGGGGTGGCTCCCCCAAGCTAGCGCTTGCTCCGGTCCTCGGCTTCACCGGTGACACCGATTTCCGTATCGGCGGAGCTTTTCTTCGGAGACTTCAATTTTGAGAGCTTGCAGAGCTCTCGAATCCTCGCGACATCAGCGTCGCCTTCATCAACTTCGGTGGAGAGGTCGCGGGGAATGCGCCATCTTCTCTTCTTGGCCCAAATCTGGCCCTTCCTCAAATCTTCCTTGAATAGAGCGCCGATCGAATGGGGGATCGCCTCCTCAATAACCTCGTCAAGGAGGTATGAAAGATCATCCGGTCGTCCCTTAAGTAGATATATTCTATTGATTTCTCCCATCGGGACTCCCTCGGAATAATGCTTAAGCCTCTGACCATTTACTTTGAATGTGGCTCCGTCCTTGCTTTCCAACTCGAAAGCCCCTCCCGGTTGGATGTGCTTGATGGTGAAAGGTCCGGACCAACGTGAACTCAACTTACCGGGAAATAGTCGGAGCCGGGAATTGTATAGCAAGACCTTGTCTCCTACTTTGAAATCCGTAACGGTTATGCGCGCATCGTGGAGAATCTTGGTCCTTTCTTTGTAAATTCTTGAGCTCTCGTAGGCGTCTCTCCTTATCTCATCAAGCTCGTTGATATCCAAGAGTCGCCTCACCGCCACACTCTTGTAATCATAATTAAGGATCTTGATGGCCCAATATGCGCGGTGTTCCAACTCTACCGGCAAGTGGCAAGCTTTCCCATAAACAAGTCGGAAAGGTGTGGTGCCGATGGGAGTACGAAAGGCCGTGCGATATGCCCATAGAGCATCGTTTAACTTCATTGACCAATCCTTTCTAGATCGATCCACGGTCTTCTCAAGAATTTGCTTGATCTCCCTATTTGAGACCTCCACTTGAGCCGCTCGTTGGGGGTGATATGCCATGCCAACTCTATGGTTTACCCCGTATTTCTTCAACATGGCCTCAAACTTGTTTTCTATGAAATGGCTCCCCTCGTCGCTTATCAAAGTACGAGGCACTCCGAAGCGTGGGAAGATATTCTGTCTGAAGAACTTAGAGACGACCCTTGCATCATTGGTGGGAGTAGCGATTGCTTCCACCCATTTGGAGACGTAATCGACGGCCAATAGGATGTATTTGTTACCATTGCTCGACGGAAATGGTCCCATGAAGTCCACTCCCCAACAATCAAAAAGCTCAATTTCTTGGATGGGCCTCATTGGCATCTCATTGCGTTTGGAGATATTCCTGGTCCGTTGACATCTATCGCATCCCTTTACAAAGTCGTGGGTGTCTCTAAACATTGTTGGCCAGAAGAATCCGCTCTGCAAAATCTTAGCGGTTGTTTTAGAGGCGGCATGATGTCCCCCGCATGGCAGGCCGTGCAATGCAAAAATGATAGACGTCGCCTCCTCTTTAGAAACACACCTCCGAATAACACTATTTTTGCATATCTTGAAGAGGTATGGATCTTCCCAAAAATAGCTACTGACCTCATGCAGAAAATCTCCTCTTTTGATGCGTGGGCATCCCATGCGGTTTAATTCCACAAGCCAAGTAGTTGACGAAGTCCGCGTACCAAGGTACTTCTCCGGGCCTTATGGCATATAGCCTCTCATCCACGAATGTGTCGTCGATAGGTAAACTCTCATCCTCCTTGTCACGAATGAGCCTAGACAAATGATCCGCCACGACATTATCCGTACCTTTCTTGTCTCTGATCTCCAAATCGAATTCTTGCAACAAGAGTATCCACCTAATCAACCGGGGTTTGGCCTCCTTCTTGTTTAAAAGATACTTCAACGTCGCATGGTCGGTGTGGACAATCACCTTGGAACCAAGGAGGGTAGGAGCGAAACTTCTCGATGGAATAGATGACGGCTAGAAGCTCTTTTTCGATAGTTGTGTAGTTTTTCTGCGCGTCATCCAATGTCTTGCTCGTATAGAATATCACATGAAGCTTCCTATCTTTCCTTTTGTCCCAATACCGCTCCAATGGCTTGGTCGCTAGCATCACACATTAGCTCAAAGGGAAGGCTCCAATCCGGTGGTTGTATGATGGGCACGGAAACTAGTGCTTCCTTCAAGTGTTGAAGGCTTGCAAGCATTCCCCTGAAAAATAAAAGGAGTATCTTTAGCGAGCAAGGAAGTAAGCGGTCGGGCAATCGAGGCGAAATCCTTGATGAAGCGACGGTAAAACCCCGCATGACCAAGAAAGCCTCTAATGCCCTTGACATTAATAGGAGGAGGGGAGTTTCTCGATTACCTCAATCTTTGCTTTATCTACCTCAATTCCTCTCGAGAGAGACAAGGTGCCCGAGAACTATACCTTCCGTGACCATGAAGTGACACTTCTCCCAATTTAGAGTGAGATTGTTTTGTTGGCACCTTTTAAGGACTTTAGTAAGATTGGCCAAACAAGAGTCAAACTCACATCCATAAACCGAAAAATCATCCATAAAAACTTCCATAATATTTTCAATGTAATCGGAAAATATGGATGTCATACACCTCTGGAAGGTGGCGGGAGCATTACAAAGACCAAACGGCATCCTACGGTAGGCATAGGTACCATAGGGACAAGTAAAAGTGGTCCTTTTCTTGGTCATCTTCGTGCAAAGGGATTTGGAAGAATCCCGAATACCCATCTAGATAACAAAAGTATTTATGTTTCGCTAGGCGTTCAAGCATTTGATCGATGAAGGGCAATGGGTAATGGTCCTTTCGGGTAGCTTTATTTAGTTTCCTATAATCAATGCACATTCGCATCCCGTGACAGTGCGTGTAGAAATGGGCTCTCCTTTATCATTTTTTATAACTGTCATCCCCCCTTTCTTGGGGACGACGTGAACGGGGCTAACCCATCTACTGTCAGGGATAGGATAAATAATACCGGCGTCAAGCAATTTTAGGATTTCCTTTTTAACCACCTCTTTCATGTTCGGGTTTTAACCGCCTTTGAGGCTCTATGGAGGTGGGCGTCGGTATCCTCCAGATGGATCCTATGTGTGCAAAGCCTAGGGCTTATCCCTTTTAGATCGGAGATAGTGTAGCCAAGGACATCTTTGTGGCTCCTAAGAACGTCAAGGAGTTTCTCAAGTTGATCATGCGTGAGGTGGGAGTTAACTATCACCGGAAGAGTTAATTTATTACCCAAAAGGCATACCTTAGATTCGGTGGTAATTGTTTAAGTTCTACCTCAAGAGGTGCCGCTCCTTCTACTTCATCAGCTCGCATGAGTTTGGCTTCTTCCTTGTTATCTGAGTTTAGCTCATGTTCAGGCGGCGTGCTCTCATGCGAAGACTCAGACTCACTACTTAGCGAGGATGATGCATCGAAATAGGCGCTCTCCGATTCTGTGCTAGCATCGTCAAAATCTTCACTCTGCTCCGGTTCGTTCCTAGAATCAAGAAACACATCAGACGATTCATAAAAGCAAGAGTGAGTATCATAGAGTGTAACTCCCTGAACGTCGGTTTGCTCGAAAGATTCTTCGGGAGTATAGTGCTCTTCGACACTTGTTCTACCGCCTTCGAAATATAACTTGTCGTCCATCACATCAACTCTGACATTGCCCTCAATAGTCCCATACGGGGAGACTTGATCCATCACAAAACTAGCAAACAGTTGTTCGTCGGGGTCCTTGATATCGATAGCAAAAGCTCCAGTGGCGTGGACCTCATCGACAAGCTCTTAAGGAGATCTGTGAAGGAGTCATAATCTTCCTGAGTGAGTTCTGTTGTCGACATTGCATCCTCCATTCTCCCTGTTTAAGTTCTTATGCAAAATACGGGGAGAGTATGCAAATAGGGCTGCAAACAGAGTTAGAACAAGATATAGAAGAAAGTAAAGAAAGAAAGAAAGAAAAATAACCGGGTGGTCGATGCCGAACACCATCAAAATGTCTTCCCCGGCAACGGCGCCACAAACTTGGTCGCACCCCAGATACACGTCCCGGAGCGACGGTTGTAGTTTTACCGCAAGCGCACGGAGTAGTGGTGAGCGGGTTATCGAACACAGGAGGACGAATGAAAGTGCCTGCTCCGAACAACCTGGCTATTAAGAACAGAAGAGAGAGAATTTGCCTTTGGCGATCCTGTCACAATCGTCAGACAAAATATGGGGATATAAAATCAAATAAAGGACGCCTAGGGAATTGGAAATCCCCGCTACTCACCGTATCTCGTCAATGTGATTCGTTGGCATCAACATTGCTAGGGTAGAATTTCGGGATGAACTAGTTGCAACTGAATGTAAAACCTAGATCACGCTCTCGCGCTGTTGCCGGTCTATAGCTATCCTAGGTTTGGGTCCAATCTCTTGCAAACCTTAGCCTAGGCAAGCTAGCATTAGGATCAACATCATCGTTCAATCGTTCCCCGAGCCCACTCTCGTGCAAACTCGGCCACGACCTAGGTTGGGATAGTTCCTACCCGTCCAATCTCTTGCAAACGGGTATCGGCATGGAATTGCAACCGAAAACCCTAGTATCGGTCCAATCTCTTGCAAACCGATACTACGGAAACTCGATTCCAACCCAATTCGGATTTCTAGGGTTTCCTATCGAATTGGGATCCAATCTCTTGCAAATCCCAATCGATATGAACACCTAGCTATCCGTAGTAAATCGATCCCAATCTAACCCTAATAGCAATTCTAGCAATATTTCTAGCAATTCATCACAAATAAGAAATTGGGCTCGTAGGGTTCATCCCCACGCCCCAAGACGTATAGACTACTCACAATTCATATCACAAGTGCAAGAATAAACAATTGAAATTACAAGAGAATTCCATCACAATATTCAAATAAGCAATAAAAATGAGATTTTTAATGGGAGAGGGAGACAAACCAATAGAGTTCTCCAAGAATCCAACAAAAATAAACTTTTCTCTCCTCTCCAATCACAAGAATCTAAAGCTAAAAAGTTAATCTAAAAAGCTGCAAAAAGTAAAGAGAAAAGCTCTCCAACCTAGGTTAAAAACTGGTGTTAAATACCCCCCAAAATCATCCAAAAAACTGTGACCAAAATGCCCCTGCGCAGCCTGAAAATCGCAATTTTCGCTACAGGCAGCGCGTCGCACTCGGCCGAGTGGCAAAAGTCGCTCGGCCGAGTAAACAAACCCTGAGAATTTCCAGTTAGTCTTGGTCTTCGGGGGTCTTCACTTCGGGGGTGGGCTCAACCGAGTGAGTTGTCGTCACTCGGCCGATGGCTTCTATGTACTCGGGCGGTCGGCATTTTCCACTCGGCCGAGTGGGTCTTCTGAAGCTCAGGCAGACGAAAAACAGTAAGTTGGCACTTTTTGATGGGCGTCGTCTGAGTGCCACTCGGGCGGACGGGGGTCTCGTCACTCGGCCGATGTGGCTTCCGACGCTCGGGCCGAATGCACACATGAAACGTGGTCGATCTGGTCGGCCGAGCGGTGTCTCGCTGGTCGGCCGAGTGACTCCTTCACTCGGCCGAGTGAGACACCAAAAATGCCCAAACAGCTTGTTTTTTCCTCCTCGTCGCTCCTGCGGACGTTCTTTCTTCTTCCGCTCCTCTCCAATAGCAAAATACCCCTCGGGGAAGTCATCGGTGACACTCTGGAGTAGGCGTATCAGGGGATCACTCCAAATCACTCCAAATCACTCCAAATCTCCTGAAATACGACAAAAACAACAAATCGTGAAAAGTATCGCAATATTGTCGATAAATCGTGAAAAGCGTGATTTGAGCGATCTAAATGGCATGCAATCATGCGGAAAAAAGGTGTAAAACACGGAGTGATCACTAGGTCAACGGAAGATGGAACTAAAAATAAAGAGGTCAAACATCGAAGTCTAAACTTACGACACCCCTTCAAACAAAGCTGTTTTGTGGAAGAATGAGCCGTGAAATGACGTTCACGAAAATTTCCACAAATAAGTACTCTTTCAGAGGGATACAACGACATATAACTTCTCACGTTCGGGATACAAGAAGAGGTCACAAAAATATGTGTTCGAACAAGAAGGTACACTCACAAAAAACATTCGGTCGAAAAGTGACCGCGACATCCTACCCACATTAGAGCAATGTCCGTCCTCGGACTTTCTAACTAAAATTATATCTAGCCATTCTAGTAACTACCTCAATCATATCACACTATAATTCAAACCATGTATAGTTACTACAAGTGCTTATATATGCACTAGGTAGTCAAACATTAATACTACAAACATGTATATATATGCACGTTCTATACTTATACCTATCATAGACAGTCAAATTCATACACGTACTTCAATCATTCATATAGTCATACACATCCCTTATATATCTATCATTCACTTATCACTTAACCATGGCATAGATACCTATATAAAAATAGTTCACACCAGCAAATACAATCGTAGTACTTCACATATAGATAATTACATATGTACAAAACAAATATGGATATACTACTCCCTTATATCTCCTAGTGTACATTCAACACAAAACATATCAACACATGTAATCACACCATACAATATTAAATCACGTTTGCTATATCTATTATACATTCACCACTACTATAAATACACAAATATATAGTTATTCAAATACACGCAGATACTTCACCATATATACTCATCACATATAATCATATAACTATATTCAAGACATAACACACATACCATGGTCGTAAACACCTATAGCTAAGCACATACTTACCGGTGCATGGTGCACGTCCACACACGCTAATATACTACTTATACATGACACTCATACTACCATATACTCAGCACATATATACACCCAGTTTAGCTAGCAATATACATTCAAACATGTAAAACCTTAGTAAATAACTATACTACAAGACCAACACCTATAACTATATAATGGTATAGCCACCCACAACCATGTGTGTAACGTAACCATTCACAACCAAACCTATCACTATACACACATCATCCATTACTATGTTCATATCACTATACACCAACCACAGACAAATATAACAATATATTTAGAGTATACCCACTCAAGTATGAGTAAGACTCAAAGACCCATACAAGAACCAGAATGCTTTATATTCATAACCCGATATTTATACCTATACCAACGCACCACTCTTATATATATATATATATATATATATATATATATATATATATATATATATATATATATATATATATATATATATATATATATATATATATATATATACCAACGTAATCATATTATTCGTCACACTATATAGGTAAAAACACATGCTATCATATATACACAATAATATCACACATTATATATTTAGTTAAGCAACATCCCATAATGCAATCATTTTACACACTATAATAATATTACAAATATCAGTACACGTATACAATAATACTACACTATCACATACATGCATACATCGTATATTCACATACATATAATTTATTCACACCATAGCACTTTATATATAATTAGTATACTACTAGATATACCTATCCATACATAGTTACGACATACAATAATCGTGTACTAGTCATAACCCGTGCCCGCGGGCACGGTTCATTTAAGATTACCCCCACGAAATCTTTGTTCCCCGAAAAATTATTTCCACAGCCAAAATTTAACATAACAATAAATTAGCTTAAAAATATTTCGCTGCACGGGTACCTACGGCGTGTGCGTCTTCGACGTGGAACAACAAATTCGGCACGGGCGCCTTCGGTGCGGAACAACAAATTCAACGTGGGCGCCTTCGGCGCAGAACAACAAAGTAGTGTAAAAAAATTTAGCCGGTGGCGCCTTCGGCGCCCGCGTTGGAACAACAAACTTCATGGTATTTTTACGCTAATTTATTGTTCCGCTAAAGGCGCTCGCGCGGAACAACAAACCTAATGGTATTTTTACGCTAATTTGTTGTTCTGCTAAATTGTTTTACGCTAAATTTTCGGTGCGGTACAATAAATTCGACGTCAAACAAAAAATTTGGCGCGGGCGCCTTCGGCACGGAACAACAAATTAGCGTAAAAAAATTCAGCGCGGGCGCGGAACAACAAACCTCAGGGTATTTTTAAGCTAATTTTTTCGGGTGTTTAATTTAATGGATCATGCTTCTCCACAATCTTTCTCAAGGCACTTTTAATTTCAAAGTTTAGGTTCCAAAGGTACTCCCCCCAAATTTAATCTCCACAATATTTCCCAAGGCACTTCTAATTTCAAAGTTTGGGTTCCCAATGCACTCTCTCCCTCCCCCCAAATTTAATCTCCACAATCTTTCCCAAGACACTTCTAATTTCAAAGTTTTGGTTCTCTAGACACTTCTCCTACCAAAATTTAAGTTTTCCCACTAAAATTTTCACAAAATCCAATCTCAACCATTGATTTACCAAGATTAAATCTCAACAACTCTTTATCTTGTCCTAGTCAGCCCTAGAATTCAAAAAACGTTGTTAAATGTATAATAGATAACTCATGGTATACACGTACACACACAACATCCCGTAAAGACAAGCAATACTAAACAAAATTATAACCCTATTATCATACGTATATCACACATATTCATATAGCATGTATATATATACATATGACTAAGCACATACATATCTTCGTACGAGCACACGCTCATACGTGCTAACATATAGATCATATAATATGCATGCACACTTAACTATAAGTACACCTATTATCATTACACCTAACATGCTCATGACTTACTAGTATACTGTTTCAAGCATTTGCAAGTACCTTCATACTACATACACCACTAGTAGATATTCCAACATTAATTCTAATATACACAGACATCCCTAAAGTGTTATAGCTATCCACACATTTATTTATAAATACTATCATTCATACGACTTCATATATATCATGAATAACACTGAGTATGAATATATAACACAAGAGACAATCTTTAATATACTTAGGGTAGCACACTCATTCATGAGTGGTACGCAGGGGTTCACACACGGGTCCACACACTCTACCTGTACACATGCACCACGACGACATCACAATAATACTAATGGGCCCACCAAACTATACTAAGATTGACATCGGCAAAGGCAAGCACTAGTAGGATGACTAAGCAATAGCAAAGAAACCGAAATCAAAAAGTGTAACGAAACAAGATTGGGATGAACGGGTTCAGATAAGGCGAGGATAAGGAGATAGCTTGGTTAGGTGAAACATAGATATAATTGTGAATATTTAAGTAAGGGAAAGAGAGATATAATAATATTCTTATAAAATACAGGAGAATAGTGTGTAGATGATATAAGTTAAAATACAAAGTAGGGATTAGACAAAAAAATATAAAAACAGACATACTTAAAAAGTTGGAGTTCTTTTTCACATAAAAATATTTAGAGGTTGGTACAATGAGTTGTTTGAAATAAGTTTGAGTAATATATATATAGTAAGAGAAAAAATGGTATATGTTAGAAAATATTATAAGGTAGTAATTTAAAGATTTCGACGAAAAATTTCGAAATTCAAAGAATGCATTTAAGTCAACTGAAGGGTGGGAAGTCTAAGCTCATGCTAAATGTTTTCAAAGACTTCAAACTGGGAGAGGAATTCAAAATAAATAAAATTGAAAATACTTTTCGAAGGGTCAGGATGGTAATGGGGAAGATTCAACGATTGATGATGAACGACATAAAGGAATCATGTGAAACGAAAGCAAGAAAGTGAATCAAATAGTCAAAACATAAATATGACTGGAAAATAACTTAGTGAATCTGCTACGATGGGATTCTATGGTCAATAGCTCAAGCGTGTAATGATTAGGAAAATGATTGAAATCAGGGGTTTTAATTATCGTGCCGACTAAAGATCAGGAGAAACTTAGCACTAAGACTTTCTAATGAACTAGACTGTAATAGAGATATCAGGGAAAGGGTCCTTAGAGGATCAAGATTGCGTTCTGATGGGCCCGAAATTTGATGGACCCAAGCGAACGACTAAAGGAAAAACTCTAGGAATCTAATATGGTCAGGGATGGGTGAGAGGCTACTAGGGTATCCTAAGACGAGTACGACTAAATCTTAATGAAGATGCCTGACTATCAAACTAGGACGTCTATCTAAGTCTTCATATAATCTAAAACAATGAAAAACGTTCATATTAGACTCAAATTTTATATCTCGAATGTTTCGAATGTTTCAATAGATGTTTTATTATTATCGTTGTTTCGATATTTCGCAGGTGCAACAACCTGCATGGACCACCACAAAAATCTGTCGCGCCCCGCTTCCCAAGTATAGAAGGCGTGCGAAGAGGTCTGCTCAGACTTGAAGCTGTGAAGCTACAGTCTGATAAGCGTCTCTGTGTTCATCCATTCGCAGATTCTTGCATTGCAATGAAACAACAACAATAATAATAATTTTTGAAAGCAGGCAGATAATAACCAACATTCAAAAAATAACATCCACGTCTTTATTCAAAAACAATCAAATATATAAGTCATAAAAGAAAGTACAAGAGTCTGAAATGAAAGGCCCCAAGCATGGCCGAAACTAAAACATAGATAAGGTGCTATGCATCAAACAACCTAACAGCAGCTACTAGGAAAAACACATACCAACCAAGAAAATAGCCTCCAGCTGAGACTAGGACAGATCTCCGGTATCCTCGAATTGGACGTCAGCAAAAGCCTCAAGCATGACATCAGCAACCTGGTACTCCTCAGCAACTACCTCAAACTCAAAGCCTGACATGTGACACCCAAAGAGAAAAGGGCACATGTCAGCAAAAATCCCCAAAAGGGAGAAGGAGACTTTTGTGCAAGAAAACATAAAGTATAGCTGTTATAAGATGAATGCAACTTAGCAGTTTAAAATATGATGACATGGCATATTATTTCATGAATGCGACAATTATAATGAACATTATATTTTACGAAGCATGATACGTCGTAGCAAAAAGCTACTAAACAAGATATTACGATTTCACGATAAAAACATGCATTCATAATGTGCACAGGGTTTACGCCTTTTAGCTGAAGTTGATGTACGGGCACACTTCTATGCTGAGTGATCACTTAACCCTACCCCTCCACGTATGCATAGACTGGTGTCCATCTTCTAGATCACGAGCCAGGAAGTGTTTATTGGCATAGGGGTGCACCTAGCCTCATTCATGATGTAGGAGTCAAAATCCTACTCGCCGCAGCTTACATTTCATGCTTCTGGAACACGAGCCAGGAATTGTTCTTTATTTGGCATAGGGGTGCACCTAGCCTCATTCATGATGTAGGAGTCGAAATCCTACTCGTCGTAGCTTACATTTCAATAGTAGCGGGTGCTACACATTCACGATAAAACATTCAATGCAAGAAATGACATGATATGCGACGTGATAATATAATAACAGATAGTGAATTCCGTACAGTTATATCAAAATAAATGTGACATGTGATATGCATGAATCATAGCATGGCAAGGGTGTCGGATCTTGCTTCGTTGTCAAGCTAGATCAAGTATAGTGTCGGATCTAACTTTGTTGTCAAGCTAGATCAAATATGGTGTCTAGCCGACTATCATTTCACTGCGTAGTCTCTTTTACACAAGTATTCAGAATGGCCTAAAATGGCCTAACAATCAACTGAGCAAGTTTCACTTGCCAGATACAATGTCTGTAATCCCAGTTCAACGATGGTCTAGAAACTCCATATGTGCTCAGATCAATAGTCCAACCTATAGTCCCATATTAATTAAGTTCAATTAGTTAGTTAACCAAGCAATGAAAATTACGATTTTTATCTTGTTTATACAGGCGGTGTTTGAGTTTCCTACGTATCGGGGATATACCTCAACACGATGCGAGAGCTACACTGACGTCGGGTAGCGATGTCAGGGGTTGGATTCCAGTAGCGAGCAAGGTACGACGATAATTAGAGACAACAGACAGTGGCGAAGGTGGCCGTGAAAGGAATACGAATGGCAGGGGGCTACCGTGGGATCGTTAAGCAAGGGAGAGATCTCGGCTTAGGAGGAGCTTGCGACAGGGGGTGGCGACAATGGGACTCGGCCTGCTGTAGGAAAAGCCGGCAATGGGAGATATGGTCGCTGGCCGTGGGGTTGCAGGTGAAGGGAGGACAGTCGTGGGTTTCTATGAAGGGTGAATGGCAGATTTTTGGATGGAGGAGGGTTGTTCGCAGATTTTTGAGAGGAGATGGGGGTTTTGGAGATGGCCGGATGTATATGGAGTCTTGGAGGCTGCGGGAACGGTAGTTTAGGAGGCTCGATGTGGAGGAAGTTGGCAGGTTAAGGGGACTGTGTGGCCGTTGTGTAGGTATAGGGAGCTTGCGGCAGGTTGTTGCGCGGGCTGTGAAGTGCGGCTAGGGGAAAAGGAGTACGGCAGTTCGGAAGAGGGTGTTGGATGTGACATGTGGATGTGTAGGGGAGGAGCAGGCCGGAAACAATGGAGGAAGGCTGTATCTTTGGACTGTTGTGTGGCCTAAGGGATGATGAGCGGCAGTTTTTGGTGAGGATGGCCGGATCTTTGGAGGTGGTGGCCGGAGCTAGGTTGGCCGGTGGCGGCTAGTGGGTTGATGGCGGCAAGTGATTGAGAGGAGGAGGAAGGGTGACGACTAGGTCTGTGGGTGGCTGCATTAAGACAAAACCCTATATGAATGCTCACGATTTAGATGAGGTAATTTGCTAAATGGGGTTGAAAAGGGGGTAGAATTAGGGTGATTGGAGAGAGAGTATGTGAGAGGGGGAGGGTGCAACTAGTATGACATATAGCTAGGAAAATATCATGATACGTACCAACTCCTAGTGATTTGGTTAAATTTAATTAAGATTTGAATTTTGAATTAATTAGGGCTAATTATATATTGAAAGTGATCAGGTCGATAGGTCGGTCTAACGGTGTCCGATAAATCTAAGAATAATATCAAGACGACCATGTCGACGAGAGGGTCGAGACTACGATGATCGGTCATGAGCTAGGTCAACGGAAAACGGAACTAAAAATAAAGAGTTCAAACGTCGAAGTCTAAAGTTACGACACCCCTTCAAATAAAGCTGTCTTGTGGAAGAATGAGCCGTGAAATGACGTTCACGAAAAATTCCACAAATAAGTTCTCGTTTAGAGGGTCACAACGACATATAACTTTGCACGTTCGGGATACAAGAAGAGGTCACAAAAATACGCGTACGAACAAGAGGGTACGTGCACGAAAAACATACGGTCGAAAAGCGACCGTGACAGGTGTCACTGGTCCTGAGGCCTGTTCCTATTGTAGACAAGATCTACTAATATGTCTCATCTGACCACATATGAAACACCGCCCGGTAAGTAATCTACAATCTTTCTTCTCTTGTCTAGGCTTGCCGTAATGCTGGCAAGATACTCGCCTTTGAGGTACTGGTGGAGCTCTAGGCCTCCTAAACTGAGTGGTCTAAGTAGGCCTCGAAAAACTCCTCTGATGTCCAGTAGGGCGTCTTTTTACTACTGCAGGTGCCCTCCCTATACTCCTCTGGTGGGTCTCATGCATCCTAGCCACCTTTAGTACGGCTCATGTATATGCAGATCCATCATAGACATCACTGCTCTGAACTCTGGGTCCAGTCCCATCTTGAAACGTCTAGCCCTGGTAGTCTCTGGCTTCACCAACTCTGGAGCACACTTACTCAGCAATGAAAACTCTGCATCGTAGGCATCCACACTCCGATGCCCCTGAGTCAAATGCTTAAACCATAGACGCAACTCATCCTTCTTCGTCTCGGGAAGAAACTGAGCCTCAAACAACTCCCTGAACTTCTCCCGCGAGACTGGTCCAATCAGATGTAACTCATATACATCCCACCAATCTCTGGCCTGATGTGTCAACTGCCTCTTCGTGGTGTCCACCCATCCATCCCGTAGATATCCAACTGCTGTCAGGTCATCCTTAGTGTGTCTGATCCACTCATCTACCTCCAGAGGACTATCCTTGCTCGAAAAAGACTTCTGATGCAGGGCCGTGAACTGTCTATCCTGCCTTCTGTGTCTGGATGCTTGCCAACTTCTCGTCCTGCTGACTCAAATGCTCCAAAATGCCCATTAGGTCCTTCGCCATCAAAGATGACTTAGATGATGCTGCATCTGAAGCAGAAGTCCTATTCTCGAACATTTTGTTCTCGCTATCCATACTATAGGAAGGGAACAAAGAATAAAAATTCAGTACAAGATTAACGGATTATCATGTTAGAGCCTTACCCATACTATTCTTACATATATCGTAGTGTGAGCTGACATGCATGGGCCAGCACAAAACATGTCACGCCCCGCTCTCCCAAAAACAGAAGACACGTAACAGACTAGGCCACTGTAGTACTCAGACATAGGGCTTTGAGCCCCTAATGTCCAAATATTACTAGGCATTACTTGTGATTTAAATAATCTTATACATGCAGGCCACAACGATACACTGGAATAGTATATAAAGTAAAAAAGCAAAGCGCCAAAAAATTTAAAATCCACACGTGTTGAAAGAAACACTAAACTAAATATTACATTATATAGGGGTACATCATATATCTCTGAACTGTACAAGGATACAAAAGTACAAAAACGGGGTAAAACCAAAAAGGAAACCCCAACCTTCATAGAAACCAAAAAGGGTCCACACCCTATACAAAACACTCCCTAGTCTACCCCAGGGAACACTAGATGGACAAAATCTCCATCAGTCTCCATCTATACCTTTGAAGATGGAGAGATCTGTTGAGAGATGTATGCCCTCAGATCGTTTGTATTTGATGCAAATGATAATTTAAGCTTAGATAGGGACTATTTTGCATATGATGCAAACTGAGTAATATGTGTCATAAATAGTTTACGATAATATTTAATTATCATAAACGTAGGGAAAAGGTTACATGTAAGACGGGAATGTCCCGATGTAAACACAGGTTCGAACGGCGTTCAAAGCGGACGCCAAATGCAAAAGATATGCCCAAAATCATCTAAAAGGCACTATAGGCCTTGCCCATGCCCAAACTGGGCATGGGTCAGCCCAAAACTGCCTCAAGCCAGCCAAGGCCAGGCAACCTGGGCCTGGGCACACTAGGCACCAGGCCCAGGTGCCCTGGGCCTGGGTGTCTGGCGCCTGGCGCCTGGATGCCCGGCCCAGGCATAGGCGCCATGTGCACCTGGCACCTGGCGCCCAGGTGACAAAGGCATGTGCCCTGGGCCTAGGCAAGGGCCAGACCTGGGCGCTTAGGTGCCCTGGGCGCCAGGCCCAGGCGCCTGACCTAGGCCTGGGCAGCGACCATGTAGGATGCCAGGCCCGACCAGGCTGGTTGGGACCACCCAGGCTGACTGGGCAGTGGGGCCCACACCTAGGGTTTTGAACCCTAAGTGCAGAATTTTGGGTGACGGCTGATTTTGGACGAAAATCAAGTTTTAGGCTGATCTTTGGGAGATCAAGTGAGGGGTCAAATGGACTCCGATTGACTCGCTATTTTTTCTACGCGTTTACCGTTCAGCGCCCTTCGATTTGATAGGTTATGTCAAGATCGAAGTTCAATGGTGAGGGAGTTAAAATTTATGCAAGTTTGGCCTTTATGAAAGGCAAACTGATCGGCCCCGGATATACACCCGGAGAACTATTGTAGTTTTACCGCAAGCACACGGTCAAGTGTCGAGCGGGTATCGAACACGAGGAGGTGGTGTTGGTTCCAATCTATCCTAGGTTGGCTCGACTACGAATGTTTTATTGGTGGAGATGGTTATGGTGTGATGTAATGAAAATGGTGGTGGTTGACGGTGTTGGTGATAGAGATGATGGTCAAATATCGATTCAAATACAATATAATAAAAGTGTCTAGAGCTAGGGAATCCCCACTACGAATTGTTATTCATCCTTGTAAATTGTGAATCTCAATATTGCAAGACTTGTGTCGAGGTGAACTAGTCGTAACTGAATAGAGAACCAAGCTCACGCTCTCGCGATATTACCAGTCTATAGCAACCTAGATTAGGGCAAACTCTGGTGCAAACCCTAACCTAAGCCACTAGCATGAAGATCGACATCATCGTCCAATTGCACCTCTAGCCCACTCTCGTGCAAACTCGAGTTACGACCTAGATTGTAATAGCTTGTATTCGTCCAATCTCTTGCAAACGAATATGGGTATAGATTTATAATAAAAATCCTAGCTTTGGTCCAATCTCTTGCAAACCAAATCTAGAGAATCTCGATTATAAACCTAAATTGAATATCTAGGCCTTCCCATCGATCGGAATCCAATCTCTTGCAAACTCTAAATCGATGGAAATTCCTAGCTATCCGTAATAAATCAATCACAATCTAACCTTCTAGCAATTCTAGCAATATAGAAATTCATTCTTCACAATTCAGAAATTAGATCCATAGGGTTCATCTCTATGTCCTAGAACAACAATCAACCAAGCATAGCAACAACGATATAGAAATCAATATGAGACATTGCTTGCATATGAAAAGATAGCAAATCAAAGATTCAAATAATAAGAACAAAGATACTTAGCTTTGATGAAGAACTTCAATCCAATTACAAGCTTTTAGATCCAAGAGGGGGCCTAGGGCATGGCCTAACCTCTAAAATAATCACTAAGAAAACATCATAGAACTCCCCTTTAATGACGGCTACAAACCTCTTATATAGCCTCCCAAAAACCTAGCAAATAACCCCTCAAAACCCTCTCAAATTCATGCCCTAAATCAGCCCTAAATCAGCTTGGCCGCAACTTAAAATCTGGGCCCGCAGTCACTCGGGCCGAGTGGGAGTATGACTCGGCCGAGTGGAAATTCCAGCCCTGCAGAATCAACTTGCAGAAATTCTCCAGATTTCATCCGAACTCCGATTAGTACATTCTTGGCATCGTTGGAACCGTCATGCAGTCTACTATATATAAAAAATATAAGAAAAATACTTTGATTACTGGAATGATAGTAGATTTCAAAATAGTGGGAGGCTATCTGAAAATCTGGGCGCTCGTGTCGTCGGCATCACTCAGCCGAGTGGGATCCTTCACTCGGTCGAGTGGGCTTCTCTACTCGGCCGAGTAGGGTTTTCTGCAGTTCTCCAAAAATTCCATAGAGTCTGCTTAGATCTCGGGAGGAAAAACATGTAATACTCGGGCGAGTGGGCTTCTTCGCTCGGTCGAGTGGGCTTTGCCACTCGGCCGAGTGAGGCTTCTCCAAATTCCAGTAAGTAGGCCTCCTCTCTGGACGAAATCTCTATAGCACTCAGGCGAGTGGGCTTTCTTACTCGACCGAGTGGTCTTCCTTGCTCGGCCGAGTGAACATGGCAAATCTTTGGTGCGTATCCGTTTCACTCAGGCGAGTGCTGTCCTTCACTCGACCGAGTGAGCAGTCTGCTCGGGCGAATGGGGTACTCTTGAGCTCTTTTCTTCTCCTTTTCACCTCCTCGTCGATTCTATCAAATTCTTTCCTTCTCCACTCGTCATCTAGTGCTGATAACTCCTCAATAAGGCCATGAACGATGCTTCGTTACGCGTGCAAGTCCTTTAAGCTCATTTTTGCTCCCAATTGCTCCATATTTCCTGAAATCCGACAAAAACAAGAAATAGTGAAAAGTAACGCAATATCATCGAATAATCGTGAAAATCGCAATATGAGTATTTGAAATGGCGTGCAAACATGCAGAAAAAAGGTGTAAAATATGGAGCGATCAAAATCACTTAAGCTTACCTCTTACTCGTCCTCGAGGAAGATAAGTAGAGAGACAAACTCAGGAAATGAAAACAAACGAAATGAAAGGAAAGAAAAAGAATATGAAGTGGAAGGGGTCGCTAGATTATTCTCTCAGATCTCAAGCCATAAGCCACACATCACGATAACTTGGAAAATACGAATCACATGCTATAAAGATTCCATATCTTACTTAAACATGGTACTTGCAAGCTTTTAAGAACAAGAAGAGGGACTCTCTAAATTCATACAATCAATTCATATCCACATCACGCATTTCATAGAATTTAATATACGAATGTTGGCGATGCACTTTTCAATCAAGAGTTATAACAGAAGCATATAAGAATCACACCAAGCATGCAATGGGGAATGGAATAAATCATGGCATTCATATATTTATATCAATTCATAAGAAATCTCCATAGCTAAAGTAATTCGCTAAGTCTCAGTATTATCAAACTTCCACATTCGTGCACCTCTCCACTCTAATGTCGCACTCAATCATATGGTCAAGTGAATTCACCCCCCAAGCCTAGCTTGAGGTATCGCATCTAAAGGAATATGATAGTGGAAGCTGAGATTTTGGTATTGGTTTTCCCAAGTCTTTTGTGGCTCCAATAATGAGATAGAGAAATATCTTTCTTTTTCTTTTTGAACTTTTTGTTTTTCATTTTTGTTTTTGGATTTTTGTAGGAGCTATATGATTTGTATTTTTGGTTTTTGGCTCCTTTTTGGCTTTTTGGACTTTTTGGAGCAACCTTTTTCTTTTGTAGGGATTTTTGGGAAATAGATGCGAAATAAGTAGCTTTAGGAGGTGAACTCAAGTGACATGTAGAGAATAAAAAGATATATGTGGAGAAAGAAATAATGTAACACTCAGTTCACTCTAAGATGTGCACGAACGGTTCAATAAGATAATACTTCAACTAAAACTCATATGTGAGCATGGATATTCTCAATCATTTCAATAAATAGTGAAGTCAAGCAGTAAAATTTACAACCATATCAGGCATGCAACAGAAGGTGAAGAAGACAATAAAACTGATGCTTCAGATATACTACTGATGTGTGAATCTTGGTGCATTTCCAACAAAAGCATACTAAACACTAATCAATACATTCAACTTCAATTAATATCATGCATTCATATAGAGGAATCATCAAAAGAATATATAAGCAAGCACATGGATAGCAAGACTATGGAATACTCAAAGTAGCATGGCAAGGAATAATAAGCATCGTGATGGTTGCTAAAGCAATAAGAGATATCATTATACGAAATTCATCTAGCGGAAGAATAGAAAAGGAAAATAAAGAAATAAAAATAAAAGAGATGAAAGAAAATAAAATCAAACACACAATATGATGCATGAACACACATAAAAGGAAAATAAGATGGAAAAATCAAAAAGATGATGCAGAAATTTTGAACTTTTTTTAAAAAAACCCTAAAATAAAGTAAAAATGCAACTAATGCATCTAAATGGCATGGAAATGCACTCCCCAAGCTTAAACTTCACATTGTCCTCAATGTGATTATAGTGGAAGAATATAATGAACAACGGTAATAATAAGGAGGGTGAATGAAAACTGATGAAATGAATGACATGAAATCCTAATGCAACTACATACAAATACAATGATGCATGAGAGTGCTTTCCCCCAAGCTTATGCCAAAAAATCCTATTCAAATGACTCGATCAAAAATGTCACGGCTTTGCTAAGCGAGATTGAGTCAAACAAATAAGAATGTGAGTATTCACTTGAAAGAAATGCTCGATGGGTGGTGAGCAAAAAGGATGTGACACATCAAAATATGAAGAGGGAAATTAATATATATAATGGGTTTGTGGTGTAAAAATTTTTGTTGCCGTCATATGAGATGATATTTATTCAATCAAATCTATACGGTCCCCTCGCTGTCGAGAGGATTCGTGTTTATTTAAAGCATGAAATTTTACGCTATTGATACACTACTGGATTGATATCACATATAAAAAAAGGCGGATCCAGTATCTTTGTCGGTGCAGGCAACTGCTCCAACTGTTCCTTCCGTGGCTCCGCCAGGTGCGTATGTCCACGAACACCAACGAACTCTAGCAATGCATCCTCCAGCATTCCTACAAGGACTCCACCTGTACCCTGTAGAGAATAGGATGTATCAGTTCGCTTTAAAAAATTCACCCTCATAATAAAAGTATCCCAAAGAGGATCGTCTATAGAAATATATGAAATAAATAATGGTGGACGATACTTCCCTGGAAATAATTCAATATCCTCTCGTGCTGTGATAGTTGTCTTCGTGGTGTCCTCTCTCAGCTGCTCAGGTAAATCTGGATCATAGTTGTGGATCTCCTCAATAGAGTCATCAAACTGTGACACGTCCAAGCATACCTCCGGTCCATAATCATATGTGTGTTGCAAAAGACATGACGTGTCAAAAATATCTGAATCAAAATAAATATCGAATGGAATGCATGATTCAGAAATGGAGTGGGTAAAAATATCTCCCTGAGTGGGAGCAGTAAGCTCTGTGGGATAGTCATCGACGTCAGTGGAAGGATGTGGCTGCAGGAGCTCCAATGGAGGAGGGTAGTGCTCGGGATCCCTATGAATGGCTGTGTCCTCATCCCGATGTACGACCTCCTCAGTGATAAGCTCTGGCTCTGTGTGAAAGGCCTCCTCAAAAGCATGCTCTGGCTTCGCATGTGAGGCCTCCTCGTCAATATGCTCTGGCTCGACAGTGTGCTCTTTTGCCTTCTCATCCACTATCAATGTAGGCTCTCTCTGGAATGGTGATGCTGGCTGCTCATGTATGTCAACTTGTGGGGATGTATCATGTGGAGGGAAATGCCCGCAAGCAATCCGAAAATATAGTCTATCCCCATCAAGACTGACATGGATGTCCTCCTCAATTGTTCCTGCAGCTGAAACACGATTCATAACAAAATCTGCAAATCGTAGCTCAAATGCATCACTTGTTGTAATGATCTCTGAACAGGCGAACCTCACTGACTCCAAGAGGCCATCCAATAATCTCTGAAATGCGTCCTCCTCTGGCTGCGCATGTGACTCAATTTCTGCTTCCTCCATGGCATCTTCGTCCATCCATTCTTTATATGCAATAGTTGTATCGTAGGATGTGGGATCGACGACAGCACATTCTGGCTCTGGCAATATGACTGGCGATGCTTCTTGCCCATAAAATGAAGAAGCAGAACTGATATCTTTGGAAATCTCTGCAACCTTAAGCATGAGTGCATTCATTTCAAGCTCCTCTTCACCCATTCCAATTGAAGGTCACCCTTATCAAGCCTGGCTTGTATTTCAACTTGGTGTGCATGCATCTCATCAAAAAAATCCTTTGTTTCTCATCAAGCTCGGGCCAATGCGTTTCCTCAAAAAAGTATTCTCCCATCTGAGCACTCTGATCAAAATAGTATTCTCCCATCTGAGCACTCTGATCAAAATCTGTGGTCCACATAGCATAATCCATACCACCTGATTAACAAAGATAAATACCTGAAGAAAAATATTAGTGGCACAAAAGAATATGGAAATGATAATAATGGTGGCGGGGGTGAAAATTTACTTTTGTTAAAAAAATTTCGTAGTCTAATCAACCTAATTGTGACAAATTGGCACCCAACGGGAAACACCTCCCCGGTAACGGTGCCAAAAACTTGATCGGCCCCGGATATACACCCGGAGAACGATTGTAGTTTTACCGCAAGCACACGGTCAAGCGGCGAGTGGGTATCGAACACGAGGAGGTGGTGTTGGTTCCAATCTATCCTAGGTTGGCTCGACTACGAATGTTTTATTGGTGGAGATGGTTATGGTGTGAAGTAATGGAAATGGTGGTGGTTATCGGTGTTGGTGATAGAGATGATAGTCAAATATCGATTCAAATACAATATATTAAAAGTGTCTAGAGCTAGGAAATCCCCACTACGAATCGTCATTCATCCTTGTAAATTGTGAATCTCAATATTGCAAGACTTGTGTCGAGGTGAACTAGTCGTAACTGAATAGAGAACCAAGCTCACGCACTCGTGCTATTGCCGGCCTATAGAAACCTAGATTAGGGCCCACTCTTGTGTAAACCCTAACCTAAGCCACTAGAATGAAGATCGACATCATCGTCCAATCGCACCTCGAGCCCACTCTCGTGCAAACTCGAGTTACGGCCTAGATTATGATAGCTCGTATTCGTCCAATCTCTTGCAAACGAATATTGGTATAGATTTATAATAAAAATCCTAACTTTGGTCCAATCTCTTGCAAACCAAATCTAGAGAATCTCGATTATAAAACTAAATCGAATATCTAGGCCTTCACATTGATCGGAATCCAATCTCTTGCAAACTCCAAATCGATGGAAATTCCTAGCTATCCGTAATAAATCAATCACAATCTAACCTTCTAGCAATTCTAGCAATATAGAAATTCATTCTTCACAATTCAGAAATTAGATCCATAGGGTTCATCCATATGCCCTAGAACAACAATCAACCAAGCATAGCAACAACGATATAGAAATCAATATGAGACATTGCTTGCATATGAAAAGATAGCAAATCAAAGATTCAAATAATAAGAACAAAGATACTTAGCTTTGATGAAGAACTTCAATCCAATTACAAGCTTTTAGATCCAAGAGGGGGCCTAGGGCATGGCCTAACCTCTAAAATAATCACTAAGAAAACATCATGGAACTCCCCTCTAATGACGGCTACAAACCTCTTATATAGCCTCCCAAAAACCTAGCAAATAACCCCTCAAAACACTCTCAAATTCGTGCCCTAAATCAGCTTGACCGCAACTTAAAATCTGGGCCCGCAGTCACTCGGGCCGAGTGGGAGTATGACTCGGCCAAGTGGAAATTCCAGCACTGCAGCATCAACTTGCAGAAATTCTCCAGATTTCATCCGACCTCCGATTGGCACGTTCTTGGCGGAGTTGGAACCGTCATGAAGTCTATTATCCATAAAACATATGATAAAAATACTTTGATTACTGAAATGATAGAAGATTTCAAAATAGTGGGAGGCTATCTGAAAATCTGGGCGCTCGTGTCATCGGCATCACTCGGCCGAGTGGGATTCTTCACTCGGTCGAGTGGGCTTCTCTACTCGGCCGAGTAGGGTCTTCTGCGGTTCCCCAAAAATTCCAGAGATTCTGCTTAGATCTCGGGAGAAAAACCCTGTAATACTCGGGCGAGTGGGCTTCTTCACTCGGTCGAGTGGGCTTTGCCACTCGGCCGAGTGAGGCTTCTCCAAATTCCAGTAAGTTGGCCTCTTCTCTGGACGAAATCTCTGTAGCACTCGGGCGAGTGGGATTTCTTACTCGGGCGAGTGGTCTTCCTTACTCGGTCGAGTGAACATGGCAAATCTTTGGTGCGTATCCGTTTCACTCGGGCGAGTGCGGTCCTTCACTCGACCGAGTGAGTAGTCTGCTCAGCCGAGTGGGGTACTCTTGAGCTCTTTTCTTCTCCTTTTCGCCTCTTCGTCGATTCGATCAAATTCTTTCCCTCTCCACTCGTCCTTTAGCACTGATAACTCCTCAATAAGGCCATGAACGATGCTCCGTTACGTGTGCAAGTCCTTTAAGCTCATTTTTGCTCCCAATTGCTCCATATTTCCTGAAATCCGGCAAAAACAAGAAATAGTGAAAAGTAACTCAATATCATCGAATAATCGTGAAAATCACAATATGAGCAATCGAAATGGCATGCAAACATGCAGAAAAAAGGTGTAATATATGGAGCGATCACAAACTAACTTGAATTTATTAATTCCAAAAAAATATTCTCACATCGAAAGTTGACTAAAGGGGAGGGGTCTGCTCCCCTCCTCTAAACTCGTCCCAAGCTCTAGATTTGAGCTGCTTCCAAAAATGTTGGAGCATGCTCGGATCTAGGCTTAAATTAAATATTCTTTTCTCCCTATAATTTCTGCCTTACTCCTGAAGGGCTCTAGCAAAGCTACGAAGGTGTTCAGATCCGATCCGAAATCTTGGCGAAGGTTCACACTCGGATGAAACTTTCTTCGGCTAGTGGTTGGCTCGACGACAAGAGGATTGGTCGCATTGGGATGCGGAGCGGTTTCGAGGAGCGGTTCGGCAGGGGATGGGAGCTGCTCGAAAGACGGTGCGGTACACCTTGCCTGTACCAAGGCAAGGTTCTGGGTATGTAAATTTAATTAGCGTTCTTTTAATTTAATCGCACTAGCTTAGCTCCCTCTTGGAATGGTCGGACCCATCCCAAGTTGGCAGAGATCTTGGCTAAGGGTCTTGAACCTTAGGGACTCGTTAAATAGTTTAACGTATCTATTTTTTCCGCTGCATTCTTTTGCGTCTGTGGTCCATCCGACTTAGGACGGGCACAGAATGTGCCCTAAGGGTCCATCAAAACCCTACAGTGGTATCAGAGCATATTCTGTATCTTGATCTAAAAACTGCGATTTTATTAATCGAAGAATGCTTTTTAAATGCATGCTAAAGTTTTAACTTTATACGTTATTGTTAAAACTGAAACCGTCTTTCATTTGAGATGTTTTTAAAATTATTTTATGCGATAAAAAATAATTTTAGAAACATGAAAATTTTTATGATGATTTTAAAACGTTGTTTATGAAATAAAAATTATATGATAATTATTTGAAACTTTTTTAAGTTTTAAAATCATGGTTTTAAATTTAAGTGTTAAATTTAAGAATGCATGTGTATTGTTTATTAGATAAACCTTTTATGTGTTAAAATTAGTTTGGTTTATGCTTAATGGCTATGTTATTCTTGTCCCTTATTTGATAACATAAGACAGCCCTTTTAGGTTAGCCATTAAGAATCTTTAAAATTTATAAGATGAATTTTAATGACATGCTATGTTTTGACAAATTGTTACAACTTTTAAAATACCTAATTTCTGATTAGGGTAGTCCTTTTAACGACGATTATTATTTTAATCGTTATAATGATAATTTCATTAAAAGAATACACTTTAAAAGTGTTGTAATTTGAATTTGTTAAAATCCTAATAACGATTAGGATAGCACGAGAACCTTATAGTTGATAAGGATTTAATAAAAGTTATTAACAAATCCTAAAATTTTGAATTATAAGAATTCAACTAATTGACAGGATTAATTAGTTGTTAATAAAAGCCTTTTAGTTTATGATACGCATATATAAATGATAAGTGGTAATCAATAGATCATGACATCGGTCAATGTGCTTGGCTAAGCTTGTTGGGTCTAGAAAGACTGGGGGTAAGTGACCTTGGCTCAGTCAATTTCCTGGTCGTGTCCGCTGGACCGCAATGACACAAATCATGATTATATGACACCCTGAACTATGCCTAAGCTTAATACGTTAATAATCTTTTTCAAGATTAGCCGTAGCCCTCCTTGTTTTAAGGGTTGGAAACTATAGGACCCGTGTTCCAGTTGTTGAGCTACAATCAAGCTGTGACATGGCAACCTTGTTGGAACCAACTTCTTAAATACATATGATGTAATCTTGATTTGACCCAAACCGTCGTGTCATGAATACACCGAGCGTCGGCGTAAGTTAATTTAATGATGTAGTCTAAACTTGACCCAAACCGTCGTGTTGTGAATACACCGAGCGCCAGCGTAAGTTAAATTAGCATGAAAACAAGGGTCCGACTAGGCTAGTCATTGTGATTTGGATGAGCACACTCATGATCACAAATGACTAGGGGTGAAAACCGATAAGAGAGTCAAATCTGATATGATTGATAAAGAGTCATCTACCAATTGCAGAGTCAAGCAATTTGTTGAACTACACTCAAAGTTGTTAGGCTCAGAGTGATTGGATCTCTTACCCATTAATTTAATCATATTATATCGTTCATTACTAAGGCTTAGAATGATCGCAAAAATAATGGGAGGATATAGATAGATAAAAGCCATTCTACATATATTTAATACTGAACACGTGCTAAACTAGGGTAAGACTATGTTTAACGATGGAATCCAAAACATAACATTAAACTGGTCAAAATATTTGGTTAATGGAATATCAAGTTAAATTCTAATTGAAAGAATAAACTATATTCTCGTTGACATTAAAATGACCTTCTTAAGGACAGACTTAAGGAATATGATTTCATTAAGTTCTGAGTCCAAAAAAAATGCACGCTACATGTCACTCGCCTCTATATGAGGCAGCTGGAACATATTGATGTTCAAAAGCATGTTTCTTCATACGATTTGTTGAGTCAACTCAAGGTTGTATGGAAAATGGTTTCGATCTGTAAGGTTCGAAACTTCGATCAAACTGTTTGATTCAAAGATAAGTGCATGAGCGGTACAAGACCATGTATCCAAATTAGATCTTGAGTCAAGCAACTTGTTGAGTCAACTCAAGGTTGTGAAGCTCAAGTGTTTGGACACGTTAGGTGTTTGTACAGATAATAATTTTATTGAGATATTCAATATCTAAATGAGATTTAGAAAAGGAATAAGGCGCTAAGGAAAGTCAATTGAGGAAGATAGTTTTTATTATTAGTAAAGGCGTAAGTAAGAGGAACTGAAAATGTGACATATTTGATGTCACGATTTCAAAATAATTGTTACATAAAAGACGTATAACATATTTTGAAGAATGTCGTCACCTTGCTTTTGAAGCAATGTTTTGTGTGAGTAATTTGTAATAACTATAATATATTAAATGTTAATATATGGATATGCAAGATAGTAATAAACTTAAATGGCAACATAGACTAGTTCGTACCAAAGAGACTAAGCTTCACAAGTCACATAAAGAGGGGTCTGACATCTCGTATTATGAAGTCTACGGACACTTATGAACCTTATTCTCAAAGGTATGATGACCGAAACTCCTTCTGTAAGACAGTGGGAGAATGAGTTGTTGAACTCACAGTCTCGTACATTCTGATGTACCCGGACCCAAGTCTAAGTTAGCCATGATAAGTCGTTCTTATTATTATTACGACACGTGTTTTTGATGAAACACAAGTCTGATAAAATAAAGAACAAAATGACAGAAGTATTTGAAATGATTCGATTAGATCGAAAAGTCAAATACTTAGCTGTATAAATCTTGCATAAATAAAAGAAAATGTGATTTTCTCTCAGGTCAATTATCTTAACATATTGGATGTGTTAAAGAGCATGAATCGCACTTTTTTAGATATAGTGCGATTCATGGCATGTTGTCTGAGTTACGATCATCCATCTGGGTTAAGTTCCAGATTATAATGCCTTGGTTTTGGATGAGGTTTTGTGAGGACCTTATCAATAAGATATTCATTAAATCAATCGTAAGGAAGTTAAAGGATTACTTGAGTCTCGTAAGACGAAGAGTCGAGTTAGACATCATAGTTGATGATGGTCTAAGATAACTTCCAGGATGAAATTCAGAGTAGAGACTCTGATTAACAACTTGATGCAACAGGTCCGTGCATGTAAATAAAGAATGGACTTAAGTTTACGTGCCCAAAAGACATTGTTTCATAATGTCTGCAAGTAAATCTTCAAGTTAGAAGATTGGTGCAGAAAAGAAATTAGTGAAGTACAATTACATTGGTTGACAACGTTTTCATCCTAATTCCTATAAACGGATTATGTTGAAACCGTCTCTCCAGCAGATGCATACAAATCTACTCGGACCGAACTCGATGTAAACGCTCATGATAACCATGAAAACTGGAGCATTCATTTGTAGTTCATTTTCTAAATATGATTTAGAAGAATGAACTTATATGAATTGACCAGAGAGTTTTCAAGGTCAGTAGGAGCGAATTAAATACATGCGAAGCATCAAGGGGCTGGAAAATATTTTGATAAAGTGGTCAAAAGTGTTTGACACTTCTAAATATGAACCATCCAAAATAACCAGTAACTTATTAAAATTATTGTCGTAAAGTACGATGAGCTGGATGAGATCCAGGGAAATTAAATATTATGGATTCCAAAGGACCAACGGAATTATTTGAATAAGATTCAAATGGTTGGTCTATTATGAACATAAAAACCCCTCAAGTCTATACAGTAGACGGTTTAGCAGATCCACTCACGAAGGCTCTACCGCATGAAGTCAAGTTAGACTTATGTGAAAAATACGATATGAGATACCGGGATAAATGGGCCTGAGTGCATGCGGGAGATGTTGGGAGATGTATGCCCTCTAGGCATACATATCTGTGTAATTTTACAAACATATTGTTTAAAATAACAGTAAGCTATTTGGTAATAATTTATCTAAGTTAAAACATAATGTAGTTATTATTAGATATTAACTTAGGTAAAGTCTCGAGACTTAATGCAAGGTCAAACATGTATCGAGATGAGTATCTTAATCATAGAGAAATGCTTGACCGTCTGTAGCATAAGTCTAAAAGGGTTTGTGGTCGTAGATGTTTCGAGAAAAGGATATCGTCGGATGGACCATTGTGTCTTAGTCTTCACCGTATAACGGTGATGATGATTGACTTGGCAAAGTCGAAGACAAGACACAGGTGCTCATTGGAGAATGAGTTCACTGAACGACCCACAAGAGTTATCATATGGTTATGATTGATCCAATCTGTCAATAATAACTCTTAGTAATGATAGGCAAGTTGGTCTTATGACTTGAGGTCATTATACGAACCTGTGCATAAACGGTGTGACTTAGATCACTAACCTAACTTCGAGGCTAGGCCAATCGGAAGGTCTTTGGTTGGGTGACATTTGAAGCGTACGAGGAGAGTAATGACCAAGAGAGGATTCATCTCTCCCGGTCAATGGGAGTTACTGCCGTAAAGTTAGTTCAGTCTTTAGTGAAATCTCTGGCCAGAGTATGTTGGAAGATGTCCAACATTATTCCACTAAAGATCGATAGAAACTAACCGGTTTCGTGTTATTAGGGTTGACAGTTTCAATGTACCCTAGATTTGAACTAGACGACATAGTTTAGACGAAGAGACTAAAATTACGGAATTCATCACGGACACAGTCAGGGTGGTCCCGATAATACTCATGTCGATGAGTTAACCACATAATTATAATACTGAAACAAGGACGGCAACTGTTGTTCGTGGTCTCCGCTGTATGGGGATTCGAGCCCAACCTGTAGTATGGTCAAGCTGTAGGGTCTCACACAGAGTGCGACCTTCGTCTAGTAATAGGTAGAAACATTAGGGAGAATATACATTTGATGCAAGGGATAGAACACCGCAAAGAGTTTAGTGTTAGCTCCTGCATTCGAGATAAATGATCCTGAGTGCAAGTGGGAGATGTTGAGGGATGTATGCCATCATATCATTTGTATTTGATGCAAATGATAATTTAAGCTTAGATAGTGACTATTTTGCATAAGATGCAAGCCGAGTAATATGTGCCGTAAATAGTTTACGACAATATTTAAGTACCATAAACGCGAGGAAAAGGTTACCTGTAAGACGGAAACATCCCGATGTAAACACAGGTTCGAACGGCGTCCAAAACGGACGCCAAATGCAAAAGATATGCCCAAACCGTCTAAAAGGCACTATATGCCTTGCCCATACCCAAACTGGGCATGGGTCAGCCCAAAACTGCCTTGGGCCAGCCAAGGCCAGGCAGCCTGGGCCTGGGTGCACTGGGTACCTGGCCCAGGAACCCTGGGCTTGGGTGCCTGGCGCCTGGACGCCCGACCCAGGCCCAGACGCTCTGGGCGCCTGGCGCCTGGCGCCCAGGGCGGGCGCCCTGGGCCTGGGCACGGGCCCAGGCCCAGGCACCTGGGCGCATGCGTGCCAAGGCACCCTGAGTGCCTGGCCCAGGCCTGGGCAGCGCCCAGGTAGGCTGCCAGGCTGCCCAGGCTGGCTGGGCCCACCCAGGTTGACTGGGCAGTGGGGCCCACACCTAGGGTTTCGAACCCTAGGTGCAGAATTTTGGGTGACGGCTGATTTTGGATGAAAATCAAGTTTTAGAGTGATCTTTGGGCGATCAATTGAGGGGTCAAATGGACTCCGACTGACTCGCCATTTTTCCTACGCGTTCACCGTTCAGCGCCCTTCGATTTGAAAGGTTGTGTCAAGATCAAAGCTTAACGGTGAGGGAGATAAAATTCATGGAAGTTTGCCCTTTATGAAAGGCAAACTAACTTGAATTTATTAATTCCAAAACATTAGTCCCACATCGAAAGTTGAGTAAAGGGGAGGGGTCAGTCGCCTATATTAATAGGGGTCTGCTCCCCTTCTCTAAACTCGTCCTAAGCTCTAGATCTGAGCGGCTCCCAAAAATGTTGGAGCATGCTCAGATCTAGGCTTAAATTAAATATTTTCTTCTCCCTATAATTTCTGCCTTACTCCTGAAGGGCTCTAACAAAGCCACGAAGGGGTTCGGATTCGATCTGAAATCTTGGCGAAGGTTCACACTCGGGTGAAACTTTCTTTGACGCATGGTTGGCTCCGTGACAAGAGGATTGCTCACCTCGAGATGCAGAGCGGTTCAAGGAGCGGTTCAGTGGAAGACAGGGAGCGGCTGGGAAGACGGTGTGGTACACCTTGCATGTACCAAGGCAAGGTTCCGGGTATGTAAATTAATTAGCGTTCTTTTAATTTAATCGTAATAGCTTAGCTCCCTCTTAGGATAGTCAGACCCATCCCAAGTTGGCAGAGATCCCGGTTAAGGGTCTTTAACCTTAGGGCCTCGTTAAATAGTTTAACGTATCTATTTTTTTCGCTGCATTCTTTTGCGTCTGTGGTCCATCCGACTTAGGACGGGCACAAAATATGCCCTAAGGGTCCATCAAAACCCTACATGATCTACTGATCACGAGTCTGCTCTAGTGCCTGTAACTCTGGACCTAAAAACATATATGGGACACGTTAACGCGTGACCCAGTAGGATACCTAACTAAACTAGGTAGGACCCAGTTTTAGAACCGGACTACCTATCTAAATGGTGGTCTACAAAAGAAAAGGGGATCCACAGAACATGCATAAGTGTCCACATCATAACATGCAAGTGCTGAAAGAAAACTAAGGAACATGTCAACATGAGATAGCAACATTTATGAATTGATGACAATTACATTAAAGTTATCAGTTTACATGTTTGGGAATCCGTGTAAATCGTAGGATACTTTAAGTATCTAGACTTCACCAGGGTGGGTGAAAAGTGGTACCCCAAACCGTGATATGAGCACATAGGGGCTCTCATAACTCCTTCTGTCGGGAGTGAGAATTCTCGGGTTTTGTGGAAAACAGAGAAAATCATCAATTACTGCAATGGTGCATCACGAGGACACCACCGGCCTCTCTAACCCTGTCTACTCCCTCTGCCGGCTGCCGGAAGCGTGGATGAATCAAGATCTGTGTCCACTCCTTTAAGCCTACTTTTTACACGTACTCCCACCAAAACCCATATCTAGAGCTTCACCCATTTTAAAATGGATTGAAGACTCCAGACTATTTCTCTCATCTCACTCTTAATTCTTCATTTCATATACTTTTCATTTTAGTGGTTTCAATACCACTTCTTCATTTCATATCACATTACAATGAATATCTTCGTTGTATCATCAATCATGTAATTTCTTTTTCTTTCCCAATTCATATGAAAACTTGCATAAAAAACAACATGCTTTCTTACTTGCATAACAACATAAATGATCTCATGGATTTCACGATTTCAACATGGATTGCTAGCGTATACACTGAATTATAATGTGCCACATAAATAACATTCATAACATGGTTGTCATATGACTTAATAGCAGTAAATAAATAGATCAAGAAAACTGGAAAGATAGGGCCACACGGCCATTTGGGCCCTCCACACGATCGTATGGAGTAACTCTGGGAAGGCCCAACAGAACATTCCACATGGTCGTGTGGTGCTAGATGGTTCAGCGGCTGACATCACTTACACACGGTCATGTGATAATTTCACACGGTCATATGAGGTAGAACAGTCGGGGTTCAAAAATAAACCACACGGTCATGTGCCAAGTCCACACGGTCGTATGGAGCTTCAGGCTATAGTTCCAGCACTCTACCACATAGTCGTTTTAAAAGCTGACGCGACCGTATGTGTCGGGTTGTTTCTAATCAGTTCATTTGTGTCTTCGTTGACGCATTCGAGCGAAAAGGGGGTCAACATGATTGTGTCGAATTTCGACACGGCCGTGGGGTCAAAAGTCAAGGAACAGTCGTTCTACGACAGTTTGTACTTCCTAGTGGTCAAATGACCCCTACACGGTCGTGACACGATCGTATGGACGTAACACGACCGAGGCACGACCGTGACTCGGCCATGTGATTTCTTAATACTGCCAATTTCTACTGCGATTAAAATTGATTTTACTTGATTCTAAAACACGTCCTAACTAGATTAGTTAAGATCATACCAGAGCTTGTCCTTCAACAATTCTGGGGCCCTTCTTCCTCTTGATGACCCTCTGAACTAGCTCCGTCTTCCTCCTTCGACTGACGCTCTAAAAGCTAGAGTTGGGTTCGTTGGCTTGATGGAAATAGCAGTAAGGGGATGGTGATGGCATGAACTGAGGGAACGAGAGGGAGAGGAAGATCTCTTTCTATTTTTCTTTTCTATTCTTCTGATTTTCTCCAAAAATTTTCCTCTTATAATCTCCCACTAATCCTTTTCATCCTCGCCAGTTCCCTCTTAGCTTGCCACCTAGGTAGAAGTTAGGTGGGTAGTAACTCACTGATGACACTTCATGCCATGAGGTGTCTCATTAAAGTAATTTTTGAATTTTTGTTTTTAGAAAATAAGTATACTCATTCATATACTAGGTATACCTCCCCATACAAGTATACTTCCTGATAACTCCATTTATTTAAAGCCATTTGATGTTTAATAATTATTAAAAATAGTTTTATTCTCAGAAAAATTAAGAAAAAATCATATAAATATTCAATAATTTTATACATACATATGCGTCTCAAAAATACGTACTAATACGCGTATATAAGCAGTGCTATTACAAAAATTGTGCACCTAAAGATGTACATATTTCCAAAGGTGATAAGTTTAGTTTGAAACATAATCTAAGCAGTGTTTTAGAGCTAAAAGAAATGGAAAATATTCCATATGCTTCTGTAGTTGGAAGTCTTATATGTATGTGGTTGTTTGAACAAGGCCATATCTTACTTATCCAGTAGGAATGTTAGGATGATATCAAAATAATCTTGGAATGACTCTTTAGAAAGCTGCAAAGAGAATAATGAGCTACTTAAAAGGGACTAAAACGATAAGCTCACTTACAATCATTCTGATCATTTGGAATGATCAAATATACTGATTCTAGTTGGGCTGGTTACGAGGATACAAGAAAATACACTTTGGATATATTTTTTTTACTTGTTGGAGGTGCTGTATCCTGAAGAAGCATGAAATAAAGTTAAGTTGCTTCATCAACGGTGGAAGAAAAATTTATAGGTTGCTACGCAGCATCATCACAAGCATCATGGTTGAGGGATGTGGTTACAAAGCTTAAAGTGATTGATCTCCTTTCGAAACCACTGCTTATTTATTGCGATAATGCTT
The DNA here is from genome assembly GCA_030789695.1 of Scilla litardierei. NCBI lineage: Eukaryota > Viridiplantae > Streptophyta > Magnoliopsida > Asparagales > Asparagaceae > Scilla > Scilla litardierei. Next base: position 185,947,000 of record CM061142.1, on the reverse strand, counting down.
TTGTGATTGCATTTGCTAACACCAATAAAAGTAAAAGTCAAACAAGATATATCAACATCAAGTTTCTTAACATATATTTAAAAAATATCGTGACATTTCATTCCGTACAACATTTTCAAATCGATCAAACGATTACATCGGTTCTAATCGAAAAGAAAAGTTCAAATAGGTTTTTCAAGCCGGAAATAAGTTTTTCATATCTATCTTGGCTAAAGGTCGAGTTAGTGATCACGTTGTGGAGTTTGAACACATAAGGATAGAGTTAATGATTGTTGACACACTGCCTAAAGATATACCACTCATTCCATTTAAGGGTCATGTAAGAAGCATGTGGCTTATTAATATTTAATTGTTCTTTGAAATTTATTGTAAGACCTATATTTGTTTTATGTCTAGACTTTGTTTGATGTTATTAACATATTTTGTACATGACTAATAAAATGTATACACTATAATTAAGTCATGTATGTATTGTTGTTGAAGAATATAAAATTTGACTCATAAACTTATATGAACATTTATAAATATTCAACGAAGCTTCTTAAAGACAACCTATTTTACTTATTCTATTGCAACAAATTGATTGGGCATAAAGTGTAACTACATTAATAAAATATTTGAGTCAAATGGGAGATTGTAAGAAAGCGACTCAATTATTTATTAATGTGGACATTGGTAATGGCGAAATAATATATTTAGTTAACTTAACTACAGTTGTAGTTATTATAATTCTAAGATATGGTTGGAGTAACTACATTGGTATGTATTATAACTCTACGATGGTTGGAGTTATAAAAGGGGAGTCTTGCCCACACACAAATGAACAAGTCTTGTGATTTTTTTTCGTCATTCTTCGAGAGGGTGTGAAGTGGACGAGAAAGAATAATGTCTTAGGTTTCAGCATCCTAGTATAATTTACATGAAGTACAAAGCAGCGAATTATTGGAAATAGACTTGTATGAGTATGGAATTCGTTAAATTCGTTAATTCAATATGCAAGCAATGCGAGAACCACACGAGTTTTGAGTGAGAGGTACCTCAACCATTCAGAGTCTCAGACTTTCTTTTTCAAAAAGAAAAATAAATCATGGTTCCAACAAAGCCACTTTTTAGCTCCTCGATCCCATACTTTGTTATCTCTCCTCTTTTTATGTTTCTTTAAAGAAAATAACCATAATATTCGTTCGAAAAGATCAAAGGACAAACTTTTGATGCGAGAATAAAGATGAAGAGAGGTGGCCCAGCTGGGTACCAAGTGCAGTGCAGAATGTTGTTCTCAAGAAAAATAATGTCTTTTTCGTTATGATAACAGCATTGGTTCTTTAAAAGCATTAACTACATTCTGCACCCATGTGCAGATAAAGAAGTAAAAAATCAGAATAAAAGAAAACTTCTTAGTGGTTGAATCATTCAGCTGTCTTGATAGAGACCCGGGTTCGAATCAAACTATCACATCACCTTTAATTTTTCTTTATTTTCCGACTTTTAGGGCTCTGGTGGATACCTGGTTTCTCTGTGTTTGGGGTTAAGCGGTCAGGGCTGGTATACCCGTGTTCCACGACCCATATTTCCTGCTTTCCGATGTATCAAAACAAAGAAGAAAAAGAAAAGAAAACTATAATTCTGCACTGCAGGCTGTTCGTAACAGAAAAACAAAAGGGAAAATTGATTCCGGCTCCTTGTGTCTTGCTTGGCACATTTTCCCGCGCTTACGTCCGAACACAGTCTGCGTGTTTTGTCTCGATCCCTGAAAATATATTTAATTTCATTTAAATGCTTGGTGCTTCTATTTACACTACATAGTTATCTTAACATATTACCTTTCTAAACTTCAAAAGTTGCTACGCACAATGTATATTCTTTCAAAAATTTCCAGAAACGTATGATATATGTAGCAAAGACATATATGTCGCACTTTAAAACTATTTTCTCATATAATTTCAGAAGATCGGAACCTTTTATTTTGTTCTTCACAATCTAAATCCCTAAAACATCAATTATCGGGTGAACCCAATGGGTTTTGTACGTGCATCCACCCATAGCAAAAAAATATCTATTCGTGCAAAACCGTTAATTTGTGACGGGTGGATAAACGGGCAAAACCTATTGGGTTCACATGATATTTGGTGTTTTGAGGTTTTAGATTATGAAAATCAAAATGGATGGTTCCGATCATCTAAAAAAGAGTAGAGTATAGGCTTTTTGATGTGCATATGAAGCTTAACCACATAGTTAAGGCCAAAAATGACCAAAACAATTGAGATGCTGGCGTGGATCCTTTCTTGCTAAGTTGGAGCCTCGTCAATCGGTTAAGTGGGACCCTAGGTTGAAAGAACCAGGGTCATTGGTAGGTGGTGGTTTATTTGCTAGGCTTGTTCGACCTTCAAATGGATCGAGTCTCGGACGATCGATGTTGAGGAGCTTAAACATGACCTTCACTCAAATCAGGATACGATGATCTGTACCACAAGGAAGCGTCAGGAGGGTCGGATCTGGGTCCCGACCCAAATCCCCTCCGATGCTTAAGTTAGAATGAGAATTAAGAGAGGGGTGAGCTTGGAGCAGCTGAGATCAACCCACGAAGGCTCATCTCAGGTCTTGTGTCGCAAGCCCTTTTGTCGGAAAAATATAAGTGGAACATGTAATCTCAGGGTATCAGATCTCGTACCTCAGGGGTTGGAACCCTTTTAGCATTGTCCTTTCGGGTATTTATAGATGTTGGTCTGACGATCATGAATAACTGTCTCTCATTGAATTGTGTGAGATCTTCTCCGGGATTGATGATAACAGCCGCATATTCACTCAGTCTCATTAACTCATCCCTGAGTATCAGCGAGAGTCCAACGGTCGAGTAAGCTGTTCTCTTGACTGAGTATTTCTCTGCCTTAATGGCAGATTGTGGGTTGTAGGCTCTAAATGGGCCACATATCTTGACACCGTTTCGTGGGCCATACCTGGGCACCAACAATGGCCCCCATCATTCGTGTCTCAGGAAACAGCGCTGATTGAGACCGCATGATGTGTATCCTCCTTAAATACGCACGGTCTTCGAAATGGATGATTTGATTTGTGCCGCAAAAAACCTTTCGTTTCTAAATCAATCCTCATCGTTTCTTGAGGTTGGGCTCCGACACGTGTCGTGCATCGATCACTTGTTTATTAGGCTCCTATGTATAAAAGAAAGGGATGAGAAGAAAAAGACGTTCTTGCTCTGCCTCCACTTTCTTTTTGAAAGCTCGACTCCTTCCTTGCTTCCTTTGGAGTTTGCCTGATCTTGATAAGGTATCTTCCATGACTGATCTTGGTTCATCTTTAAATCCATATGGACATGTTTCCACTGGTAAGGATACATGAGCCATCTTATGAAGAACTCATGTTGCGCCTTCGACCTCCTCAACACGGTGATGTTCCTGGTAAGGGAAAATGGGTTCGCATAGAAGCAGCGCCTCCCATTCGTCGAAGGGATCCGAGCTCAGAAGTCCCCCAAGTGATTCTGGAGAAGATGCCAGAATTTTCCCATGATCTGGTTGCTGAGTTTTGGTCGGATTGCATCTGTCCTCCTTATAGGGTTAGGTTGCCAGGATTTGACGAGAGAGTTTGCTTTCCTCGGAGGAGCAAGGTGGGAGGGTACCCAAAGCTTTTCGTCTCGGTCTTCACTTTCCTCTTCATCCCTTAATCATAGAGATCATATGCTCTTCATGGCTTTCTCTTTGTTAACTTCACCACAAGCCATTCCCCCACGGGTCGGTTTCGTCATTCTTTGCCAGCTTTATGGGGTTTGACCATCCATTTGGTTGTTCAAGTATTTCTTCCAGATAATAGTCGACCCTGGCAAGGTGTGGTATCACATCGTTGCTCGACTGGCGAAGAGGCTCATATACGATATCCGGCTCTCTGATCCTAGTTGGGAAGACACTTTCGTGTTTGTTGTTCTCCCTGACTTAGGACCGACACTTAATATTGGAGTTCTCCGAGCCCTGACCTCATTGAAGAATCCAGATTAGCACCAGAAGAAGTTGAGGCCAGGTTAACATCGGGAGAGGTCTAGGCGGCTAAACTCCTTCTGAGCCGACCAAGTCGAGAGAGGTCGACTTCGTATTTGTTGGATGGCCATCGACTGAAGACCGTTTTGTGGAGTCCGGGTAATACATACTGCTTCTGTGTCTTTATTGTAACCACTTACGACAATTATATTCGTTGTTAGCGGAGCTCACATAAACGTGGACCCTGGACTGGGTCAAATATGGAGAGAACAACGTATGAAGAAGAGAAGCTCTGAGGGTTCGAGTGCTCGGTCCCCCTTCCACTTAGTCAGAGTTCTTCCTCCGAGGGAGGTGAGGTCAGGTGCATCTCAAGGTCATCCTTCTGTGCTTCATCATGGGAGGTTCCGAGTCGAGCTATCGCTTGGTCTATCCTGCCCATTGCCTCCATCAATGTTTCAGAGCCGCTGGTGGTGAAGGGCATTGATGCAGTTACTGCCCTCGAGCCTACTGAGGTTATTAGCAAGAAGCAGGGTCCTCCCTCTTATGAAGGGGAGGACTCGAAAAAAGAAGGGTCGTGGAAATGAACCCTTCCCTTTCACCTATGGCGAATGGTCGGGAGGTGGTCCCCCTCGATCCTCAGGGGACGGTTGAAATCCCCACGGCCCCACTTTTGGATAATTGGCCATGGGGGGTATCAACTTGCATGCTCCCTTCGTCGGCCTCATCCCCTCTGATTTCGATCGAGTTCTGATGCTGAATAAGCTCTCATCTTGTTCCTCAAAACCTGTTCGAGGCGAACCCCATCAGCCTCCATTTTTTGTCGGGAAGGAAGAGTCAGCCCTGTCGGACTTCAAGACGACTGCTCGACTGGTGGAGAACTCCATTCTTCCCCGGGATTTGGAGCTCCTTCAAAGTTTGGACATCGAAAGGGTGGCCAACTTCTTCGTGGGATATGGATACCAAGTAAGTTGTTCGCTATGTGTCCCTCGACTTGTAATTTGGCTGTTTCTAAACGACGCTTTCCGTAGATGTCCATCTTTGGCACCGTATTGCGTCGTCAGGCTATCTACATAATTGAGGGAAGGTGACGAGTGGAAACTGCTGAGCGCAAGGCCTCCAAGCTCGATGCCCAGATGAAGAAAATGGAAGATGACTTGGGGAGAGCGCTTGCGGCCAAAGCTGAGGCCGAGTGGGTGGCCTCGAAGGCCAAGACTAGCCTCTCGTCCATGTCTGACATAAGAAAATCGGTCGGGGTTCAATGGAGGAGGGAGAGGTCCCGGCTCCAGGCTGACCTCGATGCCTCTAAGAGGGAAATAATGGAGCTTAGATCCAAGGCTACCGACTTGGAGGGGTTAGCAGAGGCTTGCAAAGAGGAGGTAGCCGAGCTTTGGGCCAAACATGTCGAGTCAGAGAGGGCAGCAGAGATCCACAAGGAGGAGCTTACAGCGAGGTTTACCATGGTGATGAAACCTTCAAGAACGTAGTTATGCCGAAGAGTGCTCCAACCTCTTATGCTGGTAGAATTTTGACTCATGTTTCATGTAACCGTTTTGAAATGAATAAAAATTTCGAGTTTTCTTCTATCTTCAAACTTCATTTGAATGTATGTGCGTGCATGGCCCCTTAATGACTCAATGTTCAATTTTCAAAAAATCGATTGTAAGTTGGGTCAATGATACGTTAAGCATATTCACCCGATAAATATAATCTTTAGATCATGGAGCTTTGGGGCACGTTGTTGGAGGGTTGTTCAGTGGCGGAGGTTGGTCCTTTGGCTTATTCCTGACGACGAGAGTTGTTCGATAGTGAGGGGTGGCCCCTCGGCTTATGGCTGATGTCGAGGATCGTTCGATAGCAGGGGTGGCCCCTCGTCTTAGGAGTGAGACCCCTTCTTATGACTGACGATCGACTGATGACGATCAAGGGTCGTTTAGTGGCGAGGGGTGGCCCCTCAGCTTACAGCTGACAACTGAGGCCCCTTCGACTTACGGCTGACGACAGTCGAGTGTCATTTAGTGGCGATAGGTAGCCCCTCGTCTTACGGCTTACGATGGTCGAGGGTCATTCAGTGGCGAGGGGTGGACTCTCAGCTTACGGCTGACGACGAGGGTCATTTGGTGGCAGGGGCAATGCCCCTTCGACTTACGACTGACGACGGTCGAGGGTCATTCAGTGGCGAGGGGTGGCCCCTCGGTTTACAGCTAACAACAAGGGTCGTTCGGTGGTGAGAGGCGAGGCTCCTTCGACTTACGACCAACGACGTTCATGGGTCGTTTATTGGCAAGGGGTGGCCCCTCGGCATACAGCTGACGACGATTTTAAGAATTTAAATAGATAGGAGAAATGCTCGACTTTGTATTTATCATGAGTTGGCATAAAGTAAAACAAAGGTATGTTTTGATCATCCAACGTATCTCCTATTGATGGTACAATCATTGATAGTACTTCCGCAAATGCTCAGCCTTCCAAGGATGGGGGAGCTCCCTGTCATCCAGTGTAGCGAGCCAATATGTGGCCGGGCCGAGAACATCGATCACCTTGTATGGACCTTCCCATTTCACTGCAAGCATTCCTTGTTTGAGGATCTCAGGAGTGAAAGCATCCTTACGTAACACCAGGTCGCCTATACAAAAACTGCGCCCCCGTACTTTGGAGTTGAAATATCTAGCCATGTATCCCTTTTGTTCAATGAGGGTTGTTAGGGCTCGTTCACGAACCTTGTCGATCAACTATAGGTTGAGCTCGAGTCCCTCTGAGTTTCTCTTCTCATCGTAGTATTGGAGGCGAAGCAGTCGTGCATTAACCTCTACTGGGACAACATCTTCACAGCCATAAGCAAGCATGAATGGTGCTTCTCATGTTGAGGTTTTATGGGTCCTTCTGTATGACCACAATATGCCAGTGATCCATGTTCCCTCAAGCCCAGCTATCTTCTTCTGTAGGGGTTCGAGGATGCATTTATTAGCTGCCTATGTTAGCCCGTTGGATTTAGGATGGGCGACAGAGGCGAAATGTAATTTGATCTTCAGCTCGGAGCAGAAATTCCTGAAGCCAGTACTGTCGAATTACGTCTGTTGTCTGCCACAATGGACTGGGGGATGCCAAACCGACAGACAATGGACTTCCATACGAAGCTTCTGACCTCCTTCCACGTAATTTGGGCAAGGGGTTCTACCTCGATCCATTTAGTGAAGTAGTCGATAGCCACGATTAGGAATTTTTATTGTCCGCTAGTTTGCTTGAACAGATCTAGGATGTCCAATCCCAACTTAGCAAAGGGCACTGGACTGATAATTGGGATCAAATCGGTTGGAGGGGCTGAGCCAATTCTCGAGAACTTATGGCAAGTTGGGCAGTTTCACACGACTCGATTGCTTTCCTGAACATGGTTGGCTAGAAGTAACCTTGCCTCGGGGCTTTCAAGGCTATTGCTTTTCCTCCGCAATGGTTCTCGCAATCCCCCTCGTGGATTTCTTGGATCATATGAAACGCTTCCTGCGGGGTTAAGCATTTGAGGTAAGAAAAGTCGTCTACCTGGTCCATCATTTTTTATACAATGAACCATCCAGCAGAACAAACGGGTACGTCTTTCGTTCTAGCTTTCACGCCTACATCAGGTCGGTCAGCTCTCCCCTGTGTTTAGATAATGGATTATGAGATCCATCCAAGTGACCCCACGATCGATGCTCAGCAACTCCTTCTCAAGCACGCTCGAGTGTGACAGATGTTGTCCGTACACTGTTCGATTGAGTCCTGCTAGTGAGGATGACGTGAGCTTCGAAAGGACGTCGGCTCAGTGGTTCTTTGACCTTGGTACATGGTGGATCTCCACCCGTCTGAAATTGACGAGCTCCGCTTTACCAATTTTCATGTAGTTCTGCATTATGTCTTCACAGGCCTCGAAACCTCCATTCAACTGGTGGACTATCAAATTGGAGTCACTGAGCAACCGGACCACCTTTACTCCTAGGGCTCAAGCCAACTGGAGCTCGTTAATGGTCGCGTCATACTCTGCTTCATTGTTTGAGGTTTGGAAGTCAAAGCGAAGAGCATACTTGAATATATTGCATGTTGAGGTTTGGACAATTAGTCATGCCCCGCTTCTAGTTTGAGTGATAGAACCATCCACTTGCATGACCCATGTGTTGGACGCAATGATCTAGGATCTTTAGTTTGATGATGACAAACGTGTTGTTATATTTAATGTATGTGCTTAGTGTGTTTCAGGAATGGCGAAACATTAATTCATTCAAGAGCTGACTAAGTTAAGAGATGGAGTATTTCTAATCATATATCAATTTGGAAAGAGAAGAGATGTAATGCACAAAGAAATTGGACTTAGTCAAGTCATGAAAAGAGACGTGGATGTGGACCAAGTCAAATTGACTAAGGAGATTGGATTGATTCAAATCAATTTAATATTTGAACAAATCAATTATAGAGATTTGTTGCTACCCAAACCCTATCATTTCCTATTCCTATCCAAACACCAATATCAAACCCTAGCCCTATAAAACCCCCATCATGGAGAGGGGCTAATGGTTGCGGCTTACACAAAGAAAAGGGCCGGCCAAAGCAATATTTTTTCCCAAGGAGAACTCACGCAAGAAAAGCTTATTGCCTTCATCATCTTGCCGTAATACATGTCCATCTCCTAGGCTCCTATAAATAGAACCCCGCCGTAATACATATACATCTCCATGTGCAAGCTGCAGCATGATTGCTTGAACCCTGGGCCGCACAAAATTGCCCAGGCTGACATTGTTGAAAAAGGTAAGTGCATGGTGTTTTCGTTTAAACAATTGATTGAATGTTTTTCTTGCATGAAACAGGGAGAAGCTTGCAACCAAATTAATTTTGAGGCCATCATATGGGATTGTCTTGAAGGCCAATAAATATATCATCCTGCCGCACGCATCAAAGAGAAGGGCCTGTCAATTTTTTTAACTTGCAACTTTTTATTATTAACTCTCTTGTTACTTGTCCTTAGCACTTGATATTTGCAGGAACAAAAAAGGGGAGGCTGCCACTATTTGGAGAAATGAATTAGCATGTGATATCAATCAACGATAAAAGAATTTGAAGGCATTCACATTTGCAAGTGAAGAATAAATTGGATTAAAGTACCAAGTTGCATTTTGTTTTGGGCAAACAAAAGACAAAGGGGGACGAAATTTCCAAGGGACAGGTGCATTACTTTTGAATGCAAGTGGAGAGATATCAATAGGGAAGTTACTGGTTTATTGTTTGCAGGCACTTGATGTTTCAATCCCCACTCAATCTCTTTTGGCTTGTGGGCATTTGTTGAAGGATTAGTTAATTAAAAAAAGGAGAAAGAAAGATTGATTAAATCAGGTGATCGATTTTATTATTATTATAAGCCTCTTTGTTTCTTTTGCTAGCATGTAGGAGCAACACAAATTCGGCTAAAGCAGAACTCATTTAGTGCAATCAATCAAAGGGGACACACAAGGCCAAAATTCCCCAAGACCGTAACTAGCAGGTAAAAGAACATCAAGGCCATGACTTGTCAAGAGATGTACCAAGTGCCGTAACATTCTAGGAGGGGAGCAAGTTGACGTAACTTGAGTTGCATTATAGAGAGGAGACGAGTTTACATCATCGTCAGACGAGATCTGGCCCGTGCTGATTGACGAAAACTACGCCGCTACACAAACTGAGCTTTCAAAACTCTGATGTTTGTTATTTTGTGTAGTCGTTAGCTAGATCTTCGTAAGGGAAACTTTACCAGCTTTTTGTGGACTATTTTGAGACTTGTCTGGTTGGGGCGAGACAAGAGGTTCTTGACGTGTTGGTACAGTCAAGATACGAATTTACTAGGTTGATATGGTTCTGCACTTTGTTACATGTGGTACAGTCTAGGTGGAGAGTTGGAGCTAGGACCTCATTGTAGGTGTACAGAAGGAACTTATTTATGCTAGTATTTGCTTGCGGCTAGACGTAGGTCGTTAGTGCGACCGAACCAAGGTAAATCTGTGCATACTCTGTGATTGTCTCTTATTTACTTTGCTTGTGCGTTTAACTGTGTGATTTCTCGTGGGTTGCGCGAGAATTTTTTATTAGCCTATTCCCCCCCCCCCCTCTAGGCTAGGATCCAGATCCAACAAGTGGTATCAGAGCAGGTTAGAGGATCTACTCTAGTCTAGTTATCATGAAAACCCCAAAGTTAGTTTTCCCACATGGCATGCTTATTGATCGTCCTCCTTTCTTTAGTGGCCATGATTATATATACTGAAAGGCTAGGATGAAAATTTATTTACTATCTGTTGATGTTGATACTTGGTATATTATTGATTACCGACATTCTATGCCTAAAAGTAATCTGAATTTAAATGATAAAAATGTGTGTGCTATAAATGCTAGAGCAATGAATATTTTATTGTGTGGGTTCCTAAAACTTTGATGACTAACACTAGTGGACCTTGTTGGATTTCAAGGTCACATTTAACACCTTTCATGTAGGCGATGTGGAGTTTTGGCGAGGAGCAGTGCATTGAAAGTTTCATTCTTTAGCTCCTTAGGCAAATAGCGACGCGTAGGTATATTTCTTTTCCCTCTTTGCATTCATTGCATACCTTCATAGATTTTGTGTATGCTTGACTTAATTTTTTTTGTTTGTGTGCTTGTTTGCTTTCTTTTTTAGGTTTGTTTTTAGTTCCTTATAAAAGGAAAACAAAAAAATGAAACAAAAAACCAAAAATCGAAAAAAAAAATTGTTCTTAACGAATACCTCTTTATGATTCATTATAAGTGTTATTTTTTTGAATGTTCATTTATATCCTTGTAGAAATCACTGTATTATTGTTATAGCTACATGCGCATGTTAGAAACTATTTGGTAGCCATGACATGCTTCATGAAATGATTAATTTGATTTCTACACCTACATACGCACTTCCACGAATATTAAACGTGTGGTACTTTTGGAGATTCTTTTTATGAATATTGGAAAGTGAATGTAGGATGAACAAAAACTGAATAATCTAAGGGATATAATGTGTATTTCCATGAATAAAAATTGAGCGAATATGAAAAAAAAACATGAAAATTGCTCCGTATGTAAAATGGATACAATTCATGGCATGTATACCCACGAGTATCCAACATATGGTTTATGGGTAATCTTTAGCGTTTGTGTATATTACTCGTCAAGTAATGCCAACCCCACATCTAAGAGCCCTTATAGGCTATGTTTTGGGGTTTGTACCTTGAACTCATTTTTTAATGAGGTGGAAAAAATCAATACTAGTGATATTCATGTTAATTGGAAAATGTGGATTGGGTTTGGTTGATGTTCTAAATCCAATCTCCCTTGTACTTCAATGTTTATATTATCACACATACACAATGGTGTGACGTCTACATTATGATTTTATTTGAACTTGAATTGTCTACTTTGTAGAAAATACATGCAAGTGCTAGCTATACTCTACAATACTTTATTTTTGCATGCGATATTTGATGACTTTATTAGTCCACTTTTGATGATAACAAAGGGGAGAAAGAAAAAGATTTGGTATTGGCACATAATTTGTTTCCACATATATGGTATGGTATTATTTGTTGAAGGGGGAGCTTGAAACACATGTTCAAGGGGGAGCATAGGGGAGCATGCTTAATCTTACTCGATATTATTGTGCATGTTAGTAATGCTTGATCATACCTAATTGCTCAAATCTTTCATTGGGTTGTCATCATCAAAAGGGGGAGATTATTGGACGCAATGATCTAGGATCTTTAGTTTGATGATGACAAACGTGTTATTATATTTAATGTGTGTGCTTGGTGTGTTTCAGGAATGGCGAAACGTTAATTCATTCAAGAGCTAACTAAGTTAAGAGATGGAATATTTGCTAATCATATAGCAATTTGGGAAGAGAAGAGATGTAATGCACAAAGCAATTGGGCTTAGTCAAGTCATGAAAAGAGACGTGGATGTGGACGAAGTCAAATTGACTAAGGACATTGGATTGATTCAAATCAATTTAATATTTGAATAAATCAATTATAGAGATTTGTTACTACCAAAACCCTATCATTTCCTATTCCTATCCAAACACCAATATCAAACCCTAGCCCTATAAAACCCCCATCATGGAGAGGGGCTAATGGTTGCGGCTTACATAAAGAAAAGGGCTAGCCAAAGCAATATTTTTCCCAAGGAGAACTCACACAAGAAAATCACATATTGCCTTCATCATCTTACCGCAATACATGTCCATCTCCTATGCTCCTACAAATAGAACCCCGCCGCAATACATATACATCTCCATGTGCAAGCTGCCGCATGATTGCTTGAACCCAGGGCTGCACAAAATTGCCCAGGCCGACATTGTTGACAAAGGTAAGTGCATGGTGTTTTTGTTTAAACAATTGATTGAATGTTTTTCTTGCATGAAACAGGGAGAAGCTTGCAACCAAATTAATTTTGAGGCCATCATGTGGGATTGTCTTGAAGGCCAATAAATATATCATCCTGCCGCACACATCAAAGAGAAGGGCCTGTCAATTTATTTAACTTGCAATTTTTTATTATTAACTCTCTTGTTACTTGTCCTTAGCACTTGATATTTGCAGGAACAAAAAAAGGGGAGGCTGCCACTATTTGGAGCAATGAATTAGCATGTGATGTCAATCAAAGATAAAAGAATTTGAAGGCATTCACGTTTGCAAATGAAGAATAAATTGGATTAAAGTACCAAGTTGCATTTTGTTTTGGGCAAACAAAAGTACAAAGGGGGTCGAAATTTCCAAGGGACAGGTGCATTACTTTTGAAAGCAAGTGGAGAGACATCAACACGGAAGTTATTGGTTTATTGTTTGTAGGCACTTGATGTTTCAATCCCCACTCAATCTCTTTTGGCTTGTGGGCATTTGTTGAAGGATTAGTTAATTAAAATGGAGAAAGAAAGATTGATTAAATGAGGTGTTCGATTTTATTATTATTCTAAGCCTCTTTGTTTCTATTGCTAGCATGCAGGAGCTACACAAATTCGACTAAAGCATAACTCATTTAGTGCAATCAATCAAAGGGGACACACAAGGCCAAAATTCCCCAAGGCCGTAACTAGCCGGTAAAAGAACATCAAGGCTGTGACTTGTCAAAAGATGTACCAAGTGCCATAACATTCTAGGAGGGGAGCAAGTTGACGTAACTTGAGTTGCATTATATAGAGGAGACGAGTTTACATCATCGCCAGACGAGATCTGGCCTGTGGTGATTGACGAAGACGACGCCGCTACACAAACTGAGCTTTCTAAACTCTGATGTTTGTTATTCTGTGTAGTTGTTAGCTAGACCTTCGTAGGGGAAACTTTACCAGCTTTTTGTGGAATATTTTAAGACTTGTCTGGTTGGGGCTAGACAAAAGGGTCTTGACATGTTGGTGCAGTCAAGATACACATTTACTAGGTTGATAGGGTTCTGCACTTTGTTAAGTGTGGTAAAGTCTAGGTGGGGAGTTGGAGCTAGGACCACATTGTAGGTGTACAGAAGGAACTTATTAATGCTAATATTTTCTTGGGGATGGATGTATATCGTTGGTGCGACCGAACCAGGGTAAATCTGTGCATACACTGTGATTGTCTCTTATTTACTCTGCTTGTGTGTTTAACTGCGTGTGATTTCTCATGGGTTGCACGAGAATTTTTTATTAGCCCATTCACCCCCCCCCCCCCCCTTAGGCTAGAATCCAGATCCAACACAATGTTCCGTCATCCTCAGCCAGTCAGTTGGAGAATCGAGATCTGTCAAGGGAAAAAAGGAAGTATTGATTCACATGTTAGTAACATGTACCTCCTCTGGTGGATTGTCGTCATAAGTGAGTTCGACGATGAAGTCGGCTAGGGCTTGCCCTTTGATGGTAGTCCTTGGCTTGTACTGGATGTCGAATTCACTTAGTTCGATTCCCCATTTCGTCATTCTCCCGACCGATCCAGCCTCTTCAGGGTTTGCTCCAAGGGGGTATCAGTGAGAACCAAGATGGTGTGCGCTTGGAAGTAGGACCGTTTCTCCTAGCATATTAGATCAGTGCGAATACCATCTTTTCTATCCTTGAGTAATTTATTTCTGCACCTTGGAGGACTTGGCTGACGTAGTAGATAGGTCGTTGCACCCTCGACTCTTCCTTGACGAGTGCCGAGCTTACGACTTCCAGGGTAACGGCCAAATAAATGATGAGTTGGTCATCTTTATCTAGCTTGGTCAGGATCGATGGGGTGCGGAGGTACTCTTTCCATTCGAAGAAAGCTTTTTTGTAATCTGCATCCCACTCTACGACCTTCTTGCCATTCGTGGTGGATGTTATCCCCTTTCTCAGTACTTTGAATATAGTATAGATCTCTCGATCGACTTAGACAAGAATCGGCTTAAAGCCGCTATTCTTCCATTCAGTCTTTGAAGTTCTCTGATGGTTGAGGGCTCCCTCATTGCCATAATTGCCGTGATTTTGTCGGGGTTAGCCTCAATTACTCTGTTTGTCAGCATGAAACCGAGGAACTTTCCCGATCGAACCCCAAAGGTACACTTGGTGGGGTTCAGCCGAAGGTTGTAGCGTCGGACTTTTGGAAATGTCTCTCGGAGATCTGCATGATCCGTCGGCTTCTTCGACTTGACCAGCATGTCATCAATGCAGACCTCCAAGTATCACCCGATTTGAGCCTCGAAGACGCCGTTCATCATACGCTAGTACGTAGCTCATGTATTCTTTAAACCAAATGACATTTTTGTATAACAGAAAATACCTCGATCTGTGATGAAAGAAGTCTTTTCTTCGTCTTCAGGGGCCATTTGGATCTGGTTGTAGCCTAAAAAGGCATCCATGAAGCTTAAGAGTTTATAGCCCGAGGCATTGTCGACTAGATGGTCGATTCGAGGCAAGGGGTAGCTATCTTTTGGACATGCTTTGTTGAGGTCGGTGAAGTTGACACACATTCGCCATTTGTCGTTCGCCTTTTTCACCATCACGACATTTGAGAGCCATTATGGGTATTTGACCTCTCGAATGAAGCCCGCCTCCGAAAGTCGATCCACTTCCTCGACTGCGGCCTTCATCTTTTCGCCTCCTATGTTCTTCTTCTGCTTCATGGGTTTGGAAGTCGGGTCGACTTCCAGCTTGTGGGATATTACCTGGGGGTCGATGCCAGGCATATCCCTTAGGGAGCAGGCAAAAATGTCAGCATGTCCCCTCAAGAGAGCGATCAACTGCTCGCTTAGGTCGAAGGGGAGCATCAACCCAATGGAGACAATCTTTCCTTCAGAGATCCGGATGTTCGCCGTCTCTTCGACGGTTGCGGGTCATCAGTCCTCACACTTGTGATCCACTAGGTCTGTCTGTCCCACTCTTCTCAGAGCGGTGGACAGAGAGTAACATGACCAAGCTTGCTTCTGATTCCCTCTCGCCTTCCCAACTCTCTCAGGAGTTTGGAATTTGATCATTTGATGGAAGATTGAGACCACCACTTCTATAGCATTGAGCAGCGGTCTGTCGATGATTCTGTTGTACACTGAGTAGAACTTCACCACTATAAAGTTAGTCTGTCAAGTGATTTGTCGTAGATACGTACCAAGGGTCACTGGTAAGGTAATGATGCCGCTACTGGGACAGAATGCCTGATGAACCCTACAAGAGGTCCCGAACAGGGTCTCTATTCCGTTGAAGATAGCCTCATTCTCTCTAGTGTGGTGAAGAAATGCACATCGCACGAACTCCCTGTGTCGATGAGAAATCTCTTCATGGTAACCCCATTAATAGTGGCAGGGATGACGATGACATCATCATGTGGCAGTTCTATACCCTCTAGATCTTCTTCTGAGAAGGATATTGGAGGTGTAGAGTCTCTGGGCGCTTTTTACCCACAAATATTGTCGTCAACCTTCCAGCGTAAGAACTTTGGAGTAAAGTTGATAGCTCAAGATGCAGAGGACCTCCTATTATCATGTTGAATGAATTGATGTTGGGAGGCACCAAGGCATCTCCGGAAAGTGTTGATGGGTGAGCCAACATGGTCGAGATGTTTTATTGACTGGGATGTCGACTTATGTTTTCCACAGACGGCGCCAAACTGTTAAGGCCAAAAATCACCGAAACAATTGAGATGCTGACGTGGATCCTTTCTTGCTAAGTTGGAGCCTCGTCAATCGGTTGAGTGGAACCCTAGGTTGGAAGAACCAGGGTCGTTGGTAAGTGGTGATTTATTTCCGAGTCTTGTTTGACCTTCGAATGGATCGAGCCTCAGACGATCGATGTTGAGGAGCTTAGACACGGCCTTCGATCAAATCAAAATTCGATGATCTGCACCACAAGGAAGCGTCAGAGGGGTCGGATCTGGGTCCCGACCCAAATCCCCTCTAATGCTTAAGTTAGAATGAAGCTTAAGAGAGGGGGAGCTTGGAGCAGCTGAGATCGACCCACGGAGGCTCGTCTCAGGTCTTGCTCCAAGCCCTTTTGTGGGAAAATATAAGTGGAATATGTAATCTCAGTGTATCAGATCTCATACCTTGGGAGTTAGAACCCTTTTAGCATTGTCCTTTCGAGTATTTATAGATGTTGGTCTGACGATTGTGAATAACCGTCCCTCGTTGAATTAGGCGGGATCTTCTTATGGATTGATGATAACCACCGCCTATTTGCTTGGTCTCATTAACTCCTCCCTGAGTATCAGCAGGAGTCCAATGGTCGAGTGAGCCATTCGCTTGATTGAGTATTACTCTGCTTTAATGGCAGAATGCGATTGTAGGCTCTAAATAGGCCGCATATCATGACATCGTTTCGTGGGCTGTACCCGGGTACCAACACACATATATCATATGTTTCTCATTATTCTCAATTTCATTTTGCCATTTTCCACCCCTTTCTATCCACCATTATTTTTCTCACTTACCTTGATCTCCAACGAGCTTCAAGCTCCAATCCGCTACAAGTGGTTGTCGTTTCATCTTCACTCTAATCCATCTCTTTCTCTTCATCCTCTCCTCGTCAATCCAAGCCCAACAGCCTCCACCACCACCTATTCCTCTTATTAATCTTATCTTCCTCCAAAAAATCAATTAAAATAACAAAAATCAAATAAATGGATACATTAAACTCCTCCTCCTCCTTATTAATCTTCTCCTCCTCGTCGACCGATTTGCTTGGGTTCTCAAACCCAAGCATATGAATATGTACTTGTGCCTTCATACACTAGCATCATTAGTATTTATTTGGGGTACTAAGATTCCAGCACCATATCTCCTACTTGGATATTAAGTCCTTAGCTTTCTTTTACTTGGATATAATTTTAAATTTTTTTGTGAGTTTATTTGATTTCAATTGATTTTTTTAAATTTTAATTGGTTTTTGTTAGATTTTTCACTAGAAAATATGTGGAGGAGAGGAGGATGATAAGGAGGATGGATAAGATGAAAAAGATTGAGGATGATGATAAGAGGAGGAGAAGAAGGAAGGGTGTTAGTGGTGGTGGCGATAGTGGATAAAAGAGGAAGGAGGATATGGATGAGGATTATCAATGGAGGAGGCAGTTGGGCTCAGGTATGTAGTATAGGTTTGAAAGAAAAAGGGTAGAATGTGTTTTAGAAATAATGGCAAACTTTTACTTGAAAGTGTGGTGTGAATAATAAATCTTGTAGTATAAAATAGAACACAATTAGATGTTAGGTTCAATTTCGATGTATCAAAAAATTATATGTTAGGAGGTGGTGGAAGTTACATAACTACATTGTTAAATCAATCCTCTCACCTCATCCTACTCTTATTGTGTTTTTCTTCTCTTTATCCTTTCTCCATCTTCAAATTTCTATCTCCTCCTCCCATACATCATCATTTTTTAATTATGTCCATGATCATAAAAGTGTGACAAAGTATTGTAATGGTTGGCATACGTCTATCAGACACCTATCCTCTTTAATCTAGTCTTGGGACCGCAACAAAAACACAAATGAATTTTCTCTCATCCATCCATCATAAAATTAAAAAGGAATTTGATAATATAGTAAGCCGATGGACCAAGATTGCTGGATTTGTCTTTCTTCTAATTGTCCTATAATCCACACATCATAGTCAGCTAAAACATTAGTTTGTCGAACACGAGGTTGGGGTCCCAACTTCGACTCCACCAATGCTTGAGTTAAAACTTGACAGATAATATATATAATCTCAAAAGTAAAGAGAGAGAATGAGAAGAATGGAATATGTTACTTCCTCATTTATGGTGAGGATTATATATAGAAGTAAGTGAAGGGTATTTTAATAATTTCACTTGTAGGATAGGCTTCTTCATGAGTGGGTCGGGCTTATTATGGCCACTTGACAGTTGATCCATTTGACTGTCACATATTAGGTTTGTATACATTCTTTAGGATGGTATAACAATGTTGAGTATTAGATTTCCATAATACATATTTTGGTGATGAGCAAATATATTGCTTGGGCTAATGTATTTGTATAAGTAATTAATATAGTGTTTCTGGGTCAAAAATACAAAGCTTTAATAGCTCAGGTATGAATGGTAAAGATCATAATCATAGCTTGAGATGACGGCTTGACAAGCCAAGGCATCAAGATGACTTGAAGCGTTATATGGCAATAACTGGCACTACTAGAAATCGGGCCTTCGGCCATGGACAAATCAGTGGCCGAAAGCCGCCAATCGGTGGCCAACAGATATCGGCCACAGAAAAAAAATTCGTGGCTGAAAATCCATGGCCGATACCGTAGTTGCCTTTAGGGCTTGTGGCCATAGAATTTTCCGTGGCCAAAAGTCTGCCACGAAATAAAGGCCACGGAAGTCTGTGGCCTTTTACGGGTTTTGTGTGTGTGTGTGTGTGTGTGTGTGTGTGTGTGTGTGTGTGTGTGTGTGTGTGTGTGTGTGTGTGTGTGTGTGTGTGTGAGAGGGCATATGGTTGATTCGGCTGCTACGGATGCTTTCAATACTACTATCGGCAGCTGCCAACTTATTGAGTTGAAAAGCATGGGTTGCTGGCTTAGTTGGAACAATAAACGCATTGGATCTTCTCGCATTGCGGCTCGTCTTGACCGAACCCTATGCAATGCTAACTGGTTGCGCCTCCTTTCGCACTCCTATTGCGAATATGATGAAGCTGGCACTAGTGATCATTTGGGTATGACTGTCCACCTTCACCCTAAGGTAATCCCATCTCCTAAACCATTCAGATTTTATAACTATTGTGCATCCTACCCTAGGTATCAAGATATGGTCTGCAACACCTGGGAAGTTTATGTTGAAGGCTCCCCTATGAAGAGGCTTGTTGATAAGCTGAAATTTCTAAAACTGAAGCTTAAAACCGGGGCAGCTGATTATAGAGATAGTCTTAATGTCAGCACTTGTCGAAGGAACCTTGAAACTCTACAAAATGATCTGAACTTGAATTCTGATCTGAATACCCAAACATTGGAGAAATTGGCTACTTACAAGCTGGCTCATGCTTTAGATGTGGAGGAAGCCGATTTACGGCAACAAAATCGTCAAAACTGGATGACTTTGGGGGATAAGAATTCTAAGTTCTTTTATACTGCAATGAAAGCCGTCATTGCCATAATAGCCTCAGCCATCTTGTCAATCCTGATGGAGTAAGGAATTCTAGCGCAGATTCACTTAGGGCTGAGGCCCCCCTCTTCTACAAAAACCTGTACAACCAGAATCATTATTGGGATGAATTTCCTAAGCTTACTCCAAAGTGCAAGCTCACTATTGAGGCTTCTATTTGGATGGATTGTAGTATTTCGGCCTCTGAGATTAAAAATGCTACCTTCCAAATTGGCAAGGATAAAGCCCCAGGGCCTAATGGTTTCAATGCCTACTTTTTCCAACATGCTTGGGGTACCATTGGTGAGGATGTCATCGCTGCTGTCTCCTCCTTTTTTATATCTGGTAGTATGCTTCGTTAAATTAATCATACTTTCTTAACTTTTGTTCCAAAAAATACCAAAGCTGCGGGGTTAGGTGATTACAGGCCAACAACACGCTGTAATGTCATATATAAAATTATTAGTAAGGTTCTTTGCAACAGGTTGAAGATGGATATCAGTGAGTTAATCTTCCCTAACCAGGATGCATTCTTAAAAGACAGGTTTGCATGCTGACTGTACTCTTATTGCCCACGAGCAAATCCGTGATTTCAGCAACCCTATGGGGGCCAGGGCTTGCATCAAATTGGATCTTCGCCAGGCTTTTGATTGCATGAACAGGAAATTCATCTCCTACAAGTTACATCAGATGGGGTTCTGGAGCAGGTTTATTAATTGGATATCAGAATGCCTCTCTACCCCTTCTTTCTCAGTTTTAATTGATGGCTCTCCTTAGGGTTATTTCATGTCTAATCGGGGTTTACGCCAAGGGTACCCCCTTTCTCCCTACCTGTTTGTGCCGGTGATGGAAGCTCTTTCGTTGATCATGGCTAGAGCTCAATCCTTGCAATCTATCCACCCCATAAGATGATCCGGGTCTATCTCCCACCTCTTGTTTGCTGATGACCTATTAGTGTTTTTTTGTGCTAACTCTTCATCTATCAATGGGCTCAAGGATCTTCTTCATACTTTCAATCAGTACTCTGGTCTTCATGTCAACTGGGACAAGAGTTCGGCTATATTCAGCAAAGGTACGCGCATCCCTAGAGGTATGGCTGACATTCTTAGAATCAAATTGGTTTCTTCACTTACTACTTACCTAGGTTGGCCTCTGTCATCTAAGTACCCTAAGGGGTCTATGTATGGTCGCTTGATTGATAAGTGCAAAAAAAGACTTCTGGGTTGGTCTTCCTCCCTACTATCTATATCTGGAAGGATCGAATTAGTGCATTCTATGATTTATGGCATGATTACCTTCTGGATGCAAGCATATTGTATTCCTACCACTGTTATTCGCACTATTACTTTTGCATGCAGGAAGTTTATTTGGGGTAAACTTCACTCTTGGGCCTGGAATGACCTCTGCGCTCCAAAGAAGGAAGGTGGAGTCGGATTGCGCTTGCTTAGTGATTTAAACACAGCCTCTGGTGTTCGTTTAACTTGGAGAGTCCTAGCCACAAATGGGTTATAGGCGCAATTCATGCGGAAATATCATGGAGCATGTATTACCAGATTCTATTCTGCTAAACCGAGACCTACTCAATCAGGTACGTGGAAATTCCTTATTAGGCATCGTACCACTTCCCAAAAGCTCATCAAGTGTAAGGTCAAAGATGGTTCCTCTACGTCATTTTGGTATGACAATTGGCACCCAATCGGGCCACTATACCAGCATCATGACCCCACCCCTGGGACTGAGAATGCCATTGTTAGTGACTTTTGGGCAAAAGGAGAATGGAATATTCCCCCCCAGAAATTAACGGCCTTCTCCCAATTCTTCAGGCGATGAAGCTGGAAACTGGCTCTGATTCTTGGAGTTGGATCCCTGGACCGCATTGCACATTTCGTGAAGCCTGGGAGGGGGCGCAAGCTACAGGGACCCCATTTTCTTACTATCACATTATCTGGCATCCCAAGCATGTACCAAAAATGGCGTTAATCTTGCTCAGAGCATTTCACAGCAAGTTACCGATCAAAGACCATTTGTCTAAGTTGGGAGTCACGGCTAATGCTAGTTGCGTTCTTTATGATTCTGCTGCTGTCAAAAGTTCCTAGCACCTATTCTTTGCTTGTGATTATTCTCGTTACATCCTTTCCCGAAGTCTTCTCAAACTAGGGTATTCCAAAACTGTGCCATCTTCACTTGCGGGTGTTGGAGACCTTATTCTCTCCCTTTACAAAAAATCAGATAGTGTGGGTGTCCTAGCGAAAGCTGCCCTGGCGTCTACAGTCTAGCACATTTGGAAAGAACACAACATGAGGATATTTGAAGGCAAAGAAGTAGGAAAACGACATTATTTGAAGATATTGTAGCAGACGTTCGCATCTCTCTTCATGATATCGAGAGACCTTCCTTCAGCTGACAATCCTTACTCAAATTGGGGATTTATAGATAATGGTTAATCTGTACAATTTGATTAAACCTTTTGTATGCTTGATAATTTCTGGAAGGAATGTGGGATGTAGGGGGTGACGGCGCTTGTGCCCTCTCCCCCCTCAATCTACCCTTTGGAGTATCTTAGCTTGTAATTATGTAACTTCTTCTGATATTAATAAAGATTACCACTTACCTGTGTGTGTGTGTGTGTGTCTATATATATACTAGAAATAACCCGTGCACAAAGTGCACGGCGCGGGAAAAAACCCTATACGAAAAGGATGCAGTGCACACGCACAAGCAAAAAGGAGAGAGAAGTGTGGGTGTGTGTCGGTAGCGTCGGGGGTAAAAAGACCCAAAAACAAAACCCGAACCCCAAAACCTCATAGCCCAAAAGAAAGCCCACAACACCAAAGCCCAAAAGAGGGCAACACGTAAATAAGTGGCCTTGGGGGGTGTTTTTTGGGTTTTGTGGGTGGGAGTGGCAAACACGTAAATAATAGGAAGGGGGGTTATTTTTTGGGCTTGTCCCAGTCAACTTGTGGCTGGGACAAACCCTGCCACTTAGGACAATCCTAGATGGCATGCTCTCTTTTATATAATAGAGGACAAACCCTTCCACCAAGGACAATCCTAGGTGGCATGCGCTCTTTTATAGATATCAATTTCTCTTGATAACATCCCTCTTTTATATAATAGATATCCAATTTCTCTTGTCCAAATTCTCTTATCCAATTTATCTTGTCCAAATTCTCTTTTATCCAATTTCTCTTGATAACATCCCTCTTTTATAGAATAGATATACATGCCACGGACATTGCCTTGGCCGATATTTTTTCGTTCCACAGATAAGACCATGGCTAGTACTTATTGGCCACAGATTTTGTGCACCAAAAAGACTTATTCTGTGCACGTATTCCGTGGCATAAAACTTACGGCCACGGACATGTCCGTCGCAATATTTATTTTCGGCAATGGAAAAGTCAGTGGCTGATTTTTCCGTGGCAAGAAATGAATATTGGCCACAGATTTGTCTGTGGCCAATAGTTTAAAAAGTTTAAAATTTTTTGGCATATATCTGTGCCTATAATAATATAAATTAATAACAATATTTAAAAAGTACGTGTTTACAAAAAATAATTCCACATATATAATTCCATAAATAGAAACACGAAACTAATATAAATAAAATGCATAAAAACACAAGTAAATGTATTCATATTACAATATATTATTATAAACTCTCCTACATGGCCGAAATGAAAAAAAACTCAATATCCCGCCACAGCACCCGTCATCGCCTGCTAACCGACATCTCCACCAAGCCCGACATTGGTCCCAAGCCCACTATCCCTCGCCATCATCACCATGCCCTCCATTGTCACCATGCCCTCTACCCCTCGCCACGCCACCATCGACACCTTGCCCGCCATCGCCCCCTCTGTCGACAAATGGTCCTGAAGGGCCGTCCTTGTCACGATGACCCTACCAAAAAATAATATTAAGTTAGACAATAAAACGTAAAAGATTAAACGAGTAAAGACATGAAATTAAAGAGCACGAAAAGAAATACTTATCTTTCGGTTGGGTTTAGCATAAACCAACTGCTGAAAAAACCGATTCATTAGCCAAACAAGCATGTGTGCACACACCAACAAAGAAATGAATCAGCTAGGAAGAAGCACCGAGCAACGCCTGGCACTGCTACCCAGATTTCTGGGCAGCAGCGGTGCCCAGATTTTCTGGGCAGCAGCGGCAACAGCGACGCTACCCAGAAATCTGGGCAGCATCAGCGTGCCCTTCCTACCCAGATTTCCTGGGTGGCAGCGATACAGTGGCATGTGTTGCTGCCCAGATTTTCTGGTCAGCAGCAATGTAGTGGCACGTGTCGCTGCCCAGATTTCATGCGGTGACGCTACAGCGGCACGCTTTTCTGAGCAGCAGCGACGTGCACCGCTGCCCAATTTTCTACCTATCATCACCGACGCTGAGTCTGCCAAGAAATTGTGTAAATTTGGGATATATGTCACATATACGACACATCTTTCAAATATTATATCTATCTTAAAAATTAGGGAATATTCGGCATGCTAATGTCTTAGGTGGCATGTTGGTCACATGTGGTTGTCACATCGCCACATGGGACAATGGCATAATGGTAATTCTCTCATGACTACGGATGGCATAGCTGGTGGATGGGCATGGATATGCACTCTCCATACCCGTACCTGCTCAATTTAATCATACCTATACCCATACCCATACTCGTGATGTGCAAATTTTTGTACCCATGCCTAGCCCTAGCCCTAGCCCTAGCCCTAGCCCTCAGAGAGAGAGAGAGAGAGAGAGAGAGAGAGAGAGAGAGAGAGATATATATATATATATATATATATATATATATATATATATATATATATACTAGTCATAACCCGTGCCCGCGGGCACGGTTCTATTAAGATTTTCCCCCGCAAAATCTTTGTTCCCCAAAAAATTATTTCCACAGTCAAAATTACGCAGAAGAACAAATTAGCGTAAAAATATTTAGCGGAATGGACGCATTCGACGCGGAACAAAAAATTCGGTACGGAACAAAAAATTCGGCATGGACGCCTTCTGTGCGAAACAACAAATTCGGCGTAGAACAAAAAATTCGATGCGGGCGCCTTCGACGTGGAACACCAAATTTGGCGTAAACAAAAAATTCGGCGCGGGCACCTTCAGCGCAAAACAACAAATTCGGCGTAGAACAAAAAATTCGGTGCGGGCACATTCGGCACGGAACAACAAATTCGGCGTAGAACAAAAAATTCAGCGAGGAACAACAAATTAGCGTAAAAAATTTTAGCATGCGCCTTTGACGCTGAACAACAAATTCGGCGTTGGTGCCTTTAACACGGAACAACAAATTCGACGCCGGCGCCTTCGGCGCGGAACAACAAATTCGGCTAGGAGCCTGGCTTGTGCGGGAACATATGTGATTATATGTACTACAAATTCCACAACGCGACACTTGATGAGCTCTCACTTGGGTATTGGGCTCTTGTGGCAAGTCTTGACGAAGCCATGCCCTTTTCCTATCATGAACCAGAACATTGTAAGACATGATTGTCGCAAAGTTTAAGAACATCTCATGAAGCTGTGCACTATCAACGGAGTCACTTAAGTGCTGCAATAAGCATACACAAATCAGAATGTCACACACACAAAAGTGCAAAAAAACAAAACAAAACTTAATTAGAAATTATAGTTAAAGCAACAATTGTTTTGTGCATTCTGTTTGGGCTTGAAATCTTACATGTGGCTCAAGTATGTGCATTTTACATGTCAAGTATGTCTCAGGCTCCACTATGTGCATTCTTCAAATCAGATCATTTTTTTTCATGTTAGGCATTTTAAGTGAAGAATTTTGAAATTGTTCTTCATCTTAACAAAACTGCAGCTATTTTATACATAGGCATGATATTATATATAACATCATCCTTTGTATCCTTTTGCTCATGTAACTTCAGGGTTCGTGTAGTCAGAAGCATCCTTTCTATCATTCTTCCACTATATGTGTGTCATCAAAACATATCACTCATTATAGAAATAATGACACTCATAATTCTGCGATCAAATTTTTCGTTAGATTTTTGTAACATGTTTCGAACAACTAACATGAGATAACACTTACAATGTAAGGGACCAGGATACCGATGAACTTATGAGGCATGGCTCTGAGACCCCGCAATTCTCGGCACCATTGTTGCCCTTTTGAGGCATTCTTTGCCTCTTGTTGGGATTGCCTTGGAATTTGCCATCTGAGGAATTTTTGGTTGTTAATTTTAAATTTTAAAAGTATTTGGTAGTTTTGTTAAATGTAGCACCTCGTCACCCTCTTTTTTTCGAATTCCCGATGCATCTATCTTTTATCTGTTTTCAGATCTTATGTTATTATTAAGATCAAATCACCCAACATACACACGCAACCGAAGCAAGAATCCAACCCATGAACTCCTCCAGCTTATTGGCTTCCAATATTTATTTTTAATAAGCTTCCAATATTTATTTTTACAGATGTAAATTATTTAATATTGTCTTTAACTTTCTTTACGTTGTAAAATGAAGTTTAAGGTAGGTTTTGCTAATGTTCTGAATGGCTTAGTTCAATATGGTTTTGATAAGAGTAATGAGAGTTAATTTTATTTTTTGAATAATTAATCTTTTTCTTATTAGAGTGCGGGCTATCTTTTTGGATTATGAATAAATAATAAGAGTAATGAAAATGCTTGCTAGAGCATAATAGATAACATTTGAAGATAACAAACATATACAAAGAATGCAACAGTAAATGCATAAAACTGGGACTGAACCAATTCTAACACTGCAGACCCGATGCATGAACATGATTGCTCATCTCTACAAAGCTCCACTCAGGGACTCGGAGACCGCAATCGAAGTCGTCAGTACAGTAGGCTCGTCCAAGGCAATTTTGTTGGCCAGACTCGCATTCAAGAGGTGGCAGAACAGCCGCAAGGCCAAGGGCAAGCTTTGCAATAAGCCTAACATTGTCACTGGTGCAAATGTCAAATAAGCCTACATCGAATATATTCACTTCAAACTGCAGTTGCATTCAAAACCTGTAACATATCTGTATCAATGATATTTAATGTCTGGATGTAGGTTTGATGGGAAAAATTTGCCAGATACTTCGAATTCGAACAAAAGGAAGTGAAACTAAGGGACAAATATTATATCGTGGACCCTGAAAAGTCTGTCGACATGGTGGATGAGAACACTATTTGTGTTGCCGTGACCTTGGGCTCGACACTCAATGGGAAATTCGAAGTTGTGAAGCGCTTGAACGACCTACTGCTAGAGAAGAACAAAGAAACAGGGTAAGCACATAAGAACTTGATTCTTGATCGGCTAACTTTTGGCTATTAACTATAAGAACTCACTCTTTTGAATAATAACTCGATCTTTGCGTTGATGTGCAGTGGGATACGTTGATTCATGTAGATGTTGTGAGTGGCAGATTCACTGCTCCATTCCTTTATCCAGAGCTCGAGTGGGACTTCCGTCTTCCTCTAGTGAAGAGCATCAACGTTAGTGGGGGCTGGTGAATGCAGTCATCGGATGGGTCATCTGGAGGAGCAAAGAAGACTTGCCCGAAGAGCTGAGTTCCATATCAACTACCTTAGAGCTAATCAGCCTACTTTCACTCTCAATTTCTCTAAAGACCAAGGTTCCAGAATTGGCACAAAGCTCCAGAAACACATGGCAGTTACAGATTAATCCAGCGACACATGGCAGTTTCCATATCAAAAATTCATAAATGCAGATGAACAAAGAAATTCTTTCAAAAACTCTACTTTCTACATGCAAATGTGCAACAGCAGCATGTGTTTTCTAGCAGAAATTCATAAACACATGGCAGTTTCCATATCAAAAATTCTGAATTGGCACAACGCACAGAATTTGCCTTATGAGTCTGAACATAGAAAGTAGAGATGCATGTAACCCATTCAAAATTCATTCTCAAAATAAAAAAGAATTAAAACATTCAACTGACCAGAACCAAGAAATCAACAGAGAGAAACGAAAACAAAATCCATGTCGTCAGACCGTTGAAATTATATCACCGAGGAGATTTCATTGTTGAAATCAAAAACGAAAACAAAATCCATCCCTTTTTCTCTTTGTTTTCATGTAAAAACAAAATCGAAAACAAAATCGACAGATCGACCAAGGGTTTCAGGTAAAAATATCCCTTCCATTTTGGCTCGATTGCTGTGATCGAAAATGGGATTTCATGAAGAAGCCAGCTGTTGTCGAAACCCTATTCAACCTCCTGCTCTGCACGGTCACGATCTGGGTCGCCGTCATGACTGGGCCCGTCATCGGGTGGTTGTGGCAGCCGAGATGGACCGGTTGAAGGCGCCTAATTTGTGTTGGGGATTTTGCGTTGCGAGGTTTCTGCTTTGGGTTGCGAGGTGAAAGAGCTTCAGTGTGGTCATGAAAGAGCTGCGTTGCGAAGTTTAAGAACATCTCTGAAAGAGATTCAGTGTGGTTGACATTGTGGTTGACAAATTTTGCGTTGCGAGGTGAAAGAGCTGCTAGGCGGGAATTTTGCGTTAGGGATTTTTGCGAGATGAAAGAGCTGCTTTGGGGAGATGATTCCTCTTGCAGCTTTGGGGAAATGAAAGAGCTGCTTTGTGGAAATGAAAGGTCTCAGGCAAGAATCTCCCCAAAAGTGTCTTTTGCTCTTACCCAAAAAGTCTGTTGCTATCCCCGAAAACGATTTAAATTTTGAGGCTGCTGCTTTCTCCAAAAAATTCTGTTACTATCAAAAGTATGTTTAAAATAAAACCCCTTCATCTCTAAGTTTAATCTCAACCATCGATTCAGCAAGATTAAATCCAGACCGTCTTTTATCAACCAGTTTGTCCCAGTCAGCTTGTCCTAGTCAGCCCTAGGATTCAAAAATCTCTGTCAAATGTATAATAGATATATATATATATATTGGAAGAATAGTGAGTATCTTTATTAAAACCAGAAATGTACAATAATTACAGATGGCAGTGCACAGGCAAGGTGGTTGGAGGAGTGGGGAGAGGGCACAAGCGCCGTCACCCATTACCAACAACCCCCCTCACCCAATACCTGCCAAAACAACTAGGACCATGGACTAGCAAGTCCATCTATCCGGCATCTCTAAAATCCCAATTTTCCTTTGCATGCTTAGCCTCCTGGGTGTTTGCATCCAAGTGATGGAGAATATCTCTAATAGCAGCAGCTATATCTTCAAACAGCACTGTCTTTGGTCTTTTGATCCCTTCAAAAATCCTTTTATTCCTTTCCTTCCAGATGTGCCAAACCATTACTGATGGCACAGTCCGCGCCAAAATACCAATAGTTTCATTCTTCCCATATCTAGAAAAGAAGTAGTCTCCAACTTTGGATAATTGCGATTCAGGAGGATCAGCCACCCCTAGTTTGAGTAGACTCCTAGAAAGGATGTATTTTGTAAATTCACAATGGAAAAAAAGATGATCAGTAGTTTCCGCCTCATCCCCTTCACACATCACACAAGAGGTATCAATATGAGGACTCCATTTATGTCAGCAATTTTCCTTGGAAGGCTCTTAGTAATGTTAAGCTCATTTTTGGTATATTATGTTTAGACCATACCAGGGGTGAGTAAGGAAATGCAGGTCGGCTTTGGCGAGAACCTTCCCAGGAGGCCTTGAAGGTGAAGTTCCCACTTGCTGCCCAACACCATTCGTCACAACCTGGGGATAACGTGTCATTCTGCAACAGAGGCCGAACTTGTGATAGGCTTAATTCATTTGCCCAACCGCCAGTATCAGTCCAATAATCGCTGACACGCCTCGAGATAATCTCAGTTGGAACATCATAAATATCAGCTAATGGGCCGCAGGGTAGCCAATTGTCTTTCCAGAACGAAGTGGATGTGCCGTCTCGAACAATCCTCTTGATTAGAAGTTTAGAGTAGGATCTACACTGGAGCATAAACTTCCAGGTACCAGAGTGAGTAGCCCTCCCCTTAGCAGAGTAAAAATGGGATATATCTTTGTAGTTGGAGCGTATATAGGTAGCCCATAGCCCCTCAGTGGATAATAGCCGCCATGTTAGTCTCACTCCAGCCGCCACATTCATATCTTTAAGTAGTCTCAATCCCACCCCTCCCTCCTTCTTAGGGGTGCAGATATCTTTCCAAGCCCAAATGCGGGAGGAACCACAGATGAATTTCCTGCAAGCAGAAGTTATGATTCGAAGAACAGTTTTAGGAATACGGTATACCTGTAGCCAGAAATTAATCATGTCGTATATGACTGTTCTGACAAGCTCAATGCGGCCAGCTTTAGAAAGCATACTCGAAGTCCAGCCCATAAGCCTCTTATTACATTTGTCAATCAATCTTCCAAACAGAGAGGATTTTGGGTATTTTGTAGATAGGGGCAAACCCAGGTAGGTGGTGAAGGAGGTGCCAACTTTTATTCCCAACACATTGGCTAATATCACAGGCTCTTTAGTTCCTTTACTGAAGATGGAAATACTTTTATCCAAGTTGATTTCCAGTCCAGTAAAATTTGAGAAGTCTTCCAGCAATGATTTAAGTCCAGCAACAGAAATTTTATTAGCACTGCAGAATAATAGGAGATCATCTGCAAAAAGTAAATGTGATATTTCCCCATTGCGTCTCATGGGCTGGATTTTGCCAGAGGCAAGAGACTTTTCAATAAGCAGAGAGAATGCCTCCATTGTAATTACAAAAAGATACAGGAAAGGGGGTCCCCCTGCCTCAGACCTCTGTTGCCTCCAAAGTAACCAACTGGAGAGCCATTAACCATAACGGAGAATGTAGGAGTAGAAATACACTCAGCAATCCAGGAGATAAATTTCCTTTTAAATCCCATGCGATGCATGATGTAGTATATGAATTCATGATTTACACTGTCGAACGCCTTATGGAGATCAAGCT
This sequence comes from Scilla litardierei, assembly GCA_030789695.1. Lineage (NCBI taxonomy): Eukaryota > Viridiplantae > Streptophyta > Magnoliopsida > Asparagales > Asparagaceae > Scilla > Scilla litardierei. The sequence goes on along the minus strand of CM061142.1, from coordinate 185,916,548 downwards.
TAAGGCAAGCTCTAGACCCCATCGGGTTGCTAAATCCCGAATTTGTTCATGGGCTAGCAAAGCACTATCAGAGAGTAGTCTGCCCTTTAAGAACACCGACTGATTAGGAGAGATAAGTTCATGAACCATAATCTTGAGTCTGTTGCATATAATTTTACTGATCGCCTTATAAATAATATTGCAACATGAGATGGGCCTGTAGTCTCCTAAGCTACTGGCCGAAGTTTTCTTGGGCACCAGAGTTAGATTTGTATGGTTAATGGGGTGCATTAGGGTGCCAGTGCGGAAAAAAGAGTGTATTGCTTCAGTGATATCTTTACCTATGGTGTTCCAACTCTGCTGATAGAAGAATCCATTAAAGCCGTCTGGACCAGGGGATTTATCCACCCCTATTTGGAAAACCGCATCTTTGATTTCATCATTGGAGATCCTCCTCTCAAGCCAATCAGCTGCCTCCGGAGTTAAAATCTTCTTAGTAACAAGCTTCGGGAAAACATTCCAATAGCTTGATTGATTGTAGAGAGAAGCGTAATAAATAGGAGCACTATTCCTGAGTTCCTCAAATGCATTGGAGTGGGACCTAGTTGCATCAACAAGATGCGCCAGATTATTTAGACTCTGCCTGGCCTTCATGGCATTGTAAAAGAACTTCGTGTTTTTATCCCCCAGATTAAGCCATGATTGTCTGCTTTTTTGTCGTAAAATAGCCTCCTCTTCTATGATCAACCTGTGTAGTTTCTTGGAAAGCTCCTGCTCCTCCATTTGGATCTTAATGTCTGTAGTTAGGTATGGGTTGGTTCGGACATCCTCTAGCCTTTGCCGACACTCCAATATTGTAGATTTATAGGAGCCCGCCCAGCCTCTAAGAGCAGTCTTCAAATTCCGCAACTTAATAAATATTCTATGCATTGGGGTGTCGACAACATGTTGCCTCCACACTGAATCAAGTACTTCCTGATACCCATCACACGTAGCCCATATGTTAAAGAATTTGAAAGGTTTTGGATAAGATTTCACCTTAGAGGATAGGTTGACAAGCATGGGGGAGTGGTCACTTGTGCTCGGGTCCATATACTCGAAGTAGGCTTCCGGCAGAATGTCTAAAAACCGAACTGTGCATAGGACGCGATCCAGCCGTGCAGAGATTCTACCCGCGCCAATACGACGGTTGCTCCAACTCATAGGGTGGCCCACACTTTTGAGGTCAAGTAAAGAACATTAATTCAGACATTCATTGAATTCATCTAGGACTTTCATCTCGCAAACTCGGCCGCCTGATTTTTCTCTTGTGTATCTTACACAGTTAAAGTCTCCGACTAGTAGCCATGCATTACCCTCTACTTTAGCAGCATCCTCAATCAAATGTCCCCAAAGTTGGGTGCCCTCACATCTCAGATTAGAGGCATAAACTCCTGTGATTGCCAAAGACAAGCCCCCTACATTAGTGCAACATAGGGTAATGTGTTGTCTTGAGATAGTATGAACCGCCACCTGCCATATCAGACTATCCCAAGCAATAAGGATGCGGCCATTAGAGTCCGCAGAAAAATTACCAACTGAAGACCAATCTTTAGGAAATCCAGAAAGCCAATTCCCAACCCCATATTTTAACTTTGTCTCAAGCAAAATAACCATTGACGGCTTAAGCTTCTGTAGTCTTTCCCTTAGGTCCCTCCTCCTAACCGAACTGTTGAGACCTCTGGTGTTCCAAATAAAATAGACATTAGCAAAGTTGTTGGTTTGGCCTCACTGAGGCCCCATCCTTCAGTCGCGAGCTCTTCCTCAAACCCCCTCTAGTTGCCACATTTGAACTTTGGGTCTTCTTAGCATTAACGGATTCAATCCCTGATCCCTGAGCTACCCCTCTGCCATGCTCCCACTCAGGATTCACTGTTGTTAGTATACCTGGGATGCTATCTGACACTGTGACCTCAGGACCTGCGCTGCCCCCATTTAGCTCACTGCTTGGTGTATTGCCGGCCAAATCTCCTTGATTATTACTTCCACCAAGGTTAACACCAATAATGTCCACAGACTCCAGGGGAAGAGTAATGTGCAGACTAGCAGATAGCATCTCTTTGTTTAAGGGGCCCGTATTGGATGGAACATCACCCTGTACTTCAAACATTGGCTCCACCGAGTGTATTATCTCACTGGGCTCTTGTACAATTGATCTCTCAGTATTCATCACTTCAGTAGGGACCTCCGTATGCGTTGTGGATCCTACTTCTTGCTCCAGATGTGGTGTTGCTTTATCCAGCAGAGTGTTTGTATCTTGTGACCCCTCCCCAAGGGGATAATTGCTAGGGTCCTACTTGTCAAGTGGGGGGTCATGTTGTTGGATTGAAGGGAGCTTGGGTTGGTCGGGGCATAGCTCATCCATATGGCCAAAGCAAATACATTTGCTACACCTCGGCGGTTCTCCCTCATATTTAGTATCAATGTTAATGATGGATCCATCATCCAACTCCAGACCAACCGTTTTTGGTAGTGGCTTCTGAGCATCCACCTCGACCAGACATCTGGCATAAGAAAGTCGGTCAAGTCTGGCCGTAGCTCTATCTAGAAAAAGTGGAGTGCCAATCACCGATGATGCAATATTTAAGATTTCTTTAGTCCACATGCCTAAAGGAAGGCCATGAAATTGGATCCAAACGGGGACCGTGGAAAGCATGTCCCTGTCATGCCGAATAGTTGGGCTCCATTTCTGTAAGACGGTTAGTCTCCCATCAAAGAGCCACGGACCACCATAGAGCACTCGTTCACACTCTTCAGGACAATCAAATCTGAAGTGAAAGAACCCATTCTCTCTACTATAAATCTGCACCCCCCCCTTTTCAACTTCCACAACCGATCAACCCAAGCACGCAATTGTCTGTAATAGGGGACATCACCGAGTACGTACCCTACCAAGGTGTTCTTCCATCGATCCGCTCCCTTCTCTAGCATAGATGTCACAACCCTGCCGACTCTTACTCCATTCTCTTTAATCACAGGGGGGATGAAGGACATGGATAGGGAATCGTCATAAGATCTCCTATTAGAGCAAACATCCGACCAAGATGGCTTTGGCCCTAAAGTGTTAATATGAATTGGTATGTTAGGCCTAATTGGCATTTTGTCATATACCTTCTGGGTGCCAGTCTGCCCTTTGAGAGGTTGTACAGGATGCCTTTGCACATTGTATTGCCTTAGCTTGGGTCTGGCAACGACAGGGTTATAATTGCTCGCGCCTCCGCGATGAGGAACCGCCTTTGATGTGTTGTGATTTCCGCCCCCAGCCACCATTTGTTTCTCCTTCCCCTTAGCTCTCCGGCTGACAATCTTCCAATCATCCTCCCTCAGATCAACTTGGATCACTGGTTTGTTGGTTTCATTGCCCACAACCAACCCTTGAATAGGTGCGGAATTCCCAGGGATAGAGTCTCGAGAATCAACCCTGGTACCAACTCCTACTCCGCCAGCCTTACGAGAATCTTGAGTAGTGCCGCCAGAAAACCTAGGATCGCCAGTATCGCCCGTGCTACCCTCTCCCATTTTTATTATATATATATATGTATGTATGTATGTATGTATATATATATATATATATATGTATATATATATATATATATATATGTATATATATATATATATATATGTATATATATATATATATATTATAAAGCAGGGATGTTATCATGGGTTTTTGGATAAGAGAAATTGGATAAGAGATTTTGGTTATGTGTATTGTTGTATGTGGATATGTGTATTGTTGTATAAGAGATTTTGTATAAGAGATAATGGATAAGAGATATTGGATAAGAGAATTTGGTTTTGGTTATGTGTAATTGGGTGTGATGTTTATATAGGGTATGAGAAATAGATATAGTGTATGAGAAATTGATTGGATCACATCAGAATTTTTAAATTTTGAATCACATCCTCTTCATTTTGATCACATCACACACGGAGGGAAAAATTTTTAATCCCATCTGCTCTCGCCATCACAAAAGGAGGGAAAAATTTTGATCCCTTGTCGCGACGCTCAAGCTCACGTTCCTCACAAAATCCTTGCTACGCTCAAGCTCCCGTTCCTCACTTCTCGCCATCACAAAATTCAAAGGTAGAGCACGAAGAGTCAGGGAGAGCGCACGTTCCTCCTCGCCATCTTCTTCTACCTCCAGCTCAACGTTCCTCCTCGACATCTTCTTCTACCTCTAGCTCAAGAAGAGCAAGGGAGAGCACGGAGATCAATCTTGATGTCCTGAACCACGGTTAGCTCTTCCTCTTCTCCTCAATTTTTTTTCTTTTACTTTATTTCACCCTCATCAAGAAGAGCACCCCCATTGCAGTGCATTGATCTTCATCACTTCCTCATCAACTCAACCATTGGTTTGTGAGTTTGCTAGCTTCATCACGTCCTCTGCACCTCAACACTTGGTGAGCACCTTAACCCTTCATTCAAGTATCTCTTTTTAGTTAAGGCAGTTGCACATCAAAATAGTGGTTGTCCTGTGAAAATTGTTAATACTGAATTGTTAATACTGCATTTGTTAATTGTTAATACTGAATTGTTGGCATATTAGTCCTATGCTATTTCCATTCTAATATTGGCAGTATTTTGAATATTGGATTTATGAATTTATTGACTCCTGCTGAATTTATTGGATATTGGCTTGCACTTTGGCATATATCTTCATAAATTTGCTGCATAAATATTTGCCCAATATTCAACATATTTTAGCTTGCACTTTAGCAAATACAATAAGAAATTTGAAGGAATTTGATATTCAAGATGATGTCAAGACACTTGGGCAATATTCCTGTAAAAATATTGAATGTCAACTACTTGGGTGAGAGTATTTTAGCTAAATATTTTATTCAAATACTTGGCTACTTGAATGTCAAATACTTGGGCAATATTCCTGTATTTTTATTGAATAAAGACACTTGATATTCAACTTTTTTTTGATGTTATGTTTCCTTTGATAAAATTTTTTTTTGATATGGTTGTCTGCAATTTCATATCAAAAAAAATTGAACTTGGATGGATACATATCAAAAAAATTTGAACTTGGTTGTCTGCAATTTTTTTTGATATGGTTGTTTATGTTTCAAAAATTCTAGAAACATTGTCCTGTAAACATAAATCCAAGTTAATAATGTTCAATTTTAAACATTTTTAACATTTTTTGATAACACATGTTAATATTCTGATATCCTGTTATAAACATATAAAATTTTAATACTGTTAAAATTTTTTTGATATCCTGTTAATATTCTAATTTTTAACATATCCTGTTAATATTTATAACTTTATATCCAATTGTCCTGATATCCTGTTTTTAACATAAATCCAAGTCCTGTTAACAGGATAGCATTTTTACCATTGTCCTGTTAAAAATCCAAGTCCTGTTAAAAATCCAAGTCCTGTTAACAAGATATCAAGTTAATTTTAACAGGACAATTGGATTTTGAAGTATTTTGAAGTATAACATTCATATAATAGTCAAGTTGGTTATTCAAACTAACCAACATTCATATAACATTCAAACAGGACAATTGGATATCCTGTAGCATCAAGTTTAGCATTCATATATGTATGTTTGTTTTCCTGCAGCATATTCAAACAAACAAACAAACATCAAAGTTTTGAATTGGATATCCTGTAGCATCAAGTTTAGCATATATGTTTGTTTGTTTAGGATATCCAAAACTTTGAATATCCAACATTCATATTCAAAGTTATATGACAATTGGATATCCTGTAGCATCAAGTTTAGCATTCATTCAAGTTTAACATTCAAACAAAATTTGAATATCATCTACCTCCAGCATATCCAAACAAAATATATGCTAAACTTTGAATATCCTAAACTTTGAAATCCTAAACTTTGTAACAGGATATGCTAAACTTGGATATCCTAAACTTGATGTTTGTTTGTCATATTCAAATTAAAAAATTGATGTTTGTTTGTCATATCCTGTTATATTCTGTTATATTCAAAGTTTAGGATATCACCCTAATTTGAATGTTTGTTTGTTTGTCATATCCTGTTATTTCTATGTATTTCTATGTATTTTTAATTTGAATGAACTTTGTAACAGGATATCACCCTAATTCTATGTATATTTCTGTTACAAATAACAGGATGTTTGTTTGTCATATCCTGTTACAAACAAAAAAATTCTATGTAACAGGATATCCTATTACAAAGTTCATTCAAATTACAAATAACAGCATATCCTAAACTTGGATATCCTAAACTTTGAATATAACAGTATGTTTGTTTGTCCTGTTACAAATTAGGGTGATATCCTGTTATATCCTGTTACAAATTAGGGTGATATCATGTTACAAACAATCATTCATTCAAATTAAAAAATTGATGTTTGTTTGTCATATAACAGGATATGCTACAGGATATTCAAAATTTTAACATTCAAACAAAATTGTCATATAACTTTGAATATGCTACAGGATATCCAAGTTTAGGATATCCAAAAAAATATATCTTGGATATCAGAAAAACTTATATGTTTGTTTGTTTGTTTGAATAACCAACATTCATATAACCAACATTCATATTACTATTATAGTCAAGTTAATTTTAACAGGACAATTGGATATCCTGTTAAAAATCAAGTTTAGCATTTTTTTATATGTTTATATCAGAAAAATATATCTTGGATATCAGAAAAAAATTTGTATAACAAAGTATCACTCACTCAATTGAATTTTTATACAAAGTATCACTCACTCAATTGAATTTTCAAGGTAAAAAAATGCTAAAAACTGGATATTCTCATCTATTCTCACTATATTTTTATTGGTTTTCAAGGTTACTCACTATTTAGAATTCAAATACAAAATATTTAGAATTCAAATTCAAATATTTTAGAATATTCTCATCTATCTTGAAAACCAATAAAAACTGGATATCCAAAATTTTGTATAACAAAGTATCTTGAAAACCATCTATCTTTGATATCCTGTTTATTTTGTATTATCATGTACCCAATTGAATTTTTTACTGACTGTGTAATTTTGTATTATCATGTACCCACACTCCCCTTGCAGATCAACCTCTCAGTGAGAGCTTCATCCATTGGTTAGAGCTTCATCACAGCTTGGTGTTTTGAGTTTGGTTTTTCAGGTATGGAGAAAAATTGATTGAATGTGTTATTTTGTATTGGGCATGTTTTTGGTTAGAGATGTGTATTCAGTTATGGAGAAAACTTGATATGTTAATGAGAAATTGAGATATTCTAAAATATATTTACATTGAATATATATTTCATATCTAATTGGGTGTGATATTTATTTTTTTGAGTTTATGCAAACTATATATTCAATTTTTCAGTGCAATTGAGATATTTATATGTTAAAGAGAAATTGAGATATTCAAAAATATATTAATGCAATTGGATGTAACATTGGATGTCCTGAACAATCTTTGCTTGATAAGTTTGATAAGCTTAATATATCCATCAAACGTATCAAGCTTATCAAGCTTATCAAGCTTATCAAGTTTGATATATTAGAAGTGAACAATTTACATGTAAACTTGATAAGCTTGATATATTATACACATAATAGCACAATGTAAACTTGATAAGCTGGATAAGCTGGATATAATAGCAACTTCCAATACATCAAACTGGATATAATGCAATTGGATTCAAAAATATATTAATCCAAAATAGGGTATATTATGTCCTGAACAATCTTAGCTTGATATATTATGTCCAAAATTGACTTCCTATTTTCATTGCTAGAAGATTGGAAACTTAAATATTATAGCTAGAAGAAATTTGATTTAAGAGTATGAGTATGTATTTGAATATTAGACTTCTGAATTTTTAGAGTTCTGTTTTTTTATTTCATATTCAGTTTGACACTTGGACTGACAAATTTGGCATAAAAATTTGTATGGACATTTGGCATGATCATTTGACACTTGAATTAGAACATTTAAATTTGAATGTGACTGCCAATGCTTTCATAATTGTCCCTCTCACAGTTATTTAAATTGAACCCTCAAATTGAACCCTTAAATTTTTTTCTTTGGCCAATTTGAACCCTCTCAAAGTTATTTAAATTTTTTTCTTTGAGTTTGAGCTTGAGAGCTTCATAATTGTCCTGTTAAATTTCATACTGTTTGAATGTGAAACTTACAAACTGAATTTTGAGAATATTCTGTTTTGCTTGAATAGGAGAATGGATGAGCTTGGATGAAGCTTGAGAATGTAAAACTGTTTTGCATTATGTATTCTGTTGTTATAATTCACAAATTCTCTCAATTCTCAATGTTCTTGGATGAAGCTTGGATGAAGCTTGAGAATATTCTGTTGCAGATTGTAAAGCTTGAGAATGGATGAGCATTTTGAATTCAGTGTTGATAAATTTAACAGTACCCCATATGGATGAGCATTCTAAAATATTCTCATCTATTCAAAATGATGTATTCTTCAAAATGTTCATCAAAAGATTTTGTATTTGAATTCAGTTTTTATTGGTTTTCAAGATAGATGAGAATATTTTAGAATGCTCAATGCTCAAAATTGGTGAGAATATTTAGAATTTCAGAGATTAAGTTGAATTCATTAGGTTTGGTGAGAATATCCTAATGCCTATTCAAGATTGGTGAGAAAATCCACTAAAGCCTATTAAGTCAGAAGTGGAATGCCAAGATATTAGCAACAGTTTATGAATTTCAAGTGGAAGTGGAATAACAGAATATATAGGGCTTAAAAGGATATCCTGAATGATGGATATATTATAGGATATCCTGATATGACATGGGAAGGTAGGCCAAATGACATTATTCACTTGGCAATGTTTTAGTTGAGCAGTGAATATTTCTGCTCAACAAATATAACAAAGTATCAATTCATTAAGCAAAGTTCCAGTTTATTGTTTATTGTTGAGCATATATCTTTGTTATTGGAGTTTTAGTTGAGCATATCTCTTTCTTATTGTAGTTTTAGTTGAGCATATATCCATTCATGCTCAATGTTTCAGCTTCATCAAGGATTTGAGTTATTGATATGGAAAACAGGGATCATTTGATAATTTGATAATTTGATAATTTGAATGCCCATGAGTTCATTTGCATTTGAAATGATAATTTGATAATTTGATATTTTCAGATTTTTGCCAATGATTTGAATACTCAAGTCAGAAATTTCTCACGAGTTGATGTGATAATTTGAGAAATCAAGTAGGCATGATTATCAAAATTTGAGAAATCAACTTTGAGGGTTCAATTTGACTGCCAATGATTTTTGCCAAATTATCACAAGTTGAGGGTTCAAAATTTGAATGCCAATGATTTTTACCAATGGGAGTCTGATAATCATGAGAAATTTGATAATTTGAATACTCAAGTCTGAAAATGCCAATGATTGAGAAATTTAATTTCACTACCATTCTTTCCATTAGCCCAAATGTGATGTTTATATTTTTGTCCAAATTAGTTCAAATTAGTCAGGGTTCAACTTAGTTCAATTTTTGTCCATGTGATGTTTATATTTTTGAGTTTATATTTTTGAATATTTTTAAATTGAACCCTGCCTGTTGATGTTTATATTTCAGTCAGGCTGCATGAAGTGATAATGGAATCATTGTTAACCTGCAGTGAAATTGTTTAACAGTCTTTTTGAATATTTCATATGCTTCAATTTTAGTCCATGTGATGTTTATATTTTTGAGTTTTCAAACTATAATTTAACTGTTGGATGTAATTTCCAGAGTAGTTGGGTGTAATTTTCATTAAGCTTTCATGTTTAATATTTTGCATGTTTTGTTTTGAATTTTTTTCCTGCAGTTGATAACAGTCAAATAACTTTCAATATGGCATGAAAACCAACATTCATATAGCATTCATATAATAGTCATATAATTTTGAAGTATTTTGAATGCCAATGAATTATTTGAAGTATTGGCATTCCAACCTAATGAATTATTTTGAAGTATTTTGAAGTATTTCAATTTCACCTAATGAATTGGCATTTGAAGTATTGGAATTGTTCATATAAAACTGACATAATGCAAATCATTGGCAATCCAAGCAAATTGAATTATTTTTTATCTTACTTCTATTTATGATCTGTTTTGGCAACTATTCGTTGTAATGCCATGGTTAACATCATGTATTACATCATATATATAATACACTCATATGGGTTTTACTTTCTTATAGTTTAGATAAAGTGAGAACAACTGAAGATATTGTGAAGGCTTTACTTTCTTATGGGCTTTGTATAACTGTTGAGTACAAGTTATGTACAGATTATTCCAAGGAAAATAGTCAAATATGCCCACTATCAACAAATAATATGAAAGATATTTGAAATAAGTGCTAATTGCGTAGAATTCCCAAGTTTTTATGTCATTACTCTGTTGCACTATAACCGAAGGTTCCCAGGACTCGCATAGAATTAAGATGAGACTAATCAGGAGACTGGTCACTGATGTTGCTGCCAAGTTTTGCTTTAAAGACATCAAATAAAAACATATTGCTAGATTTGATGTTCTGATGCCCGATATTCTTCTCATGAAGGAAGGTTAACCCCTTTGGTGCATGATATGTGACCCTCATACTATGAGCCCAATCAGGAGAAGGATTACTGCTTGACACTTGGGTTCCGTTGTCATCTGTTGTTTAACTAGAAATTTAGAAATTTGATTATCAATGGCTGAAATCAATGAGCAGTATCCACTCATATACAATACAATAGTGACCAGATATGGAAATGAAGTGGACCTGCTGATTATTAGTGAGCACAAACTACATACATCAACAGCTTTCAGCAAACATATTGCATATTCAAATGACAGAAAATAAATATTAGTCTTATAGTATCCCAGCAACCCTACCTATGTTTTTATGCATCAGTTTTGATACCTTGCAAAGTTTATGACAAAATTCTACTGTGGTCATTTCTTGAGAACAAACATGCATTAAAGAAGCTCCAGAGTCCATTTTTTTCATTTGAAGTGATGGAATTGTAAAATTTTGCAGCTTTGTGTAACTTGAGAACACCTGATCAAGGAAATTATCATTTGATATGGAAGTGAACCCGGTCTCTAATGGTAACTTGCATTTGTTTGTTGTTGCTTTGTTCTCATCTTTCAGTAGCGCATAATATACCGTGACTATTTGGACCAAAATTCCCAATTTTCTCATAAGTTCATGTATAGAAAATAGTTTACACACATCAGTTTTGAAGTAACTGCTGTTTTGATTCACATGAAGCAGCATTAGCAAAAAGCTCCATAACTTTTCATAGTTCTGCATATGATCAAAATCAATGTAAATTGTAAACGACCCTCAAGGAATGTAATACAAAAAAGACAGTTTTTTGAGAATATATTGCATAAAACCAGTATGTTGGACCAATTGTACAGTATGTACTTACTTCCTCAATTTTTTTTCCTACCAGTATCAATTATGAATAACACAAATTGTTGCTCAATTTTCAAGATTTTGAGGAAGAAGATGTGTGGTCTTTTGCCAGGGAGAGGAAAGAATATGGAAGCCCAAGTTCTCATAAAAGAGTAAACGACCAATCATCATCATCTTCTTCTTCATGCTCTAAAAGGATTCACTCTACTTCAAGGCTGATCCCAGAGGCCAATGTCAATGCAAAGTCCACATGCAATCTACTCCTGTTAACATCTCTGAGTGCTCCAAACTCTGCTGGTCCAATGCAAATGTAGTAGATCAATATAATGCAAATGAATACAAAGAAGACGATGATCAAGTCTCTCCACATTAATGGCTGGCTAAATAGCTTGCAAGAAGCCAGATCTCTTCATTCTAAGTGTATGAGGGAGCAGGGAGGACTCTCAAGGGGAGAGACTAGCGCAATGCGAGGAATGTTATTCTCACAAGGACACGGTTCTTAGAGTAAACTAGAGGTTATTTATGGGGTTTATGTGATAAAGAAATCAAATCCATTGTAATATTTATGTTAGGTCTTATGAATATGAAGCTGATGTGTGGAAGTTTTGTTTTGTTTCTCTGATGTAATCTCTTCATCTTGACAGTACTGATATTTTGTTTTGTTTAGGTGCATGAGTAGTAGAAGATTATTACTATGTTAGTGTGAGATTGGTATGCATGTGGGAGGAAATGGGATCATTTTGTTGTGAAATAAGTTTCTTTTGTCCTATGCTGTTGATTTTAGTTGTTTTTGTGTATTGTATTCTAATCTCTTCAATTATTCTCTATTTGATTCACTTTCTGGTCACGTCTGAGGGGTCAAAATTTTATGGTAGTGATTTCATCATAGCTATATACATAAGATGTTGGTTATATTAATTATATATATTGTGTAGGTTGGTGAACCATTTGAGGCCAGGTTGCATATTATCCCACTGTAACCACCCTTGGACATATGGTGGGCTCACCACCAAGAGACAACCCCTAAAAAATGAGTAAGAGCCAGAGCTGGACATGTGCAACCTCTTCGTTCTCACTCAATTAAATGCACCACCTATGAGAGTTTGGATATTATGTGTTTTCACATGTGTTGAGCCAGAGTAAGCTGAACTCCATGTTAAGTAGAATAGATTTTTTACGCTAATTTGTTGTTTCACACCAAATTTGTTGTTCCGCGTCGAAGGCGTCTACACCGAATTTGTTGTTTCACGCCTAAGGCGTTTACACATTGTTCCGCACCGAAGGCGCCCGCACTAAATTTGTTGTTCTGTACCGAAGGCGCTCACGCATTGTTCCGTGCCGAAGGCGAGCGCGTCGAATTTGTTGTTTCGTAGCGAAGGCGCTCGCGCGTTGTTCCGCACTGAAGGTGCCATCGTTGAATTTGTTGTTCCCGCTAAAGGCGCCCGCACCGAATTTGTTGTTCCACATTGAAGGCGGCTGCGCCGTAATTGTTTTTTCGCACTGAAGGTGCCCACAATGAAGGTGACCATGCCGCTAAATATTTTTACGCTAATTTGTTCTTCCACGCCAATGTCGCCCACACCAAATTTGTTGTTCCGCATCGAATGTGCTCGGGCATTGTTCTGCGCCGAATTTGCTGTTCCGCGCTGAAGGTGCTCGCGCGTTGTTTTGCACCGAAGGTGTCCGCACCGAATATGTTGTTCCACACCGAATTGTTCTGCAAATTGAAGGCACCCACGATGAAGGTGCACGTGTCGCTTAATATTTTTATGCTAATTTGGTGTTCTTTTAAATTTTGATTGTGGAAATAATTTTTTGGGGAACAAAGATTTCACGGGGGAAAATCTTAAATGAACCGTGCCCGCGGGCACGGGTAATGACTAGTATATATATATATTTGATATGTGTGTGTGAGGGGAGGGGGTGATTAAAGATAGATAATGTCATATATATCTTAATCTTAATTAATCCAAACACAACAAAGTTTGGATATAATTAAGTTGTAGAATGGTATCATACTTGAAGTCCATGGACAGATAAACTACTCAAAGAGCGACTATCCTTCAGTCGCAGAACTATTGTTCTACGCAGCGCAGGCTGATCCAACAAAGTAATCACCAAATCTAGACTACAACAAAAAACTATTTCAAAATTAGATAGCCGTGCATGCATTAAGTAAGATATATTGATTAAAGACCATAGTGGGATACAAATCAAAATTGAGCTTGTTGGGTACGATATTAGTCATGACAGTTAAACGAAGCATAAAGATACAGCAACAACTACGGATACTAATCCCAACCCCCGCATGCCAGGTTACTACGACTAATACTCTCAGACTCTCTTACGTCAACTCAACCATAATAATCACCATCGTGACTTGGCAATGCCAATCACTCGTATATCCCTCATTGGGGCTGCCACTTAGGTGGTGATCGACGACGTTCAAGAGGAGCAGAAGCAAAAAGTGAAGATGCACTCTCTCACTAATCCCAGCATGGACAGTGATGATTCCGAGCTGGACGTTGAAATTTGGTCCCCTGTCATGATCAAGAATAGGTTTGGTTAGTAATTAGAACTTTGCGAAGATATTGCGAATATGCGTTGGAGCAGAAGAAAACAGTGTTGAGTAGGGTTGCGGTTGTAGGTGCAGTAGCAATAACTTTGGGGTCGAAAAAGGCTAGTAATTGGAGGTGGTGGATAGGGAGTGGCATGGTAGTAGTGCAGTGGTTGTTGAAGTACTAAAGGTTCCTCCATCAGACGATCGGATGATGAAAGGGGAGCCAGACGAAAACAGTGTTGAGTAGGGTTGCGGTTGTAGGTGCAGTAGCAATAACTTTGGGGTCTAAAAAGTCTAGTAATTGGAGGTGGTGGATAGGGAGTGGCATGGTAGTAGTGCAGTGGTTGTTGAAGTACTAAAGGTTCCTCCACCAGACGATCAGATGATGAAAGGGGAGCCTTAGGGTTATAGTTAAAGTGATCCATGGATACTATGTCGGCATAAGAATGAGTTCTTTTGGGGTTTAATGGAAGATGTAGCATGAGGAAGAACAAATAGGAACGTATGTAGTCTCGGGTCTCTCATCCTCGCCTCCGGTACTGTGATTTAGGTTCTCTCCCACCAACACATCAACACTCGTGTCCTTGGCCATCCTGCAGAGCGTTGTCATAAGACAGTCTTGAATAACATATCAATATCACTGATGATTTATTCGAGAATGAAAAAATAGTGTCGACTTTGGTAGATATGGGTTTCCTTGTTGAGGAGGCATCTACAGCCAATGGTAGGTGTAGTATGTACGCAAAACTTGAAGAAGAGAACGTCCTTCAAGTTTTGCATAACATACTGCACCTACGAATGGCTGCAGATGCATCATCAGCAAGGAAACCCATATCTACCATAGTCGACACTGTTTTGTCCTTCTCTAATAAACCATCAGCGATACGGTTATGTTACTCAAGATAGTTTCATGATGCCTTTCTGCAGGATGGCCGAGGACGCGAGTGTTGATGTATTGATGGGAGAGAACCTCAATCACAGTACCAAAGGCGAGGATGCAAGACCCGAGACTACATACAATCTTTCTGGTTCTTCTTCATGCTACATCTTCCATTAAAACCCCATAAAGAACTCATTCTTGTACCGACATAGTATCCATAGATCACTTTATCCTTAACCTTAAGGCTCCACCTTCATCATCCGATCGCCTGGTTGAGGAAACATTAGTACTTCAACAATCACTGCACTACTACCATGCCACTCTGTGTCCACCTCCTCCAACTACTATCTGTTTTCGACCCCAAAGATAAAGCTACTCCACATACGACCGCTACCCTACTCCACATTGTTTCCATATGATCCAACACATCCCCTCAATATCTACGTTAAGTTCTTATTACTACCCAACCCTTTTCTTGATCGTGACAGTGGACCGAATTTCAATGCCCAGCTCGGACCTATCACTGTCCATGATAGGGTTGGTGAGCGAGCTCCCCTTCACTTATTGCATCTTCTCCTCTCGTACTTCGCCGATTACCACTACAGTGGCAGCCCCAATGAGAGATATGTGAGTGACTAGCAGTGCCAATTTATGATGGTGATTAGTATGGTTGAGGTGAGGTAAGACAGTCTAAGAGTAGTAGTCGTAGTAACCTGATTTGTATCCCACTATAGTATTTAATCAATATATCTTATTTAATGCGTGCATGGCTATCTAATTTTGATCTAGTTTAGATTTGTTGATTACTTTCTTGGATCATCCATGTGTTGCGTAGAACAATAGTTCTACATCAGAAGGATAGCTGCTCCTTGAGTATGAATTCATTTATATCCCCATGGACTTCATGTATGATACCATTCTACACCTTAATTATATCCAAACTTTGATCTGTTTGGAATAATTAAGATTAAGATATATAGAGCATTATCTATCTTTAATCACCCCCCACACAAACATATATATCATCTATATGATATATGCATATATGTATATCTCACCTATAACCCTAAACCCTAAAGGCTGAACTCAGCATATATTTCAATTTAATCTAAACCAAATGTTCATTGCCCTCTTGAGAACTTATAAGATAGATGGACGAATTCATACTCAGAGATTTATAATCTGAATCCAAATATCACATATAAACCTAAAACTTGTTGGGTATGTTCTTTATCATGCTAGTGTTATGAATTATAAACCTAAAGATTAACACGGACGCATACACATAAACATATAGCAAATATCATAAGGGGAATTGTTACAAGAAATTCTTACTTGCTCTGCCCTAATAAGCTCGATACTTGCTGGAGTAAGGCCAATGTAAGCCCGCAGAAAGGGATTCTCCTCCTTCATCTTCTGTACATTCTCCATAACATGGGTCAAGGTTGCATGCACCTTCGCCATGCCCGAAACATAGGTGGACTGGTGAGTCTGTGTGACACTCTCCTACTGTGATGAAGAAGAAACGGATGTGTCCTAGTAGTCGTGCTTCTCTGTGCCTTGCATCTGGTATCGGCTCTTCCTCCTCCCTCCTAGTGTCCCCCCTATGATAACATCCTCGTCAACCCTACTGAGTGGCACTGTGACACTCGAGCCTGCCTGGGACTGCACCCTCATCTCTTTGGTAGCCTTGTGGATGGCCTCCTGAAATGAATAAAAAAAATTATATCCTAGCTACATGCATAAAAAACATAATATAATGTAAACGCAATATTATACTAACAGACAACGCCCGATTCTTAGCCATCTTATCTGGATCATTATAATTTGGGTGGGCCTTAGTAAGTGTCCGCTCCACCAAAGACTCGATACCCGGGCGGCCCTACAACATTGTTTGAAAAGAAAAGGTTAGACACATGTTCTATCATAACATATATTTGTTACAGAGTTTAATTAAATCATTTTACCTCACATGCCAACTCGTACCCAATCTGGCTGAAGCTCTTCGAGCCGGCATGGTGCTCATAGCCTCAAGGAGCACTGCGGTTAGCGGTGGAATTTCCGCAATTTTTTTAAAAATTTACAGTATGTCAGAAAAACATATATTAAATATATTAAATATATTAAATTCACAAATATAAAATATACCTGCCCTTCAGGAGACTCCTACAAGAAACAATATCCAAAGAACTGCACCGGGTTAAAACAGTTGTCCAGATGCCAATACCGCTCTCAGTCCTCTGGGTATCATTTCAATTCATAACGCCACTTGAACAAGCGCTTCCTTAATCCTGGTCATGAAGTAGCCCCATGCCTCTGGGTTGTGGTCCAGGACATAATGCCTCTATGACAGATAAAAAAACACATTAAAACAGTATTAAGAACCTAAAATTACGAATGGTAGCTTACTTACGTTGATCTCCTGCCAACAGGTGACAAAGGACTCGTATCGTTGATCCTTCCAATTAGGGTATAGGTTGAAGAAATATAACCGTTTTATCTGGGCAGCAAGGTAATGATTAAATTTTCCAGACCACAGGCCAATGGAAGCAATTAAATCAGCCTCATATTTGCCTCTCGCTCCTAGCGGGTGTTGGTACAACAGCACGCTCTATTGCAGGGTCATATGGGATGAACACCACCTACTCTTCTGGGACCTGCGATGGGCCCGTATGAGAAGTGGAGGCAGCATTTGACGCGGATGTACCATGAGTATCAATATATACATCATCTAAGCCCCCTACATCCTTACACCATAAGAAAATTGCAAGTTCAATTAGTTAAACCAATAGGACTAAACATTTAAAATAGAAATATATGTACATGTCCCTGTGGGCGGTGGGGTATGTGGTGATGAGGGGACTGTCCTGGAGTGCCTGAAAATATATAAAAAAATTTATGCAATTAGTTATCCAAAAAATTGAAAGGTCCAAATTATAAGACATACTAAAACTACAAAAAAGGCATACTTGGCCCAGAGGACGTGGTGATATGTCCCATATGGGGTGCCATATTCTACACTGCCTGAAAATATTTTGTAAATTTTAGTAATTGTTTATCCAAAAAATTATGCCAAACACAGTATACAGCAATACTAAAACTACAAAATAAGCATACCTGTCACATGGGGCTGGGGGGTATAGGGGATCCATGTACCCTCTGAAAAAACTGCTATAAAAACTCTCTTCATCTGTACTTCATAATATTTATTAATGAACAGGAAAATTGATGTTTACATGATGTAAATATTTGCGTAATTTATGTGAAATAAAAGTGATGTAAACAAAAAGCAGAAATTCATACTCTTTATTGATTCCAGTCAAAATCATCGTAGAAAATTAAGCTTTATACATTTACATGTTTTTAGTGCTTAGTAATGAAAAAAGTTCAACAATTTGAGGTTGATGTTGAAGCACGTTGTGACTGAGTCCGACCGGTAGATGAAAGGACTTTGGTTATTGTGTTTGTTCGTCGGCTGCACTCCACTGATACGATACCCGTGCTTGTAATCACCAAATCGGGTAAATCCATATGCAACAGTGTGATGTCCTCTGTCGTTTCATTATTTGTCTCGATTGAAAAATCTTCCACGAATTCATCGGCTACGAGTACAACATCGTCGTCATCTTCATTGCCCTTTTAAAAACCTACTTCATCCGGTGCATATGCTCTATGTAGATTTCTAAGAACCACCCAAATACCGTCAACCATTATATCTTTAACATAAAAACATTGTGTTGCTTGCGAGGAAAACATGAACTTCTCCTGCGGATAGATTTCCTTCGTCAGATTAACGATCGTGAAGCCCAAGTCGTCCTTCGTCTTTCCTTGCTCACACCAACACACCTTAAACATAACATGGCTCAATTCCTTCCGATAACCATAAAAAAATCTCAACCACGTCTTCAACCTAGCCATAATAGAAGATTTGACCTTCTTTTGGTTGTTGATCATTGGAACTTGCATATGACAACTGTGAAAAGGAGGAGCAGATTCCACTATTTTGGGTGCATCAGTCCTTCTTGACTTCAATGGTATTAAATCTGTAACCATTGATAGAATAACCTCCATAACGATGTACTGTGCCGTCGGGACTTCTCACATAGTTTTGGATCTCCTCGATAGCTGTACACCGCAAACACATTGCCCTGCCACCTATAAGATAGATAAGAATCACATTCTTACACACACGTTCTCGATATTGATTCTTCGATAGGTATTCATCTATCGTGAGAAATCAGTGCGCTTACCTTTAGTTTCAGCCATGAAGTAAATTCCTTAGAGTGTGCATTTGCAACCTTTTTGTTAAGAGTGTTGGCATGCAATTTGGCTTGGACTACTTCTATATGAAGACTGAGGGACAAGTAACGAAAGATATTATAACTTAGGACTTAAACCACTTACAAAATCAAATAACACAACTTTATTACCTCCGATAGGAGTCAAAAATCGAAAGGTTATTTAGAACATATGAATGTGCTTGGTCAAGCTCAATTTTACTAAATCGTGTGTCCTCTCCATAATCATTATAGAACACTCCATCAGGAACTCTTGTCGGACGATTTAACATTGCGTCTACACCCCGCAAATAACGAGATATAAACATAAAGGTCTCGTTTGACGTATAATTCTTGGATATTGACCCTTCTTGATGTGCACGATTGTGCACAAGTTGCTTCACAAACCCTAGTACCTGTGGGGTCAAAAAGCATAAAATGATTCAAAATCACATTTAATTTTGGTTCAATCAAAATAGCATATTATATGGCACAGGCGTGCACCTTTCAATGGGATACATCCACGGGTAGGCCCTGCAATGCCGGCCTCCTATATCAGGTGTACTGTAAGATGAACCGTGATGGTAAAGAATGAATGCAGGAATTTTTTTTCCATATTGCACATTGTAAGGATAACACGTGACTCTAAATCTTCAAACTCACCAACATCTATCACCTTCGAGCAAACCTGCCTGATGAACCCACAGAACTGTATCAGAACTTTTGCCAGCTTCTTACCGACATGACGTAAAGCAACCAGAAGCAGCTGATGTAGCAAGATATGATAATCATGTGTCTTCAATCCAAATATCTTCATCTGATCTACGTGCACACATCTTGATATATTTGAATCATATCCAACGGGTGTCTTCAAGGACTTGAGAAACACACAAAGATTATGAATTTCATCTCTTGAAATGATGACCCGAGAAGCTGGCAGGTCATACTTGTAATTTTCCTTTTGTACGGCCTGCAATTTAGGCCATATATTCAAATCTTTTAAGTCAAGTCGTACCTTTACTCCGTCTTTCGACTTGTTGGTGTCTTGCATCAATGTAAACAACCGATATTCACATATGTTCTTTTCGATGTGCATAACGTCCAGGTTGTAACGTAATTTCAAAGTCCTCCAATATGGCAATCGGTAGAAATATTGAACTTTGACCAACCTTTAGGTAGCATTCGTGTAGGAGGATATATGCCCATAAGGCGATTTATCCTAAGTGTATGTCTTGTTCATATTATATATGGTGTCCATTATCCTAAGTATGAAATCGTTTGAATAAATATACTTAGATAATATCCATAGACTTATAGTTAGGTCCTTACGTATCCAGATAAGATCTCGATTATGAGTAGTAAGAGACCGAATAGAAACTTAAGTCTTAAACGGTTCGTGGTCATAGATGTGTCGAGAACTGGATATCGGCACATCGGATAGACCACTGTGTCTTTGTCTTACCTTAGGGTAATGATGATCTCATAGTCATTCGACTTGGTGAAGTCGGAGACGATACACAGGTGCTCATTGGAGAATGAGTTCACTGAACGACCAACTTAGAGTTATTAAATTTTTAAACTTTAACTAAACTGTCTATAATAACTCTAGGGTGGTGATAGAAGCTGGTCCTTAAGACCTGAAGTCATTTGTACGAACCTGTGAGCGAACGGTGTCGCTTAGACCTATGATCTAGCTTTGAGGCTAGGCATGCTGAAAGATCTTGGGTTGGGTTGCACCTGAAGCTCTCAAGGCGAGTAGATGACTAAGATGGGATTCGTCTCTTCCGTTAAAGGGAAGTTAGTGTCACAGGCTCAATACGGTCTTTGTGCTAATCCTCGGTCGGGGTACGTTATAAGATGTACAACGTGTATACACACTAAGACCGCCGTATACTGACCAATGTTGTCTAATAGGGTTGACAGTAAATCATACCCTAGGCCAACAGGGACACAGTCTTGACGAAGGAAATATAGCTAACGGTATTCATCACTGACACAGCCAATGTAAACCCAACGATACTTTTGTCACTGGGTCGATCACGTTATGATGATTCTGAAACATGGACGACAACTACTGCTCATGGTGACCATCGTCTAGGGGTTCCGAGCCCAAACCTGTAATAAGGTCAGGCTGTAGGGTCTCACACCGAGTAGCGTTTGTGTCTTAGTAATAGGAAGATTAATCAGTGAGATTCATTTGATGAAATGGAATAGTTGATGTTTACAAAGCTAGTTGTGAAAATAAGTCGTAGATGCAATAGGGACAATGTTCCATTTGATGCAAACAAATATTAAACGTGTCCTAAATTGGTTACAACAATATTTCTAGGAACAAATACATTGAAAAGGGTTACCTGGCTGACGGGATCGTTTCGGTCTAAACACATGTTCAAACTGCGTCCAAATCGGAGCTCAGACGAGCCCAGAAACACAAAAACAGTCCAAGGCAAAGTGGGTTAGACCCACTGGGCTAACAAGACCATCCGCGAGGGGCAAACGGGCGCACGACCCACTGCAAATCGGGCGCGGCCCGCTGATTGCAGCAGGCGAGTGCCCGCCCTCCTTACCTTGGGCGGGCGCGCCTGCTAAGCCTAGCGGGCGCGCTCGCAACTTAAGTGAAAAAGAGGGTTTTTGAAACCCCTAGTGATGGCTACGAAAGTTGATTGTTTGCCCATCTTTAGGCAATTGTTTGAAGGCCAAACAAAGTCGAAATTCGTCGTCGTTCGTTCCTACGCGTTCACCATTCAAAGCCCTTCGGATTGATATCTTGTTTGGTGTCCAAAGTTTAATGAATAAAGAGAATTAATTCGTTGAAGTCGGCCTTTATGAAAGGCGTACTAAAACTTCAATTAAGCTAAATTAGCTTAATTAATTCTCTTCAATTTTACAATTGTCCCACATTGCTCACAATGAAAGGAGAGGTGCCGACTCCCTATATAAATAGGGGTGCACTCTATTCGTTGAAAGATGCACCAAGTCCTCGATCGAGTAGCTCCGGATTTTAGAGCAAGCTCAATCTACGACTAAACTATTCTCTCTTTCTCTTCTTCCTATTCTCCCGATTAGTCCTAGCAAGACTACGAAGGGGGTTTGGATTCGGATCCAGACGTCTAAGACGCGGGTCTACTCAAGTGAAACCTTCTACCGCATGTGATCGGCTTGGAGGTAGGAGTTGACTTGGGCAGATCGGTTCGAGGGTGCGAGGTGGCTCGGGTGGATCGAGTCAAGGCGGTTCGGCTACGAGGAGCATCAGAAGACAGTGATGTACATCTTGCATGCCCCAGGGTCGAGATTCCGGGTATGTTGTTAAGGAATTTTTAGTGTAGTTTAATTTCGTCGCAGTAGAATAGATCCCTCTTGGGGTGGTCAGATCCACCCCAAGTTGGCATAGATCTGGCTAGGTTCTGGCTCCCTTAGGGCCTAGCTAAATTGTTTTGCTAGCTAAGTTTATTTTCTGCTGCGTTTTTAGCCCCTGTGGTCCGTCCGACTTAGGATGGGCACAGATCCGAGCTTCGAGGGTCCGCCAAAACCCCTACAGTAGTATCGGAGCCACGGTTATGTTTGTAGATCTGTTTATGCGACGATTTTAAATTCTTTAATTGCGTGTTTTGAACATACGAACATTTTAACTTTATGTTAAAATTTGTTTAATAATTTTTGTGTTTTAAAATTGTTTTGTAACATAAAAAAATTTGGAGAAGTTTTAAATTTTATGTGAAAAATTTAATGGGTCTTCCATGTTTAAATGCTTTTTAAAATTTTATTTTATAAGATAAATTAATTTCTGCAAGCATTTAAAAAAAATTTAAAGGTTATGAAACATAAAAGGTAAAAAATTTTATTTCATACGATGATATTGAAAATTTAATTCTTTTGGTTGCATAAAGATTGAAATTTTTTTCTTTATCCGAAAGTTAATAAAATTAATTTCAAATGATTTTAAAAAGGGTTTTTAAAATTGTTTTAAAATATATGTGATATAAAGAAATAAATTTATTCCCATGAGATGGAATTGTAAATTTAATTCTTTTAATTACATATAGGTTTCAAGATTATTTTATGCGATATTTTAATCTTAGAAATGTTTGGTTAAAATTTTAAAGCTTAAGGTTTGAATTTAAAATTATATGATAATTTTATGAAACCTAGTTTTATGTGATAAAAATGCTTCAAGCTTTAAATTTTAGATCTTTAAATTTAAATGTAAAATTTTAGATTTGCAAGTTGTTTGATTATGTTATAGATAATTTTTAACTTGCAAGCTTTCATTGTATGTCACAAATTGAACCTTCAATTTTTGCGATTAAATTAGTTGGTTTATGTTTTAATGGACATGATGAATAAAGTATTCATGAACCCTTTAGGTTAGCCATTAACTAATTAAAACTTTATAGGATAAAATTTTAATGACTAGTGACATGCTACGTAACAAAAGCAACATCGAAACCTAATACCAGATTAGGGTAGTCCCTTTTGATTGACAATCATTATAATAAATCGTTTAAATGATGATTATCATTAAAACACTATTTTTGAAAAATGTTGTAATTGTTTTATTAAAATCCTAATTAGATTGGGGTAGCACGATGAACATATAAACCTTATAGTTGATAAGGATCTCATAAAAACTGTTCAACAAATCCATAAAATTTCGAATTTTAGGATCCACTAGTTGATAAGGATTAACTAGTTTTAATTAAAAGCCGTTTATTTGATGGACGAACATAGAATTGATGAAACTCCTTCAATGGATCATGATGTCGGTCAATGTGCTTGGCTAAGTTTGCTGGACCACCCTAGTTAGTCTAGGGGCCGAGTGGTCTTGGCTTAGTCAATTCTCTGGCCGCATCCAGTGGACCGCAAGGAGTCGAATCATGACTGTGTAAGTCCTTTGACTATACCTAAGTCAAATACGATAATAATCTTGTTCAAGATAAATCATAGCCCTCCTTCTTTTAGGAGTTGGCAACTGTAAGACCCGTGTTACGGTTGTTGAGCTACACTCAAGCTGTGACATGGCAATCTTATAGAAACCGATTTCTTGATAACATCTTGACTTGACCCAAACCATCGTCTCGTGCATACGTCAAGCACCGGCGTAAGTCTAACCAAGAATGTAGTCTAAGACCTGACCCAAACCAACGTGTCGTGCATACACCGAGCGGTGGTGCAAGTCGGTCTAGACACGAATACAAGGATCCGACTAGGCTAGCCATTGTAATCCAGATGAGCACACTCATGATCACAAATGACTAGGGGTAAAATCTATAGGGAATCATATTTAATATGATTGACGACGAGTTCGTCTACCGACTGCAGGGTCGGACAACTTGTTGAGACACACTCAAGGTTGTCAGACTCAGGGTAGTCAGATTCCTCTCACACAAATGTTATTTTTATAATAAACTGTTTACTATTATGGCTTTAATAAATTTAGTGGGAGAATATAGTTTTATTAAAAACCATTGAAACTATACAACGAACATATACTGACTAATTATCTACTAAAATTGCAGAATGGATTCGGGTCTTAAGTATATGGTAGAGAAAAATGTGCTCGATGGAACGAACTATAAGGATTGGCTTAGGAACATTAAGTTAGTCCTTTCTCTAGCCAGGATTGGATACGTGTTGTTCGAAGACGCTCCGGAGAAGCCTGACGACGATGCGACCTACGAGGAAAATGAAGCCTATAAGCTTTACCAGAGGGATGCAGAGAAGGCCAGATGCGTTACTCTGGCTTCGATGAATAACGAACTGCAGAGGAAGCATGAACATTTGGATGTTCAACATATGCTTCTGAATGCACAAGAGTTATACGGCAAGCGGTCTAGAGCTGCCAAGTTTGAAGCCACAAGCAACCTCTGGGGCACAAAGATGGAGACAAGGCCCGTACAAGATCATGTCCTTAAGATGATCGGGTACGTGGAAGACACCGCCCAGTTGGGTTTTGTCCTGGACAATGAGATGTCCGTGGACATTATCCTCAAGTCTTTAACCCGGCCTTCAAGCCTTTCATTACTGGTTTCATAGTGAACAGTATTGAAATGGATCTTCCTGGTCTCCTCAATATGCTTAGGCATTTTGAGGAAATTGAGAAGAAACCGACTACATTGGTTGTTGGCTCTGCTTCTTCAGACCAGCCGAAAGGCAAGGGTAAGAGAGGCAGCTCCCATAACCTGCCAAGGCGAAGAAGGGAAAGAAAAAGACGAAAGGGGCCCCGTCAAAATATGAGTGCTTCCACTGCCATAAGATGGGCCATTGGAAGAGGAACTGCAAGGTTTACATTACAGAAAAGAAGAAGGGGCATACTGATGCATCTACCTCAAGTAAAACAAATTAAATTTAATAAAGCATAATTATTTACATAAATGCTAAATCACATAGTATGAGATACTAAGACATCTGTGTAATGTATACAGGTGGCTGATATGAAGTAATGGTTGGAAGAAGTTCTGAGGACGGTCGACATGTGAGCAATCGTTGCTGATGGGGCCGTGCAAAGACTTCAAATAGACATGATGAAGGAGCTGATACTTATTTTCTTTTATGAATAAAATGTATCATTCCTTAAAGTTAAAACAATGATTGAGTGTTTAACACTCAAAGTTTATTTGATAAACATATTATGGTTCATCTTTATGAATCCGTTGTTTTGAATAAATTTCTCGGAAATGTGCTTTCTGTTGAAATTGAGATTTGATTGAGATTGGCTTAAATTTCTGTAAATGTGGCTTTCTGAGTTGGTTGCAAAAATTCTCGAACTATGATGCAGAACTTCAGAAAATTTTGATTGTTTTGGAGCTGACTTAATGTTATAGTCAATCAATAGTTAAGTATAAGTTTCAGGAGCGTATAAATTGTGTGTGATCACAATTATACGCATATTAAGGTTAATTCTTAATAAACTACATTTGATTCTTAAAGAGTTAATATTAAATGTAGTTAAGGGAAATGTACAGTGTAGGACATTTGACAGAGTAAGTCAATGCCAAGATTCCTTAAACCGATCTTGATTTGACTCCTTCGTCAAACCCAACCTGACACTAGTACATTCCATCTAAGTACATATCAAAAGGTTATGCTCTTCATATATATAGTCTAAATATGATTTAGATATATAATTGAAGTACTTAACCAGATAATTCTTAAAGTCAGAGGGAGCTAGCTCGTATACTTAGTTCCGGTTTCTCGGACTAAGTAAAAAGGTTTCCAACTTATTTGAATCATCTATATAATATTGAGTATTGGACTTCTCCCTACTTGGTGTTAATGATGAGCAAACATAAATACTTGTGACTAATCCCCTATTTTGCAGTTAATCCATTGCATAAGCTTATTATGAAGATCAACTAGCAATGGATGGCTCACATACGTCATTGAAGGCAAATGACATGATTGGATGATCGTAGATTGATGATTGAAGCTCCGTAAAGACTTCAAGCTCATACGATGGAAAGAAGAGATTATTCGTCAATGTAATTTTTCTTTTATCTCTTCTAGTATGTAGCTTAGAAGTAGAACTTTGATGGAGCACTCACACACATCTACATTCTGTCATAAGACATCATTAGACCTTTGTCCTTTGAACCCAATTCAATTCTCTTTTGCTTGTGATAGGATTGTTTATAACAGCCGACTGCTTAACAGTTTACAGTCGCCTGTCTCAAAAGCAGTCGACTGTGTTTTGTTCTACAGTCGCATGTTATGCATAGACTATTACAATGTAGTTTTGGGCCTTCTTTGATTATTTCGCACAGGCTACTGTTGAATGATTCACATGCGCCTATCCTAGTGAAAGTCGACTGTGTATTGTAAATTAGTCGCCTGTCTCTCCTTGCCCAAACTCTGTTTGATCTGTATTCTACGGCCAGTCGACTTATGCTATATTTACATTCGCCGGTCTATTAGATCAGTCGACTGTCTATGCTGTAACAGTCGCCTGTCTGTAAGTCATTTCTTTGACTCAGCTCTCTGGAAATTTCTCTTGCTTTTGAAAGTCATCTGTTTAAGGTTTTACAGTCGCATGTTCTGATTAACAGTCGACTGTATTACTTGAATCAGTCGTCTGTCATGTATCTTGTGAGATTTCCAGTATTTATCTTAACTTACTCTTCTCTCGGCTAGTCACCTGTCGAAGAAATTACAGTCGCCTGTTGGTTTAACAGACGACTGTCTTTGCTTCATCAGTCGACTGTCCACGTGGTAAGTTACCGTTATGAATTCTCACCTACCCTTGCTGACTGTGCAACAGTCGACTGTGGATTGTTCAACAGTCGACTGTCGCGAGTTCAGATTATATCCGTTGAGATTTTTCTCACGGATTCCGATTGGGTTTTTGCCTAAACTGTTTTGTGGATTTGAGAAAGCTATTAATAGAGCTTCTACTGTTCCATTGGAAGGTTACTCATTCATTGCAAAATCCTTCAAGCTTTCATTTCCAAAGATCAAAGCTCTCAAATCCAAAGCCCTAAGTATTTCCAAATCTTGTTCTCTTGCTATCCTACCTAGAACCAAAGATTGATCTTCTAGGCAATTGGTGATGTCAAGAAGAAAGGGTTTTCTCCTCTCTTCCAAGATAGTTCTTCAACACACATCACACTTCTCCTTCAAGTTCTACTTCAAGGCATAGGTGATTGTAAGTGTTGCTTTCATATTTCATAACTTTCGTTATTTGAATTGTGCTCTCGGTTGTGAGAGTGGTTTTGCTTGCTCCCTGGTTGTGAGAGTCAAGGACATCGATTGTATTCAATTGCACTTGTAGGGTTGCTACAAGTGGGCTATAAGGAAACCTCAAGTTAGGGTTCTAACTTGAGTATCCGGTGGTATCCGGGTGGTAGGGACGTAGGATTACCGGGAACAAGTCGGGAGGTGACTTGGGTAATCTGAACCCTTGAAACATCTCTGCGTTTGCGTGTGTTTCTCTTTGGGTAGTTTTTCTATTCCGCACTATTTGTTGGATTGCATTTTATTTGGCGTAAATTCCTCTTAAATTTGCATAAACACTATTCAACCCCCCTTCTAGTGTTTTTCCCATAGACAGAGTCCTTACAATTGGTATCAGAGCACAAGGTTTCATCTATGGCATCCAACAACAACAACATTCCTCCGCCGCCTTCGTACAACAATCACGACCGTGATGGAGCGTCCACTCTTTTCGAAGGTCAATCTACGGTACGTCCTCCACGTTTCAATGGTACTAATTTTGGCTATTGGAAGTGTAGGATGGAGACATTCCTTAGGAGTGCTTCTCTTTGGAGAACTCTCCACAAGGAGTACGTCGAGCCCGCCGAAGAGGATTTCGAGAAATGGACGACTTCCGAGAAGTCCGCCGAAGTCAACAACGCTAAAGAAATAAACGCTCTTCATTGTGCGTTGGACCCGAATGAGTTCAACAAGATATGCACATGTAAGAGTGCATATCAAATTTGGAACCATCTCATCGTTACCCACGAAGGAACGAATAAGGTAAAGCTTTCAAAGTTATATGTTGCCGTGCAAAACTTCGACTTGTTTCATATACAGGAAAATGAGAGCATTGCGTCGATGTACGGACGCTTTAGCGACATCACAAATGAATTGGAAGCCCTTGGCTAAATCTACACCGAACCTGAAAAGGTAAGGAAGATCATCATGGGGATGACCTCCAAATGGGAAAGAAGAGCAATCGCCATCGAGGAGGTCAATGACTTGAAGAACTACACCGTGGTGTATCTCATCGGGACTCTTATGTCTTACGAAGTAAGACAGGATAACCGATTGAAGATTCGAGCCATGATAAATCCCTCGGAGGCCAAGAAGAAAGCTTTGGCATTCAACGCAAATTCATCATCCTCCGAAAGTGATGAATCCGAGAACGAGATGGATTTGGGTGAAATGGCCCAAATGGCGAAGAAGTTCCAACGCTTCTTCTGCAAAGGTAAATTTTCCACCAACAAACATTTTGAGTCTACTAATGCTACTTCCTCTCTTTGTTATAAGTATAATAAGCCAGGGCACATCAAGAGGGATTACCTAATGCTAAACAACAAAGAAAAGTGGAAAGCACCAAAGTACCACAAGTCCGACAAGAACAAGAGATACAAGAAGAAAGGACACGTAGGTACTTTGATGACTCAAGTGATGACTCATCAAGTGATTCCAATGATGAGAAGGGTGAGAGCGCCCACATGTGTTTCATGGCACTTGAAGATCCACTCTCAGATGAGAGTGATTCCGACATGGATGACACCGAGGTAACAATGGATGAACTTCGTATAGCTAATGAAGAACTATTTGCTAAATACCAATCTTTAATGCTTAGATACACTAGCTTAAAGAAATCAAATGTTAGCAAGTCATCCATTCCATGCATTATCAACAATGACACCATTGTTGATACTTTAACTCTTGAGAAAGCAAACTTAGCTTCTCAAAATGTCACATTGAGAGATGAGGTTAACTCCCTCAAATCTCAACTAGATCAAACACATCCCATGGATAATAGTGATCTAGTTACACGTCACACACAATTGGGTTTAGAGAATGATTCTCTTAAAACCCAAGTGCACGAGCTCAAAGCACGGGTGTCCACCTTGGATACCAACATTTCCTCTTTAAAGGAGAAATATGAGCTCATGTCCTCCCGTATTGTGAGATTCAATAAGGGAAAAGGACAATTGGATGATTTGCTTGCAAACCAATTTCCGGCCACACATCGTGTTGGCCTTGGATTTGTAAAAGCGAATGCATCTAATGCCCGCACCTCCTATAGTGGTGTCACTATAGATTTTGTGAGGCCTTCCTCCGGTGCATCCACAAGTGGTGTCAAAGACACTATAGGTAGCAATCCTACCAAGAATGTCACCACATCATCTTCTCTTCATTTTGGCAAGAAACCCACTAAGGGTGGAAACCAAAAGCAAGGCCATGCTTATATGTACACTAACACTCATCCATGTAGGAAACATCCTACTTCACAAGTGGATAATCATGACACATTTTATGCTCCGCACCCACGGACATGTTCACAACCACACATGAGAAATACTCATGTACGTGCTCCTATACACTCGTATGCACTTACGCATCATTCCTTCTTGTATGCTCATCCTCCACATGTCATGCATGATCAATATGCTTCACATAATATGCATGTTCCCAAGCATACATATCATTCTAAAATGTACAATGCATATCCTCCACCACATCTCTATCCTAGAAATCATGTTCCTAAGAAGCATGCACCACATAGAAATCCAACACATATGCATGCAACTGGGAATAGGACTCCCAAGATGTACACTATTTGGGGTCCTAAGAACACTAGTCTAAATGTTAGGAATGCTTATGTTGATTCCTACTTTCATGATGTGCTTAGAAATAGTAACTATGTTGGGAAGCGGAAGTCCACTTGGACTTGGCTTCCAAAGGGCTAATCCCCTTGGACCCAACAAACATTGGGTACCATAAGCTTATGGTATATTATATAGGTACCCAAAAGAAATAAGAAGAGCAATAAATGTCTTATTAGCTCTAAAGGGAAAAGATGGATTCTTGATAGCGGTTGCTCCAAACACATGACGGGAGATCCCTCATTGCTCTCCGAAGTGATTAGCATCAAGGATGGTGCAACGGTCACTTTTGGAGGAAATCAAAAGGGAACCATCATTAGAGTAGGTATCGTTGGTAATCCTTCTAAACCTTTAATTACTAATGTTTATCTTGTTAGTGGTTTATGTCACAATCTCATTTCCATTAGTCAACTTTGTGACAAAGGTTACAAGGTTAACTTTGGAGAAGGATTGTGTACTATTGTTGATTGTGATTCAAATGTTTTATTTTCCGGTATTAGGCGTAAAAATATTTATTATTTGAGCTTGCCTAAAACCGTAGAACATTGCTTAGTTGCTAACACAAGTGAACAACTATTATGGCATCGCCATTTTGGTCATGTTCACTTCAAGCACTTATATAAGTTAGCTAGGCATGATCTTGTCAAAGGTTTTCCTAAGATTGCTTTTAATAACAAAAACTTTTGTGATTCATGTCAAAGAGGTAAACTAAGTAAATCTTCATTTAAGCTTAAAGAAGGGATTACTTCTAAGAGGCCCCTAGAACTTCTTCATCTAGATTTATTTAGGCCAACTAGAACCGCTTCTTTAGGTAATGCTCATTATGGACTAGTTGTCGTTGACTACTTTTCTAGATTTACCTGGGTTTCATTCTTAACTAATAAGAATGAAGCTCATGAAGAGTTTACCAAATTTGCAAAGAAGATTCAGAATCTTTTAGGATTCACCATTATCACTATTCGTAGTGATCATGGAGGAGAATTTGAGAATGAGTCTTTTACTAAGTTTTGTGATGACTCCGGGATAACTCATAACTTTTCCTTTCCTCGTGCACCACCACAAAATGGTGTTGTAGAAAGAAAGAATAGGACTCTTATTGAGTGTGCTCGCACTATAGTCATTTAGGACTACAATTTTGGGCAGAAGCGGTGCACACGGCATGTTATGTGCTCAATAGGATCCTAGTGAGATCTCGAACAAACAAAACTTGTTTTGAGTTTTTTTATAATAAAAAGCCTCAAGTAAAATATTTCCGTGTTTTTGGTTTGAAATGTTTTATAAAGAACACCTTTGGTAATTTAGACAAATTCGAGCCAAGATCCGATGAAGGAATTTTTGTTGGATATTCCACACGTAGCAAAGCCTACCGGATATACAACAAAACTTCTTCAACGATTGAGGAATCACTTCACGTATCTTTTTATGAAGATTTTGATTTTCCTCATGTTGATGATGATAATGTAGATATTCTTTGCGATTCTATTAATAATGTTAAGATTAATGATTCTATTGTTGAGACTAACACTTCTAACGAAGTTGTTGAAGTTGTTCCTAGTGATCCAGGTTTACCCAAAGCTTACCCGACCGTTCGCAGCCATCCCCATCACCAAATTATTGGAGATATTGGTGTGGGTGTTCGAACAAGATCAAGAATTGAAGAATTCTCTCATTGCACATTTGTCTCTACCATTGAGCCAAAGAACATCCAAGAAGCTTGTGAGGATAGCTCTTGGATAGTGGCAATGGAAGAAGAACTAATGCAATTCGAGAGAAATGAAGTTTGGAAACTTGTACCTCTTCCAAGTGGTCACCAAGTTATTGGGACCAAATGGATTTTCAAGAACAAGACGGATGAAAACAAGGTAATCACACGGAACAAAGCAAGGTTAGTAGCTCAAGGCTATCGGCAAGAAGAAGGTATTGATTTCGAAGAATCATTTGCCCCCGTAGCTAGATTAGAAGCTATTAGGTTGCTTTTATCTTTTGCATCTCATAAGAATTTTAAATTATTTCAAATGGATGTTAAAAGTGCATTTTTAAATGGGTTTGTCAATGAAGAAGTCTATGTTTCTCAACCTCCCAGTTTTATCCATGAAAAATTTCCAAACCATGTTTTCAAACTTAAGAAAGCGTTGTATGGATTGAGACAAGCTCCTAGAGCCTGGTATGATCGTCTTAAGACCTTTCTTTTGAATTTAGGTTTTAAAATGGGAGAAGTTGATTCTACACTCTTCATTAAAGATTATGAAAATAACATTCTTTTGATTCAAGTTTATGTAGACGATATTATTTTCGGTTCTACTAACTTTAATCTTTGTCAAGAATTTTCCAAGTCTATGAAGGATGAGTTTGAGATGAGCCACATGGGAGAGCTCACCTACTTCCTTGGATTGCAAATTCGACAAATGGAGAATGGCATGTTCATACATCAGACAAAGTACACAAGGGAGCTTATTAAGCGATTCGGGATGGAATCGTCTTCGAGCAAAAGGACTCCCATGAGTACTACTACTCATTTACACAAGGATGAAAGCGGAAAAGATGTAGACGTTCGTCTATATCGAGTTATGATCAGCAACTTACTTTACTTAACCGCTAGTAGGCCCGATATCATGTTTTCCGTATGTCTTTGTGCTAGATATCAAGCAAGACCTAAGGAATCACACTTGATTACGGTAAAACGAATATTTCTTTATCTCAATCAATCTCTAGATTATGGGTTACTTTACCCTAAGTCTAGCACATATGAGTTAATCTCATATAGTGATGCCGACTTTGCCAGATGCAAGTTCGACAGGAAAAGTACTAGTGGCACTTGCCATTTCTTAGGAAATTCCTTAGTTTCTTGGTTTTCTAAGAAACAGAATTCGGTGTCATTGTCTACGACTGAAGCGGAATATATTGCCGCGGGTCTTGCATGTGCACAAGTTCTTTGGATGAGACACACTCTTAGTAACTATGGTGTCAATTGTGATACTTGCCCTATCATGGTTGATAATCAAAGTGCTATTTGTCTTTCCAAGAATCCGGTACACCACTCCCATACCAAACACATAGACGTGAGACACCATTTTATAAATGATCATGTAGCTAAGAAGGACATCATCTTAGAGTACATTGAACCCTAAAAACAAATTGCCGATATCTTCACTAAACCTCTTAAAGAAGATTCATTTGTGAGGTTGCGTGGAGAATTGGGAATTATGGGTGAATCTAAAATCTAGAAGCTCAATCTTTCATGTTATAACTCCTTATTGAGCTCATATCTTTTGATTGTCTCTCTTCATGTGCTTTAGTGTTTTATGAGTTTAAGAAAGGCAAGTGTGACTTATTTGATTTCATGAGTTTTGAGTTTGATTGGAGTAATTTGTGTTTCAATGGATTTATTGTTTTCATAATGATGTTACGATGGATTTTGTGATTAGAGTATATGTCCTAGGGTGAGTGTTCATATTCTCTGGAATTCTATCTCACTGTGCACTTTTGGACCAGGACAGACGACTGTCTCTCCTTCGACAGTCGACTGTCCTACTCTATCTCCTCTTTCTGAGATTTGGTATCTTTCACACAGCCGACTGATGACTGTTTTATAGTCGACTGTTAATTTAACAGGTGACTGCATTTTAGTCATCAGGCGACTGTAATCTCTGTCGAATTTTTACAGTGTTTTTTATGAACTGTACTAATTCTCGGCCAGCCGACTGTTGAGTATATGTCAGTTGACTGTCCGATGGACAGGCGACTGCATGTCACTGGCCAGTCGACTGCCCATCTCTCTGAGCTTTATTTTTTTATCACTTCATCCAGTCGACTGGCATTTGTTCTTCAGTCGACTGTCTTATGCTGTGTCGGTTCAAGTGATTTGATCCAAGCCGTCAATTCCTTGATCCAACGGCTCAGATTCGTTCCCCTAATTTTATATTCGAGTTTACGCGATCATTTACCCATGTCGACTCTCTCTCCTCTGTTTCGACCGTTTGTCTTCCCGCTTGTTTTTCTCTCCAAAAACCGCTCGATTTTGCTTCTTAAACCGTCGATCTGCTCCTATTCGTCGTCGTCGATCGCGTTCTGCCATTGCCATCGATCTTCTTCTCCGCGATCGTCTTTTACTTCTTCATGGTTTGCTTCTCTCACTTGCTCTTCGTTCGTTTTTTTTGCTGTAGTTTCTCCTTCTCTTGTTTCCATGGCTCTTAAACCAAAGGGAAAAGAGAAGATCGTTGCTCCTAAATGTCCTAGGGCACCCAAGAAACTTATTGCCAAGAAAAAGAAACCTTATAAAGCCCAAACCAAGCATGCCCAGTCACCCGTGCGTTCTTCTTCGCCTGGTTACTCTCCTTCTGGCTCTTCTAGCGATGCTCAGCCTTTGATCCATCGTCAGCGCAAGCCTGCTGGTGTTCACATCAGTGAGCTTGTTGCTGAGAACCCACGTTTGTCTCCTTCTGTGTCAAGTTCTTCTGAAGAGACTCCTGGCATACCCCGCTCTGATCCCCTAGTTCCCATCTGTCGAGACGATCTTTGTCTGGCAAAATTTCACTCTCTTCTCGGGATCAACCTACTTAGGGAGCAGTACATTGCTTTCCCCGCCTTCACTGCTGAGAGACTATCGGACATTCTTTCTGCTACTAGTCTAGCCGATCTTTTTCGCTTCTCTCAGAGCGAGTCCCCCAGAGCCTATCCATTTTTGGTGAAGCTCTTCTATGCAAACCGCGTTCGCGGTGAGTATTCGTCTACCGGCATCCTGGATACTGTCGTTCAAATCACTCCCTCTCTCTTAGGGACTATTCTTAGGATTCCCTCTGTTGGTTCCCTTCCCACTGATATCTGCTTTTCTGAGATTGACGATCTTGACCAGTCTGTCCTCCGGGATATGTTTCGAGAGGTACCTGTAGCTCTTGATTCGGGTGTCAGATCGTCTATGTTCTCTGCGAGAGGTTGGGCTGTTCACCTAGTGGTGAAGTCCAACATCCTGCCGAGATATGGATCATCTGACCAAACGTCTGAGGATATCCTGAAGTGTATGTATGATATCTTCTTTGGCATGCCCGTGAACTGGGCTGGTGTCCTCCTTGATAGGATGGACAAGGTTGAGTTCACGTCCTCCTCGTCTCACATTCCTTACGGTGGTCTTCTGACTCGTGTCTTCCGTCATTTTGGTGTTGACTTGACTCGTTACAAGCCCATGCCCTTTGGTCCTCTCCTCGACGCATCTGCTAAGTCGAAATCTTCTTCGGCTCTGCAGACTGCCTCGAAGAAGAGGAATTCTACTTCAGCTCCATCATCTTCCACTGTGCCTCCAGCTGATTTGCCTTCTTCATCTGCTCCACCGTCTCGGGATATTCTTTTGGAGATGGTCTCTGGTATTTACAGATTATTGTCCCTCTCTTTTCTCCATCAGGGAATTCCCTTCCCTGAGGATCTGAGACAGTTTGTTCCCCAGCTTCATGTGCCTCCTCAGCCCACTGGTGTCATTGAGCCTCCTGGTGTAGCTTCTACTCAGGATGTTATTGCTGCTGCTTCTGTTGCTCCTTCTGACCCTCCTCCAGAGGATACTCCTGCTGCTACAGAGCCTGCTTCCTCTCCTGCAGCCCCTGGAGACGCTCACTCTTGATAGATGTTTAAGTGATGTTATTTTGGTGATGATTTTTTTTATGTATGATGGATGATGTTGTCAGCGACTCTTTTATATATGTATGGTGATATACTTTGATGTCGTCATGATGATGTATTTTTTGTCTTGATGATGATGTCTCTTTTTGGGGATGGCCATGTAGATGCCCATCCGCTGATGTATTTTTTTATCTATATATATGATGTTGCTGCTTATCTTGTGTCACACTATGCTATACTGTATATCTTATTTGTGTGATGAAATGATATGTTGTCTCCATGTATGCTTCACTCTCCTTGATGTGCTTTTGAGACAATATATGAATTTGATATTGGTTAATTCATACTATCTTTGATGTGATGAATTCGTGAAATTTATTTTCGTTTCGTATATCTAAATGTTGATATTGGATTTCACTTCCATTATTCACATGTGTATATGATGAGATTTTATGAGTTTTTTTGATTCGATATATCTTTACACTCCTTGATTGTTGTTAGCTCGTATTTAGCACTATTATTGTTGTTATTTGCTCCCACCTTTTTGGATAATGCCATAGGAGGAAAGAAATAAACATACAAGATTCATAATGGATGTGCTAAGTATGTTCTAATGCTTGAATCTAAGATTTTCGTTTGCCTTAGATTCAGGGGGAGTAAGATTACAATGAATATGGATTTTATTTCCTAGATTACTTGGATTGAATTCATTCATATCTCACTCATTTGCCTCAACTGTTATGTAGATGCTCTAATATGTGTTTACTAACTTGATTGGCATCTATGTAGGGGGAGTAAGTTTTCAATACGCACAATTATTTATCTTTTTGTTTATGTTTGTTCGTCATCATCAAAAAGGGGAAGAATGTTGAGTATTGGACTTCTCCCTACTTGGTGTTAATGATGAGCAAACATAAATACTTGTGACTAATCCCCTATTTTGTAGTTAATCCATTGCCTAAGCTTATTATGAAGATCAACTAGCAATGGATGGCTCACATACGTCATTGAAGGCAAATGACATGAATTGGATGATCGTAGATTGATGATTGAGGCTCCGTAAAGACTTCAAGCTCATACGATGGAAAGAAGAGATTATTCGTCAATGTAATTTTTCTTTTATCTCCTCTAGTATGTAGCTTAGAAGTAGAACTTTGATGGAGCACTCACACACATCTACATTCTGTCATATGACATCATTAGACCTTTGTCCTTTGATCCCAATTCAATTCTCTTTTGTTTGTGATAGGATTGTTTATAATAGCCGACTGCTTAACAGTTTACAGTCGCCTGTCTCAAAAGCAGTCAACTGTGTTTTGTTCTACAGTCGCCTGTTATGCACAGACTATTACAATGTAGTTTTGGGCCTTCTTTGATTATTTCGCACAGGCTACTGTTGAATGATTCACAGGCGCCTATCCTAGTGACAGTCGACTGTGTATTGTAAATCAGTCGCCTGTCTCTCCTTGCCCAAACTCTGTTTGATCTGTATTCTACGGCCAGTCGACTTATGCTGTATATACAGTCGCCGGTCTATTAGATCAGTCGACTGTCTATGCTGCAACAGTCGCCTGTCTGTAAGTCATTTCTTTGACTCAGCTCTCTGGAAATTTCTCTTGCTTTTGACAGTCGTCTGTTTAAGGTTTTACAGTTGCCTGTTCTGATTAACAGTCGACTGTATTACTTGAATCAGTCGCCTGTCATGTATCTTGTGAGATTTCCAGTATTTATATTAACTTACTCTTCTCTCGGCCAGTCGCCTGTCGAAGAAATTACAGTCGCCTGTTGGTTTAACAGACGACTGTCTTTGCTTCATCAGTCGATTGTCCACGTGGTAAGTTACCGTTATGAATTCTCACATACCCTTGCTGACTGTGCAACAGTCGACTGTGGATTGTTCAACAGTCGACTGTCGCGAGTTTAGATTATATCCGTTGAGATTTTTCTCACGGATTCCGATTAGGTTTTTGCCTAAACTGTTTTGTGGATTTGAGAAAGCTATTAATAGAGCTTCTACTGTTCCATTGGAAGGTTACTCATTCATTGCAAAATCCTTCAAGCTTTCATTTCCAAAGATCAAAGCTCTCAAATCCAAAGCCCTAAGTATTTCCAAATCTTGTTCTCTTGCTCTCCAACCTAGAACCAAAGATTGATCTTCTAGGCAATTGGTGCTGTCAAAAGAAAGGGCGTTCTCCTCTCTTCCAAGAGAGTTCTTCAACACACGTCACACTTCTCCTTCAAGTTCTACTTCAAAGCATAGGTGATTGTAAGTGTTGCTTTCATATTTCATAACTTTCGTTATTTGAATTGTGCTCTCGGTTGTGAGAGTGGTTTTGCTTGCTCCCTGGTTGTGAGAGTCAAGGACATCGATTGTATTCGATTGCACTTGTAGGGTTGCTACAAGTGGGCTATAAGGAAATCTCAAGTTAGGGTTCTAACTTGAGTATCCGGTGGTATCCTGGTGGTAGGGATGTAGGATTACCGGGAACAAGTCGGGAGGTGACTTGGGTAATCCGAACCCTTGAAACATCTCTGCGTTTGCGTGTGTTTCTATTTGGGTAGTTTTTCTATTCCGCACTATTTGTTGGATTGCATTTTATTTGGCGTAAATTCCTCTTAAATTTGCATAAACACTATTCAACCCCCCTTCTAGTGTTTTCCCCATAGACAGGGTCCTTACATATAAAACATTGAATCAAAATCGTTTTGATTTAGTCGACTATATAGAGACTTAGGGTGTCAGTATGTACTTGACATATTGACACAAGAAGATTGGAATGAGCTGATGTAACGACCAGTTTTTACGATGTGTTCTATCCGTATTCTTCCGTGTGTTTATCTTCTTCGTAATCCGTAGTTAAGTCGTAACGAACCCCGTACCCGTATCCACTTCTAATTTTTTGTTATCTATTATTATCATTATTTTAAACAACTAAGATAAACCCTTCATAATAATTTTTTGAACTGTCTCTTCTCATAATTAGTTAACTCCTGATTCAAAATCCAATTTCAAACTTTGAAATTCATATTTCAAACATATTTTAAAACATTTAAAAATTTCAAATGCAGCTTCCATTTTTAGACTTATTTTTTAACCTATTGATTAGCTCCAAATTGTCCTAACTAAACCCATTAATTATAAATTCCATTGAATGACCTTTCAAATCCTATTGATTAAATTCAAATCCCTTCCTAAAGTAACTCTAGCCCCATTGTTGTGAACCCAGGCTGAAATCCATAAGTGCACACACACAGTCGGTTACACACACACAGCCATTAACAAAAAAAGGAAGATAGGGAAACAGACCCTAGGCCTACCCACCCACGTGCAGTGCTTTCAACCTCTGCACAACTCATTTTTTAAAACCCTAAAGCTATAAGTATTTCCAACCTAAGGCCAACCTATAGCACAGCCTTTCCAAAGAGCAGCTCACCCTTGTTCTTTTATTAAACCCTAAGGACTTTAGACCGTAAGCTACAACCTAGACCCGTACCGGGCTTTAACCCTAGGAAATCAACTGAGCCCTACACCCTGCCATTCTTATATAATAAACCTTAGGGTTTTTCTTATATTTTTTCTCTATAGCCCTAACACCCCACAGCCGCCTCCCCTACCATTCTCTCCTCCTCCTTTCCCAAGCTCGCGACATCACCCATCACCCTTCGCATAACCCACCCTCACGCGAACCCAACGCCACGCCCTACCTCTCAAACCAACGCCGATCACCTCGCAGCGGCCGTCCCCTCATCTCCATGCCGCCAAGGCCGCGCCTCCCCCGCCTGCATCTCCTCCCCGCACAGCCTTCCCTCCGCCCGAAAACGCCCCGAGACCCTCCCCCGACTTTCTCCTCCGCCTGCAGACATCTCCAGCCGCACGGCTCCCCGAAGTCGTTCTCCGAGTGCCACGCACGTCGGAGCTTCCCCCGCCTGCATCACTCCGACTCTGCACCACCCCGGAACCTGCTCACGACGGCACCCCTCCCGTCCACCGCCAGCACCCCTGGCGGCCCAGTTCGACGGCATCTCCCCCACCTACGACAGAATGCCACCAGCTCCTCCCCATGTCCGAAAGCCCAGATCGTGATCTCCCCATCTCACGGAAACCGCAGCACCTCCACAAACCTCGGCCTCCTCCTCTTACTCCTCCTCGCAAGCACAGCCCTGCCCCCATGCCGCTACCGACGCCCTCTCGCCACGACCACCGTAACCCATACCGCCTCCTCTTCAAACCCAAAGCACCGCGTCGTTCAACCCTCAACCGCGACGCCTCCAGTCCCGCCACCGGTGAGGCCACCCGCCAAGCATCCCGCAGCCGCTTCCAACTCACGTCTGCATGCCCTAATGACTCTCACTCCGCCACTCGCCGTCGAACATCGAAACCCGTAGGTTTCCCTTCCGCACAAACATGAATTTTATAGGGAATAAGGTTTTATATAAGAAAGTTTTATAGGTTATTAAAATATGTTAGGTTGCTTCAGTTTGTTAGTAGACTGTGTATAAGTTGGGTGAGCTGTAAGCTAGGTTAGTTCATTAGAAATATTAATGTCAGTACCCTTTACCCTATGTCGGCTTATTAATAATGGAACTGTGAATTTTCAATGCAACGGTAGATTTATAAACTAGGTATTGGATATCACATAGACAAATGATGCTAGTAAGTACTGCTAACTTTCGATTACAAAGTGTTGCAACTGACATCCCAGTACCTATAAATTATAATGCTTATAATACTATTGTGGCATGTTATAACAGTATTTATAAATTGTTGTATATGTAAAGAGCTATAATAGGTAGTATAGGATATATTCATATAAGCTTTTGTTATATAGGTTGGTTATATCATGTTGGTATGTATGTTTGTGACCAGTGAGTATGAACGTTAACTTTTAATGATGTGTATATTCTTTAGCTTGATACCAAATTCCGTTGATACAGATATACTGTGCCTCCCGTTGCAATCACCTGGTCACCCTAGTCACTGAAAAACAGGCAAGTATGAAATTAAATATGAATTTTCGAAGTTTAATTATTATTACGTCTTTTTTTTACTTTGATCTGCATATCTTGAAAATTGCACGTAAAATGACGCATGAAACTGTTTCCATAATGTCCTAGATGTGACATTTTGACATATAACTCGATAGGTTTCCATTTTGGACATTAACAGAGAAAAATTGTTTCCTGTAACCAGTAATCCGTCTCGACATCCCTTCAATTTTTGTAAATGTTGTGCAATAATGAAACATTGACGACTTGAAATGAATGAACACCTTTCTTGGTCATTAGAGAGTGACATCGTGAAATCGTGCGCCTCGAAGGCGGTATCGTGATATCGTGATGTCGTGTGAGTCGACTAGGCCGGCTCGTGTTCCGGCAAACTTTTTGGGTGGGGTTAGGGTTGAGCGGCCACTAGGCGTATAAAAGGTACTCTCCTCAAGAGCACCACCCGCACGCGGTGGGTTAGCGTCAATCACGGTAAGCCCCCGTGAGAGGAACGACCTTCTCATCACGACCTACAGGCGTGAACCCTAGATTAGAATGCTAACTCTTGACATGGAAATTGCAACGCTAACTTTGGTCCCTTGGAAAATTGTCATGCTAATGAACTCAGAAAAATCTGAACTTTAAACTTGCAACCGTCTAGAACTGCATGTTAGGGATGCTCGTTTCTGTTTCTATGAAATTGTTAAATGTTAAATTGCTGCAGTCATTTCTTTAAGATATTAAATGCTTCTTAAATTCATATCATATGCATATCTTGCCTTGGGATGCTAATCTTTCCTTGCAGACCTTGCTGACATACATTCATTGTTTGTGGATGTATGTCAGATTCAGCGCTTGAGTACCAGGAGGACCCGTACGAGAAGCCAGATTGGGAGAGTCGAGCCCTTTTTCCATCCCTACTTTTAGTTTTAGCTTTAGTTCTTTGTAGTAGGATTAGTGTTTTGTTGTAGTTTCTTTTGGCCATGCTGAGGCCTAGTTGTCTTATTCCTTGTACGAACAATTCTGGAAGTGCCCTTTTTAATTTAATGAAATGTTTTCTGATTGCTCTGATACGCAAATGTAATGACCTCTTCTGTGTTTTTATCACAGACGCTTATTGAACTCAAGCTTCACCGCTCCAGTTCAAGCGGACCGCGTAATGCTCTCGCTTCCGGTGTCTTTTGGGAAGCGGGGCGTTACAGCTGAGACTGACTTATAGAAATGTTAGACCCGATATCTATATTGTACGTGCTAATTGTTAGCAATACAAAGAAATGAAAAATTGATCCAAATCATTTTTCAAAGGATCAACCTTGTGTGATCAAGAGATGTAATAAATAATCCATTAAAATGCATTATAGATACTCGTTAGTAAATCCACTCTTAGGTTTGTCATATAAATGTCAAAGTGACTGATATGCTATAACGGTATGAGATACCGAGATAAATATCCTAAGTGCAAGTGGGAGATGTAGGAGGATATATGCACATAAGGCGATTTATCCTAAGTGTACGTCTTGTTCATATTATATATGGTGTCCATTATCCTAAGTATGAAATCGTTTGAATAAATATACTTAGATAATGTCCATAGATTTATAGTTAGGTCCTTACGTATCCAGATAAGATCTCGATTATGAACAGTAAGCGACCAAATAGAAACTTAAGTTTTAAATGGTTTGTGGTCATAGATGTGTCGAGAACTGGATATTGGCACATCGGATAGACCACTGTGTCTTTGTTTTACCTTAGGGTAATGATGATCTCATAGTCATTCGACTTGGTGAAGTCGGAGACGAGACACAGGTGCTCATTGGAGAATGAGTTCACTGAACGTCCAACTTAGATTTAGTAAATGGTTAAACTTTAACTAAACTGTCTATAATAACTCTAGGGCGATGATATGTAAGCTGGTCCTTAAGACCTGATGTCATTTATACAAACCTGTGAGCGAACGGTGTCGCTTAGACATATGATCTAGCTTCGAGGCTAGGCATGCTGAAAGATCTTAGGTTGGGTTGCACTTGAAGCTCTCGAGGCGAGTAGATGACTAAGATGGGATTCGTCTCTTCCGTTAAAGGGAAGTTAGTGTCACAGGCTCAGTACGGTCTTTGTGCTAATCCTCAGTCGGGGTACGTTGTAAGATGTACAACGTGTATACACACTACGACCGCCGTATACTGACCAATGTTGTCTAATAGGGTTGACAGTAAACCATACCTTAGGCCAACAGGGACACAGTCTTGACGAAGGGACTATAGCTAACGGTATTCATCACTGACACAGCCAATGTAAACCTAACGATACTTTTGTCAATGGGTCGATCACGTTATGATGATTCTGAAACATGGACGACAACTACTGCTCGTGGTGACCGTCGTCTAGGGGTTCCGAGCCCCAACCTGTAGTAAGGTAAAGCTGTAGGGTCTCTGACTGAGTAGCGTTCGTGTCTTAGTAATAGGAAGATTAATTAGAGAAATTCATTTGATGAAATGGAATAGTTGATGTTCGCAAAGCTACTTGTGAAAATAAGTCGTAGATGCAATAGGGACAATGTTGCATTTGATGCAAACAAAGATTAAACGTGTCTTAAATTGGTTACGACAATATTTGTAGGAACAAATACATTGGAAAGGGTTACCTGGCTGACGGGATCGTCCCGGTCTAAACACAGGTTCAAACTGCGTCCAAATCAGAGCTCAGACGAGCCCAGAAACGCAAAAACAGTCCAAGGCAAAGTAGGTTAGACCCACTGGGCTAACAAGCCCATCCGCGAGGGGCAAACGGGCGCACGACCCGCTGCAAAGCGGGCGCGGGCCGCTGATTACAGCGGGCGCGGCCCGCAGATTGCAGCGGGCGCAGCCCGCTGGCAGCAGCAGGCGCACTCGCTGCCCAGCGGGTCGACGCGCTCGCTCTACTTGCCTTGGGCGGGCGCGCCCGCAACTTTAGTGAAAAATAGGGTTTTTTGAAACCCCTAATGACGGCTACGAAAGTTGATTTTTTGCCCATCTTTGGTCAATTACTTGATAGGTCAAACAAAGTCGAAATTCGTCGTCGTTCCTTCTTACGTGTTCACCATTCAAAGCCCTTCGAAAGGATAGCTTGTTTGGTACCCAAAGTTTAATGAATAAAGAGAATTAATTCGTTGAAGTTGGCCTTTATGAAAGGCTTACTAAAACTTCAATTAAGCAAAATTAGCTTAATTAATTCTCTTCAATTTTACAATTGTTCCACATTGCTCACAACGAAAGGAGAGGTGCTGACTCCCTATATAAATAGGGGTGCACTCTCTTCGTTGAAAGATGCACCAAGTCCTCGATCGAGTATCTCCGAATTTTAG
This sequence comes from Scilla litardierei, assembly GCA_030789695.1. Taxonomy (NCBI): domain Eukaryota; kingdom Viridiplantae; phylum Streptophyta; class Magnoliopsida; order Asparagales; family Asparagaceae; genus Scilla; species Scilla litardierei. Next base: position 185,872,175 of record CM061142.1, on the reverse strand, counting down.
AGCAAGCTCGATCTACGACTAAACTATTCTCTCTCTCTCTTCTTCCTATTCTCCCGACAGTCCTAGTTATTAAAATATGTTAGGTTGCTTCAGTTTGTTAGTAGACTGTGTATAAGTTGGGTGAGCTGTAAGCTAGGTTAGTTCATTAGAAATATTAATGTCAGTACCCTTTACCCTATGTCGGCTTATTAATAATGGAACTGTGAATTTTCAATGCAACGGTAGATTTATAAACTAATTATTGGATATCACATAGACAAATGATGCCAGTAAGTACTACTAACTTTCGATTACAAAGTGTTGCAACTGACCTCCCAGTACCTATAAATTATAATGCTTATAATACTATTGTGGCATGTTATAACAGTACTTATAAATAGATGTATATGTAATGAGCTATAATAGGTAGTATATGTTATATATATATAAGATTTTGTTATATAGGTTGGTTATATCATGTTGGTATGTATGTTAGTGACCAGTGAGTATGAACGTTAACTTTTAATGATGTGTAAATTCTTTAGCTTGATACCAAATTCCGTTGATACAGATATACAGTGCCTCCCGTTGCAATCACCTGGTCACCCTAGTCACCGAAAAACAGGCAAGTATGCAATTAAATATGAATTTTCGAAGTTTAATTATTATTACGTCTTTTTTTACTTTGATCTGCATATCTTGAAAATTGCACGTAAAATGACGCATGAAACTGTTTCCATAATGTCCTAGATGTGACATTTTGACAAATAACTCGATAGGTTTCAATTTTGGACATTAATAGAGAAAAATTGTTTCATGTAACCAGTAATCCGTCTCGACATCCCTTCAATTTTTGTAAATGTTGTGCAATAATGAAACATTGACGACTTGAAATGAATGAACACCTTTCTTGGTCATTAGAGAGTGACATCGTGAAATCGTGCGCCTCGAAGGCGGTATCGTGATGTCGTGATGTCGTGTGAGTCGACTAGGCCGGCTCGTGTTCTGGGAAACTTTTTGGGTGGGGTTAGGGTTGAGCGGCCACTAGGCGTATGAAAGGTACTCTCCTCAAGAGCACCACCCGTACGCGGTGGGTTAGCGTCAATCACGGTAAGCCCCCGTGAGAGGAACGACCTTCTCATCACGACCTACAGGCGTGAACCCTAGATTAGAATGCTAACTCTTGACATGGAAATTGCAACGCTAACTTTGGTCCCTTGGAAAATTGTCATGCTAATGAACTCAGAAAAATCTTAACTTTAAACTTGCAACCGTCTAGAACTGCATCTTAGGGATGCTCGTTTCTGTTTCTATGAAATTGTTAAATGTTAAATTGCTGCAGTCATTTCTTTAAGATATTAAATGCTTCTTAAATTCATATCATATGCATATCTTGCCTTGGGATGCTAATCTTTCCTTGCAGACCTTGCTGACATACATTCATTGTTTGTGGATGTATGTCAGATTCAGCGCTTGAGTACCAGGAGGACCCGTACGAGACGCCAGATTGGGAGAGTCGAGCCCTTTTTCCATCCCAACTTTGAGTTTTAGCTTTAGTACTTTGTAGTAGGATTAGTGTTTTGTTGTAGTTTCTTTTGGCCATGCTGAGGCCTAGTTGTCTTATTCCTTGTACGAACAATTCTGGAGGTGCCCTTTTTAATTTAATGAAATGTTTTCTAATTGTTCTGATACGCAAATGCAAGGACCTTTTCTGTGTTTTTATCACATACGCTTATTGAACTCAAGCTTCACCGCTCCAGTTCAAGCGGACCGGGTAACGCTCTCACTTCCGGTGTCTTTTGGGAAGCGGGGCGTTACAGGTTTTAGTGGTGGCCCATGTAGGTCTTGCAACTGCGAAATTCATAACAATGGGAACACTTTTCATTAGCCAGAAACATCCAGAATAGTTCGTACGCAAAATTACTCGAATACCTTGTGTCAGCACGATAGGAAACCAATACCAGGATAACAGAAATAGTTAGTTACACGATCGCTTCCGTTAGTTAGACACCCTTGCCACGACTTAGTATTATCATCTTGGTAGTCACCCTAGCTATTCTCCGACCATATTAGTTTCGTTGGTCGTTCGCTTAGATTTATCGAATCTAGGGCCCAACCGAACATAGCGATCGTCGCCGTGCAAGTCGAACCTGAGATGCCTGCAATGAGTAGACTACGAAGCGTAGGATATTCCAGATCCATAGATAAATCTCGATCTCGATCCTCAACGAACCTTACCTCGACTCTCCTATCGCAGTCTAGTTCGTTGAAGAACGTCAGTTCTAAACCTTAGTCGACCCAATGATTACTTTTCCCCCGATTTTACTTTTCCCTAATCATTAGCACTTCCATATTAATTATCGTAGGAAGCCATCGTAGAGTATTCACGGAGCTGCTTTCTTAGTCGCCCTTACATTTCGATCGTCGGACCTAATTCTTGTCCTCGATTCACATAAAATCTTCAGGTCCGCCATCTTGCTGATCCGGGATCTTCTAAAAAGTATTTTCGATATTTTTATTGAATTCTTCGCTAAGTTTAAAATCCTTTCGAAAACTTTTACTTAGATTTTTCTACATTTCAGTCGACTTAAGCCCAATCTTGATTATGAAACTCTTCGGACACGATCTTTAGTTACTATCTCATAGCAATTTTCCAACATACATCTTCCGTACTTATATTTCACATAGCCTTGTATAGCTACTCTATTTTCCTCATGCAATGAATTTTTTAATTAAAAAAACTTTATTTCTAATTCGCTAGTTCAAATGTCACCTCCTTTTCTTACTAATGTATTTCGAAACGGTCATTGATACATACTTTTAAAATACCTTCCTAAATTAAAAAGAACTTCAAAATCTTTTGTGTCAGTCTTATGATCGTTTCAAAAAAAAATCTTTTTACAAACCGATTTCCATTTACAAAACAAGCACTACAACACTATGACCATATTACTCTTCACTTATTATTTGACTACTCATATTTTACGTTTTAACTCGTACCATATAATCACTATTTTACGTAAGTTATGACGATATTATTATTTTTACACAGATCCCTACCTTCTTACTTTAATTGTTCATAAATATTTGATGTCACCCAACCAACTACTCTCTTATCCGTACCACCTCCGGAACCGTCCATCACAACATTATTTCATTGATCATTCAACCCTGAATCCTACACTTGCTTAGTTACCACATTAGTTCTTATCATTGCTTAGTGAGATCATTAGCATTAGTTGTAGTGTTGTTGTGGTGCATGTAAATAGATAGTGAGTGTGGACCCGTGTGTGCGAATCTCTATATACCACCCATGTATGAGTGTGATTACCCTGAGTATATTAGTATGGTGTGATTATATATTGTGTCGTATGTGCATGTATGTACGGTAATTTGTGATATATACGTATATAGTCGAGCGTAGAGTAGTAAGCGTATATTTAAACTTAGGCAAGCGATTAGCTATATCACTATAGGAATATCTGAGCGTGATTGATTTGGCTTTGGCTAGTTACCAGGAGTGTATGTACCTTAGACTTGCTTGTTGATGGTCGAAATTGTATGCTAGTACAGTGATATGCGTGTTAGGTGTAATGATAATAGGTGTACATATAGTAGTGTGTGCAGATTTATTATGTGATCTATATGTTAGTATGTCTGGCGTGTGCTCGTGTGTATTAATGTATGTGGTTAGTTATAGGTGTAGGGAATTGGGCGTTCCCTTAGGGCACAAAAACTCTAGTCCCGTCCTAAGTCGGACGGAACATAGACAGGAAAATCAAAGCAGCGGAAAAAAAACAGTTAATCTAAATTAACTTGCAAGTTAAAACATTTTTAACTTGGCCCTAAGGTCCAAGACCCTATGCCAAGATCTATGCCGACTTGGGATGGGTCTGACCATCCCAAGAAGGATCTAGCCTACTGCGATTAAACTAAACTAATGCTAAAATACTTTAACCACATACCCGGAATCTCAGCCCTGGAGCAGGCGAGATGTTCCGCGCCGTCTTCCGAGCTACTCCCGTCCCACGCCGAGCCGCTCCTTTGAACCGCTCCCCGAACCGCTCCTCGAACCGCTCCGCATCCCGAGGCGATCAATCCCCGTGCCGCCGAGCCAACCAACCGCCGAAGAAAGTTTCACGCGAGTGAAACCTCCGCCAAGATTTCGGATCCAGAATCCGAACTCCTTTGAGGCTTTGCTAGAGCCCGCAGGAGTAAGGCAGAATTTTAGGGAGATAGAGAAATATTTATTTAAGCTTAGATCCGAGCGTGCTCCAACATTTACGAGAGCCGCTCAGATCTAGAGCTTGGGACGAGTTTTGAGAAAGGGGGGAGACCCCTATTTATATAGGCGGCGGACTCTCCCCTTTTCTCAAAATCCGATGTGGGACTAAAAAATAGAGTTAATAAAATCAAGTTAGTTTGCACTTCACAAAGTGCAAACTTCCGTGAATTTTAACTCACTCACCGTTGAGCTTCAGGATTGATACAACCTATCAATACGACAAGCGTTCAACGGTGAACGCATAGGAAAAAACGGTTCGTCAATCGGAGGTCGTTTGACCCTCCAATTGAGTGTCCAAAGATCAGCCCTAGGCTAGTTTTTCACAAAACTGAGCCGTCAAATCTGTTCTGCCCTAGGGCAGAATTTTCTGCACAAACGGGACCCACCAATCTGACTGGGCGCCCAAACCCAGACTTGGGCACGGGCGCCCAAGTCTGGGCGCGGGCGCCCAGGCGCCAGGCGCCTGGCGCGGGCGCCCAGGCGCCAGGCGCCTGGCGCGGGCGCCCAGGCGCCAGGCGCCCAGGCGGGCGCCTGGGCCGGGCCAGGCGCCCGGCCCAGAACGCCTGGGCGCCCAGCGCCCAGGCGTCCTGGGCCGCCTGGGCCCAGGCCCAGGCGCCCAGCGCCTGGGCCTGCGCCCAGGCGCCCAGGGCCATGGCCTGGGCCGGGTGCCCAGGCCCAGGCGGGTCTGGGCGCCCAGGCCCAGGCCGGCTTGACAGGGTCTGGCCAGCAGGCCAGACCAGGTTCAGACTAGTCTGCCTGGTCTGGCCTGATCTGACCCTTTGGGTTGTTTTGGGCATAACTTGATCATTTGGAGTCCGATTTGGACGCCGTTCGAACCTGGGTCTAGACCGGGACATTCCCGTCTTACCCGTGAACTTTTCCTTGCATTTATTTTATTAAATATTGTATTAAACAATTTAATATATATTTAATCACTTTTGCATCAAATGCAAAATAGTCCCTATCTAAGCTTAAATTACCATATTGCACTAAATGCAATTATTTCATCCCTTGCATCAAAATGCAAAATATTCTCCCTAACTATTTTCTACCTATTACTAGACGAAGCGTTGCACTCTGTGTGAGACCCTACAGCCTGACCCTTACAACAGGTTGGGCTCGAAGCCCTATACGGCAGTGACCACGAGCAGTGGTTGCCGTCCCTGCTTCAGGAATCATCATTATGTGGTTGACTCATTGACATGAGTATTGTCGGGACCACCTGACTGTTTCCGTGATGAATTCCGTAGTTATAGTCTTTTCGTCTAAACTGTGTCGTGTAGATCAAGTCTGGGGTACGGTCAAACTGTCAACCCCAATAACTTGACTCCGGTTAGTTTCGATCAATCTTTAGTCAACTAATGTTGGACTTCTTCCAACATACTCTGCGCAGAGTTTTTACTAAAGACCGAACTAACTCTACGATACTAACTCCCATTGACCGGGAGAGACGAATCCTCTCTTGGTCATTACTCGCCTCGTATGTTTCAAGTGACACCCAATCAAAAGACCTTTCGACAGGCCTCGCCTCGAAGCTAGGTCAGTTGATCTAAGTGGCACCGTTCACGCACAGGTCCGTCAAAATGACCTCAAGTCAAAAGACCAACTATCCTATCATCACTCAGAGTTATCACTGACAGATTGGTCAATATAACCATATGATAACTCTAGTGGATCGTTCAGTGAACTCATTCTAATGAGCACCTGTGTCTCGTCTTCGACTTCGCCAAGTCTAGCGATCATGAGATCACCGCCACCGCTAAACGGTGAAGACTAAGACACAATGGTCTATCCGATGTTTCGATATCCTTGTCTCGAAACATCTACGACCACGAACCATTTCAGACTTATGCTACAGACGGTCAAACGTTTCTCCATGATCGAGATACTCATCTCGATACCCGTTTGACCTTGCATAAAGTCTCAGGACTTTACCTAAGTCGATATCTAATGTTAACTACATTCCAATATAGCTTAGATAAATTATTACCAAACAGCTTACTGTTATTTCGAACAAGATGTTTGTGCTATTCACACAGGAATAAATGGCCTCGAGGGCACCATATTCCTACATCTCCCACTTGCACTCAGGCCCATTTATCTCGGTATCTTATATCGTTTTTACACATAAGTTTTCCCGACTTCATGTGGTAGAGCGTTCGTGAGTGGATCTGCTAAAACCGTCTACACTATAGACTTAAGGGGTTTCTATGTTTGTGTTAGACCAACCATTTGAATCTCATTCAAATACTTCATTTGGTCTGTCGGAATCTATAATATTTTATTTCCCTGGATCTTATCCAGTTTATCGTACTTTACGATAATCATTTAAATTTGTTAATGGTCATTTTAAATGGCTCATATTTATTTCTGATAAAGTATCAAACCTTTTGATTACTTAATCAAAATATATGTTCCATCCTTTTTGATGATTCGCATGTAATTTATACGCTCCCACTGACCTTGAAAACTCTCTGGCTAATTCATATAAGTTGGTTTGTCTAAATCATATTTAGAAAAACGAACTTATAAGTGAATGCTCCAATTTTCGTGGTCAACTTGAACGTTTACATCGAGCTTTGGTCCGAGTAGATCTGTACACATCTGTTGGCGAAACCGGTTTCATCATAATCCGTTTTAAAGAAATTAGGATGAAAACCGTTTCCGTCCAACATTATTGTACTTCACTATTTCCTTTTCTGCACCAATCTTTCAACTTAAAGATTTACTTACAGAAAGTGAGGAAATATTTTCCTTGGGCACGTAAACCAAATTCTCAAATTTATTTACGCACACGGACCTGCATCAAGTTTTAAATCGGAGTTACTACTCCGGATTTCATCCTAGAGGTTGACTAAGTCATCATCAGGTATGATGTCTTAACTCGACTTTTCGTCTTTCGAAATTCGAGTAAATATACAACTTCCTGATGATTGATTTAACGAATATCTTATTGATAATGTTCTCATAGAACTTTATCAAAACCTAGGCATTACTATTTGGGACTTAACCCAGAGGGAGGACTTAACTCAGAGTCACTTACAATGGATCACACTAAATCTAATTAGGTGTGATTCATACCTTTTAACACACCGATGTGTTAACAGACTTGATCTGAGAGAAAATCACATTTTCTTTTAATTACACAAGATTTTATTTAGCTAAGTATTTGACCATTCGATCTAATCGAATCAGTTTAAATACTTTGGTCACTTCGTTCTTTATTTTATCAGACTTGCGTTTCATCAAGAACACGTGTCTTAGTAAAATATACGAATAACTTATTTTGTTAAAAATAGACTCGGGTACATCAGTATGTAAGAGACTGAGTTCGACAACTCATTCTCCCACTGTCTTACAGATGGGTTTTGGCCATTGTATCTAAGAGGCTAAGACTCACAAGTGTCCGTAGACTTCATAATACGAGAGGTCAGACCCCTCTTTATGTGACTTGTGAAGCTTAATCTCTAGATACGGCCTAGTCTAATTTTACCATATAAGTTTGCTACTATCTTGTGTATTTATATATTAACATTTAATATATATTTAGTTATTTACAAATTACTTAACACATAACATTACTTCAGAAGCAATGTGACGACATTCGTCAAAATGTGTTAAACGTCTTTTGTATAACAATTTATTCTGAAATCGTGACATCAAAATATGTCACGTTTTCATTCCCTCCTACTTATGCCTTTACTAATGATAAATTAAACTAACTTTCTCTATTGACTTTCCGAAGTGCCTTCTTCCTTTTCTAAATCACATTTAGATATCAACATAAATAAATAGATATGCAAGCAACTTATGTATCCAAACGCTTGAGCTTTGCAATCTTGAGTGTAGCTCAAGAAGTTGCTTGTCTCAAGATCCGGTTGGGATACATAGTCTTGCACCGCTCATGCACTCGTATTCGACTCAAACGGTTTAATCGAATTCTCGAACTTTGCGGATCAAAATTGTTTGTCCATACAACCTTGAGGGTAGCTCGACAAGTTGTAGGGAGAAACATACTTTGAATGTCCTATATGTTCAAGCTGCCTCATATAGAGACGAGTGACATGTAGCTTTAATTTATTTGTTGGACCCAGAACTTAATGAAATCATATTTCTTAAGTCTGTTCTTTAGAAGGTCATTTAATGTCAACGAGAATATAGTTTGATTACATCAATTAGAATTTAACTTGATATTCAATTAATCAACTTTATGACCAATTAACTAATTTCAATATTATCAATTGATTCTTTCGGTAAACATAGTCTTGCCCTAGTTTTAGCATATGTTCAATATTAAATATAGGTAGATTGGCTTTTATCTATCTATATCCTCCCACTATTTTTACGAACGTTTTAAAGCTTAATAACGAACGATTTAATCGAATTAAAAATAATGGGTAAGAGTTCCAATCACCTTGAGTCTAAACAACCTTGAGTGTAGCTCAACAAGTTGATTGACTCTGCGATCGGAAGATGACTCTTCATCGATCATATCGGATATGACTCTCTTAATCGGTTTTTGCCCCTAGCCATTCGTGATCATGAGTGTGCTCATCCAAATCACCATGTCTAGTCTAGTCGGACCCTTGTTTTCATGTCTAGCCTGACTTGCCCCGCAGCTCGGTGTATGCACGACACGTCGGTTTGGGTCAGGTCTTAGACTACATCTAGGCAGACTACATCGTTGACTTAACTTACGCCGGCGCTCGGGGTACGAGACGACGGTTAGGGTTAGTCAAGATTTCATCTTATGTATTTAAGGAGTTGGTTTCTACAAGATTGCCAGGTTACAGCTTGAGTGTATCTCAACAACTATAACGCGGGTCCTATAGTTACTAACCCCTAAAACAAGGAGGGCTACGGCTAATCTTGAAAAAGATCATTAACGTATTTGACTTAGATATAGTCCAGGGTGTCATACAATCATGATTCGCGACATTGCGGTCCAGCGGAACTCAGCCAGGGAATTGACTAAGCCAGGATCACTACCCCTTGGACTAGCAAGGGTTGACCCAGAACTCTTAGCCAAGCACATTGACTGGATCATGGTCCATTGAATGAAGCTTGTCATTTTTGTATGTATGCCATAGACTAAACAGCTTTTAATAACAACTAATTAATCCTATCAACTAGTTGAATCCTTAAATTCAAAATTTTTAGGATTTGTTTAATAACTTTTATTAAGTCCTTATCAACTATAAGGTTCACGTGCTACCCTAATCGTTATTAGGATTTTAATAAATTATTAACAACGCTAGAAGCGAAGTCCTTTAATGAAAATTAATTATAACAATTAGAATTTGAAAATTCATTTAAAGGACTACCCTAATCAGGAATTAGGTCTTTAATATTGTTGTTAATGATTTATCAAAGCATAGCTTGTCATTAAAATTCAAGTAATAAATTTTAATCATTTTTAATGGCTAACCTAAGAGGTTGTCTTGTGTTATCAAAGAAGGGACAAGATTAACAAGCCATTAAAACTAAAGCTACACTAATTTTATCAACATAAAATGAAAGTGTATATCTATTTAACAATTAAATAAACTAAGTTTATCGCATAAACAATTTTTAGCATGCATACATAAATTTAACATTTAAATTTAAAATATGATTTTAAAATTATTTTATTTTATTTTTTTATCTCATAAAAAAAACTTAATATTAAAATCACTAATTTGCATGCTATGTTAAAAATTTATCGCATAAAAAATTTTTAACTTTTAAAACAGTTTTAAAATATCTCATAAATTAAAACATTATTTAAAAAAAAAACTTTCATGCTTAAAAAAATTTATCAAATAAAAATTTTAGGCATCCAAAATAAATTTTAAACTTTTAAAGATTTAAAAAATTAGTTTTAAAATTATCACATAAATTTTAAAACGTCATTTAAAAAAAAAATTTCCATGTTCAAAAATTTCATAAAAAAAATTTTAGAACATCTAAAACATTTTTAAAATTTATCTCATAATTTTAAAAACATTTTAAAAAATATTAAAAGCATTCTTAAGTTTAAAATTAATCGCAGTACCTAGATCGCTACGCAAACCTAGGCTCCGATACCACTGTGGGGAAATCAGCGTTCCCTTAGGGCACAAAAACTCTAGTCCCGTCCTAAGTCGGACGGAACATAGACAGGAAAATCAAAGCAGCGGAAAAAAAACAGTTAATCTAAATTAACTTGCAAGTTAAAACATTTTTAACTTGGCCCTAAGGTCCAAGACCCTATGCCAAGATCTATGCCGACTTGGGATGGGTCTGACCATCCCAAGAAGGATCTAGCCTACTGCGATTAAACTAAACTAATGCTAAAATACTTTAACCACATACCCGGAATCTCAGCCCTGGAGCAGGCGAGATGTTCCGCGCCGTCTTCCGAGCTACTCCCGTCCCACGCCGAGCCGCTCCTTTGAACCGCTCCCCGAACCGCTCCTCGAACCGCTCCGCATCCCGAGGCGATCAATCCCCGTGCCGCCGAGCCAACCAACCGCCGAAGAAAGTTTCACGCGAGTGAAACCTCCGCCAAGATTTCGGATCCAGAATCCGAACTCCTTTGAGGCTTTGCTAGAGCCCGCAGGAGTAAGGCAGAATTTTAGGGAGATAGAGAAATATTTATTTAAGCTTAGATCCGAGCGTGCTCCAACATTTACGAGAGCCGCTCAGATCTAGAGCTTGGGACGAGTTTTGAGAAAGGGGGGAGACCCCTATTTATATAGGCGGCGGACTCTCCCCTTTTCTCAAAATCCGATGTGGGACTAAAAAATAGAGTTAATAAAATCAAGTTAGTTTGCACTTCACAAAGTGCAAACTTCCGTGAATTTTAACTCACTCACCGTTGAGCTTCAGGATTGATACAACCTATCAATACGACAAGCGTTCAACGGTGAACGCATAGGAAAAAACGGTTCGTCAATCGGAGGTCGTTTGACCCTCCAATTGAGTGTCCAAAGATCAGCCCTAGGCTAGTTTTTCACAAAACTGAGCCGTCAAATCTGTTCTGCCCTAGGGCAGAATTTTCTGCACAAACGGGACCCACCAATCTGACTGGGCGCCCAAACCCAGACTTGGGCACGGGCGCCCAAGTCTGGGCGCGGGCGCCCAGGCGCCAGGCGCCTGGCGCGGGCGCCCAGGCGCCAGCCTGGCGCCTGGCGCCAGGCGCCCAGGCGGGCGCCTGGGCCGGGCCAGGCGCCCGGCCCAGAACGCCTGGGCGCCCAGCGCCCAGGCGTCCTGGGCCGCCTGGGCCCAGGCCCAGGCGCCCAGCGCCTGGGCCTGCGCCCAGGCGCCCAGGGCCATGGCCTGGGCCGGGTGCCCAGGCCCAGGCGGGTCTGGGCGCCCAGGCCCAGGCCGGCTTGACAGGGTCTGGCCAGCAGGTCAGACCAGGTTCAGACTAGTCTGCCTGGTCTGGCCTGATCTGACCCTTTGGGCTGTTTTGGGCATAACTTGATCATTTGGAGTCCGATTTGGACGCCGTTCGAACCTGGGTCTAGACCGGGACATTCCCGTCTTACCCGTGAACTTTTCCTTGCATTTATTTTATTAAATATTGTATTAAACAATTTAATATATATTTAATCACTTTTGCATCAAATGCAAAATAGTCCCTATCTAAGCTTAAATTACCATATTGCACTAAATGCAATTATTTCATCCCTTGCATCAAAATGCAAAATATTCTCCCTAACTATTTTCTACCTATTACTAGACGAAGCGTTGCACTCTGTGTGAGACCCTACAGCCTGACCCTTACAACAGGTTGGGCTCGAAGCCCTATACGGCAGTGACCACGAGCAGTGGTTGCCGTCCCTGCTTCAGGAATCATCATTATGTGGTTGACTCATTGACATGAGTATTGTCGGGACCACCTGACTGTTTCCGTGATGAATTCCGTAGTTATAGTCTTTTCGTCTAAACTGTGTCGTGTAGATCAAGTCTGGGGTACGGTCAAACTGTCAACCCCAATAACTTGACTCCGGTTAGTTTCGATCAATCTTTAGTCAACTAATGTTGGACTTCTTCCAACATACTCTGCGCAGAGTTTTTACTAAAGACCGAACTAACTCTACGACACTAACTCCCATTGACCGGGAGAGACGAATCCTCTCTTGGTCATTACTCGCCTCGTATGTTTCAAGTGACACCCAATCAAAAGACCTTTCGACAGGCCTCGCCTCGAAGCTAGGTCAGTTGATCTAAGTGGCACCGTTCACGCACAGGTCCGTCAAAATGACCTCAAGTCAAAAGACCAACTATCCTATCATCACTCAGAGTTATCACTGACAGATTGGTCAATATAACCATATGATAACTCTAGTGGATCGTTCAGTGAACTCATTCTAATGAGCACCTGTGTCTCGTCTTCGACTTCGCCAAGTCTAGCGATCATGAGATCACCGCCACCGCTAAACGGTGAAGACTAAGACACAATGGTCTATCCGATGTTTCGATATCCTTGTCTCGAAACATCTACGACCACGAACCATTTCAGACTTATGCTACAGACGGTCAAACGTTTCTCCATGATCGAGATACTCATCTCGATACCCGTTTGACCTTGCATAAAGTCTCAGGACTTTACCTAAGTCGATATCTAATGTTAACTACATTCCAATATAGCTTAGATAAATTATTACCAAACAGCTTACTGTTATTTCGAACAAGATGTTTGTGCTATTCACACAGGAATAAATGGCCTCGAGGGCACCATATTCCTACAATAGGTATATGTATATTGTGTGAATAAGTGTGTTTTATGTATAGTAGGATCATAATATCGTATTACCCCTACGGGATGATGTATGAGCATGTGTATACCAGGAAGTTTGTATAGTCGTATGTTTGTGTGACTACGTATATGAATGTAAGTAATAATATACTAACCCTATGTAAATTCTCATGGTTGTGTGTACTGATGTGTGTACATATATGTTCTATATAGATACGAGATAGGCGTGTGGTAGCGTAAGTATGTATATGTATGTGAAATGTACGTACGTATATGTATTTGGAAGTGTGTGATATATGAGTAAGTATATGCATACGGATGTATATTGTTTCATTATAATGTATGTATGACTGGGATAGAATGACCTTAATATCTAAGTCCGCTCACCCCTACGTCGGCCTATTTAAGGAAGTCTGAGGACGGATTTGATCCTAAGGTGGGTAGATTACGATGACCCTAGTACTATGAGTAAGGCGCGTATAAATATGAGTTGGCGTAAGATAATACGTGCATGTATATATGTGTAGTGATATGTATTATAATGTGTATGTGGTAAGTGGTAAGTAAAAGTGATTGTACGATTGAAGTGTTAATTGATTAAGAATGATTGTATTTTTATTAGTGGTATGTTTATGCGACATGCAGTACTATATCGTTATAGATTGTGAGCGTATAAAATATATGGTAATACCTTTTGTATTAATAATAATATGAGTGTGCAAGGTGATGGCACACCTACAGCTAGTAGATTGGTGTGGGGTGTAGTAAAGTGTTACTATTCGCTCGAGTATAATATTAGTTGGATTATATCTGTGGAATGACGTTATATTAAACATGTTATGTTAATACGTAATTAGTAATGCGTGTATGTGTAATGTTACTACTATTAGTGGACGTTGATTAGTATTATCAGTGATAATACTATTGGTATTGGTATTAGTGTTAGAGATACTATTTGGATATGGCATGATGGTTATTTATAGTGTGTATACATTAGTAGAAGAGATACGAGTGTTGCCCTTATGTTTTCCTGGTACCTTAGCCGATAAGATTCCGAGGACTGAATCGTTTTTAAGGTGGGTAGGATGTAACGACCAGTTTTTACGATGCGTTCTATCCGTATTCTTCCGTGTGTTTATCTTCTTCGTAATCCGTAGTTAAGTCGTAACGAACCCCGTACCCGTATCCACTTCTAATTTTTTGTTATCTATTATAATCATTATTTTAAACAACTAAGATAAACCCTTTATAATAATTTTTTCAACTGTCTCTTCTCATAATTAGTTAACTCCTGATTCAAAATCCAATTTCAAACTATGAAATTCATATTTCTAACGTATTTTAAAACATTTAAAAATTTCAAATGTAGCTTCCATTTTTAGACTTATTTTTTAACCTATTGATTAGCTCCAAATTGTCCTAATTAAACCCATTAATTATAAATTCCATTGAATGACCTTTCAAATCCTATTGATTAAATTCAAATCCCTTCCTAAAGTAACTCTAGCCCCATTGTTGTGAACCCAGGCCAAAATCCATCAGTGCACACACACAGTCGGTTACACACACACAGTCATTAACAAAAAAAAGTAAGATAGGGAAACAGACCCTAGGCCTACCCACCCACGTGCAGTGCTTTCAACCTCTACACAACTCATTTTTTAAAACCCTAAAGCTATAAGTATTTCCAACCTAAGGCCAACCTATAGCACAGCCTTTCCCAAGAGCAGCTCACCCTTGTTCTTTTATTAAACCTTAAGGACTTTAGACCCTAAGCTACAACCTAGACCCGTACCGGGCTTTAACCCTAGGAAATCAACTGAGCCCTACACCCTGCCATTCTTATATAATAAACCTTAGGGTTTTTCTTATATTTTTTCTCTATAGCCCTAACACCCCACAGCCGCCTCCCCTACCATTCTCTCCTCCTCCTTTCCCAAGCTCGCGACATCACCCATCACCCGTCGCACAACCCACCCTCACGCGAACCCAGCGCCACGCCCTACCACTCAAACCAACGCCGATCACCTCGCAGCGGTCGTCCCCTCATCTCCACGTCGCCAAGGCCGCGCCTCCCCCGCCTGCATCTCCTCCCCGCACAGCCTTCCCTCCGCCCGGAAATCCCCCGAGACCCTCCCCCGACTTTCTCCTCCGCCTGCAGACATCTCCAACCGCACGGCTCCCCGAAGTCATTCTCCGAGTGCCACGCATGTCGGAGCTTCCCCCGCCTGCATCACTCCGACTCTGCACCACCCCGGAACCTGCTCACGACGGCACCCCTCCCGTCCACCGCCAGCACCCCCGGCGGCCCAGTTCGACGCCATCTCCCCCACCTGCGACAGAATGCCGCCAGCTCCTCCCCATGTTCGAGCTCCCAGATCGTGATCTCCCCATCTCACAGCAACCGCAGCGCCCCCACAAACCTAGGCCTCCTCCTCTTACTCCTCCTCCCAAGCACAGCCCTGCCCCCATGCCGCTACCGATGCCCTCTCGCCACGACCACCGTAACCCCTACCGCCTCCTCTTCAAACCCAAAGCACCGCGTCGTTCAGCCCTCAACTGCGACGCCTCCAGTCCCGCCACCGGTGAGGCCTCCAGCCAAGCATCCCGCAGCCGCTTCCAACTCACGTCAGCATGCCCTAATGACTCTCACTCTGCCACTCGCCGTCGAACATCGAAACCCGTAAGTTTCCCTTCCGCACGAACATGAATTTTATAGGGAATAAGGTTTTATATAAGTAAGTTTTATAGGTTATTAAAATATGTTGGGTTGCTTCAGTTTGTTAGTAGACTGTGTATAAGTTGGGTGAGCTGTAAGCTATGTTAGTTCATTAGAAATATTAATGTCAGTACCCTTTACCCTATGTCGGCTTATTAATAATGGAACTGTGAATTTTCAATGCAACGGTAGATTTATAAACCAGGTATTGGATATCACATAGACAAATGATGCCAGTAAGTACTACTAACTTTCGATTACAAAGTGTTGCAACTGACCTCCCAATACCTATAAATTATAATGCTTATAATACTATTGTGGCATGTTATAACAGTGCTTATAAATAGATGTATATGTAATGAGCTATAATAGGTAGTATAGGTTATATATATATAAGCTTTTGTTGTATAGGTTGGTTATATCATGTTGGTATGTATGTTAGTGACCAGTGAGTATGAACGTTAACTTTTAATGATGTGTAAATTCTTTAGCTTGATACCAAATTCCGTTGATACAGATATACATTGCATCCCGTTGCAATCACCTGGTCACCCTAGTCACCGAAAAAACAGGCAAGTATGCAATTAAATATGAATTTTCGAAGTTTAATTATTATTACGTCTTTTTTTACTTTGATCTGCATATCTTGAAAATTGCACGTAAAATGACGCATGAAACTGTTTCCATAATGTCCTAGATGTGACATTTTGACATATAACTTGATAGATTTCAATTTTGGACATTAACAGAGAAATATTGTTTCCTGTAACCAGTAATCCGTCTCGACATCCCTTCAATTTTTGTAAATGTTGTGCAATAATGAAACATGGACGACTTGAAATGAATGAACACCTTTCTTGGTCATTAGAGAGTGACATCGTGAAATCGTGCGCCTCGAAGGCGATATCGTGATATCGTGATGTCGTGTGAGTCGACTAGGCCGGCTCGTGTTCCGGCAAACTTTTTGGGTGGGGTTAGGGTTGAGCGGCCACTAGGCGTATAAAAGGTACTCTCCTCAAGAGCACCACCCGCACGCGGTGGGTTAGCGTCAATCACGGTAAGCCCCCGTGAGAGGAACGACCTTCTCATCACGACCTACAGGCGTGAACCCTAGATTAGAATGCTAACTCTTGACATGGAAATTGCAACTCTAATTTTGGTCCCTTGGAAAATTGTCATGCTAATGAACTCAGAAAAATCTTAACTTTAAACTTGCAACCGTCTAGAACTGCATGTTAGGGATGCTCGTTTCTGTTTCTATGAAATTGTTAAATGTTAAATTGCTGCAGTCATTTCTTTAAGATATTAAATGCTTCTTAAATTCATATCATATGCATATCTTGCCTTGGGATGCTAATCTTTCCTTGCAGACCTTGCTGACATACATTCATTGTTTGTGGATGTATGTCAGATTCAGCGCTTGAGTACCAGGAGGACCCGTACGAGAAGCCAGATTGGGAGAGTCGAGCCCTTTTTCCATCCCTACTTTTAGTTTTAGCTTTAGTTCTTTGTAGTAGGATTAGTGTTTTGTTGTAGTTTCTTTTGGCCATGCTGAGGCCTAGTTGTCTTATTCATTGTACGAACAATTCTGGAAGTGCCCTTTTTAATTTAATGAAATGTTTTCTGATTGTTCTGATACGCAAATGCAATGACCTCTTCCGTGTTTTTATCACAGACGCTTATTGAACTCAAGCTTCACCGCTCCAATTCAAGCGGACCGCGTAACGCTCTCGCTTCCGGTGTCTTTTGGGAAGCGGGGCGTTACTGCTGAGACTGACTTATAGAAATGTTAGACCCTACATCTATATTGTACGTGCTAATTGTTAGCAATACAAAGAAATGAAAAATTGATCCAAATCATTTTTCAAAGGATCAACCTTGTGTGATCAAGAGATGTAATAAGTAATCCATTAAAATGCATTATAGATACTCGTTAGTAAATCCACTCTTAGGTTTGTCATATAAATGTCAAAGTGACTGATATGCTATAACGGTATGAGATACCGAGATAAATATCCTAAGTGCAAGTGGGAGATGTAGGAGGATATATGCCCATAAGGCGATTTATCCTAAGTGTACGTCTTGTTCATATTATATATGGTGTCCATTATCCTAAGTATGAAATCGTTTGAATAAATATACTTAGATAATGTCCATAGATTTATAGTTAGGTCCTTACGTATCCAGATAAGATCTCGATTATGAATAGTAAGCGACCAAATAGAAACTTAAGTTTTAAATGGTTTGTGGTCATAGATGTGTCGAGAACTGGATATTGGCACATCGGATAGACCACTGTGTCTTTGTTTTACCTTAGGGTAATGATGATCTCATAGTCATTCGACTTGGTGAAGTCGGAGATGAGACACAGGTGCTCATTGGAGAATGAGTTCACTGAACGACCAACTTAGATTTATTAAATGGTTAAACTTTAACTAAACTGTCTATAATAACTCTAGGGCGATGATATGTAAGCTGGTCCTTAAGACCTGAAGTCATTTATACAAACCTGTGAGCGAACGGTGTCGCTTAGACATATGATCTAGCTTCGAGGCTAGGCATGCTGAAATATCTTAGGTTGGGTTGCACTTGAAGCTCTCGAGGCGAGTAGATGACGAAGATGGGATTCGTCTCTTCCGTTAAAGGGAATTTAGTGTCACAGGCTCAGTACAGTCTTTGTGCTAATCCTCGGTCAGGGTATGTTGTAAGATGTACAACGTGTATACACACTACGACCGCCGTATACTGACCAATGTTGTCTAATAGGGTTGACAGTAAACCATACCTTAGGCCAACAGGGACACAGTCTTGACGAAGGGACTATAGCTAACGGTATTCATCACTGACACAGCCAATGTAAACCCAACGATACTTTTGTCAATGGGTCGATCACGTTATGATGATTCTGAAACATGGACGACAACTACTGCTCGTGGTGACCGTCGTCTAGGGGTTCTGAGCCCCAACCTGTAGTAAGGTAAAGCTGTAGGGTCTCACACTGAGTAGCGTTCGTGTCTTAGTAATAGGAAGATTAATCAGAGAGATTCATTTGATGAAATGGAATAGTTGATGTTCATAAAGCTACTTGTGAAAATAAGTCGTAGATGCAATAGGGACAATGTTGCATTTGATGCAAACAAAGATTAAACGTGTCTTAAATTGTTTACGACAATATTTGTAGGAACAAATACATTGGAAAGGGTTACCTGGCTGACGGGATCGTCCCGGTCTAAACACAGGTTCAAACTGCGTCCAAATCAGAGCTCAGACGAGCCCAGAAACGCAAAAACAGTCCAAGGCAAAGTAGGTTAGACCCACTGGGCTAACAAGCCCATCCGTGAGTGGCAAACGGGCGTACGACCCGCTGCAAAGCGGGCGCGGCCCGCTGATTGCAGCGGGCGCGGCCCGCTGGCGGCAGCGGGCGCACTCGCTGCCCAACGGGTCGGCGCGCTCGCCATCCTTGCCTTGGGTGGGCGCGCCCGCTAAGCCTAGCGGGCGCGCCCGCAACTTAAGTGAAAAATAGGGTTTTTTGAAACCCCTAATGACGGCTACGAAAGTTGATTTTTTACCCATCTTTGGTCAATTGTTTGAAAGGTCAAACAAAGTCGAAATTCGTCGTCGTTCGTTCTTACGTGTTCACCATTCAAAGCCCTTCGAATTGATAGCTTGTTTGGTGCCCAAATTTTAATGAATAAAGAGAATTAATTCGTTGAAGTTGGCCTTTATGAAAGGCTTACTAAAACTTCAATTAAGCTAAATTAGCTTAATTAATTCTCTTCAATTTTACAATTGTTCCACATTGCTCACAACGAAAGGAGAGGTGCCGACTCCCTATATAAATAGGGGTGCACTCTCTTCGTTGAAAGATGCACCAAGTCCTCGATCGAGTAGCTCCGAATTTTAGAGCAAGCTCGATCTACGACTAAACTATTCTCTCTCTCTTCTTCATATTCTCCCGACTAGTCCTAGAAAGACTGCGAAGGTGTTTTGGATTTGGATCCAGATGTCTAAGACGCGGGTCTACTCAAGTGAAACCTTCTACCGTGTGTGATCAGCTTGGAGGCGGGAATTAATTCGTTGAAGTTGGCCTTTATGAAAGGCTTACTAAAACTTCAATTAAGCTAAATTAGCTGAATAAAGAGAATTAATTCGTTGAAGTTGACCTTTATGAAAGGCTTACTTAAACTTCAATTAAGCTAAATTAGCTTAATTAATTCTCTTCAATTTTACAATTGTCCCACATTGCTCACAACGAAAGGAGAGGTGCCAACTCCCTATATAAATAGGGGTGCACTCTCTTCGTTGAAAGATGCACCAAGTCCTCGATCGAGTAGCTTCGACTTTTAGAGCAAGCTCGATCTACGACTAAACTATTCTCTCTCTCTCTCTCTCTCTCTCTCTCTCTCTCTCTCTCTCTCTCTCTCTCTCTCTCTCTCTCTCTCTCTCTCTCTCTCTCTCTCTCTCTCTCTCTCTCTCTCTCTCTTCTTCCTATTCTCCCGACTAGTCCTAGCAAGACTAGGAAGGGGGTTTGGATTCGGATCCAAATGTCTAAGACGCGGGTCTACTCAAGTGAAACCTTCTACCATGTGTGATCAGCTTGGAGGCAAGAGTTGGCTCGGGCAGATCGGTTCGAGGGTGCGAGGTGGCTCGGGTGGATCGAATAAAGGCGGTTTGGCTACGAGGAGCATCAGAAGACGGTACGGTACATCTTGCCCGCCCCAGGGTCGAGATTCCGGGTATGTGGTTAAGCAATTTTTAGTGTAGTTTAATTTCGTCGTAGTAGAATAGATCCCTCTTGGGGTGGTCAGATCCACCCCAAGTTGTCATAGATCTGGCTAGGTTCTGGCTCCCTTAGGGCCTAGCTAAATTGTTTAGCTAGCTAAGTTTATTTTCTGCTGCGTTTTTAGCCCATGTGGTCCGTCGACTTAGGACGGGAACAGATCCGAGCTCCGAGGGTCCGCCAAAACCCCTACAATTCGAACATCTGCTGTGTTCGAATCTATACGAGACAATCGAGAAGTTCTTTTAGTTTTGCCCTTGCCCTTGCCCTTTACTTTTCCCTTTGCGATTTGCCTTCTAACACCAAGAGGGTTCTCTTTGATATATCTGTTCTTTCCAAACTTCCTCTTTGCAAAGGGTGAAGTGCTTCAAATATGTCATCTCTGCTAAGCTGTTCTGGTGCTTCTCTATGTTCGGTTTTACTGTCGAACAACTGTCCATGTCTCCTATAACTATGACCTGTATGCAACCATCTTCTATTCTGACAAAAGCAAAACTTACAGCAATATTTCAAGAATGTGCCCTTATAACCTATCGTGCAAACCAGGCAAGCCATCCTACCTTTTGTCGACTACCCAGATAGATTAGCATACATCGAGAAGTCGTTTATCGTCCATAAAATAATAGCACACATGCAGAAACTTTGCTTTGTGAATGCGTCGAAAGTGCCCACACCGTGTTCCCATAAAAGCTTTAGATCATCAATTAAGGGCTGTAGAAAAACATCGATATCATTTCCAGGCATGTATTTCCCATGTATCAATAGTGACTATGTCAAGTATGGTTGCTTCATGCACAAATGAGGCGGAAGGTTATACGGGTTCAACAACACGGGCCAAGTGGACCAACTAGAGCTCATCACTCCAAATGGATTGAACCCATCGCTTGCAAGACCAAGCCTATTCCTCGACTCCCTTGCAAAGTCGGGATAATACGGTCGATATGCTTCCATGCTTCCCCATCGATAATATGCCTCAATTTTCCGTCCTCTATGCAGTTAGTGGCGTGCCATCGCATTTTTCCTTCAGCAGACATGAAAAACCTCTGCAGCATTGGTATAATTGGTAAATAACAGAGAACCTTCGCCGGAGTCTCCTTCTTATTTTGGACTGTAGGACCATCCCTCTTCACACATTTTCTTTGTTCTACTTACCACCGAGGAACATGACACGTTGGACATTCGTTTAGGTTCTTGTTGTCTTTGTAATATAGAATGCAATCATTTAGGCATGCGTTAATTTTCTTGTAATCGAGCCCTAACGTATTAACAATTTTGCTTGCTTCATAAGGAGTAGCTGGAATGCTTTCCTTCCCACCGAGAACTACACTTCTCAACAAATCCAATAACATCTCAAAATTTGTAATCGCCATTCCGTTAAGTGTTTAGATATGCAGCAGTCTAATCATGAATGATAGCCTCGTGAACTCAGTGCATCCTTCGTATAAATCCGACTCATTATCCTCCACTAATTTCATCAAGCGATCAAAGTCAACGGAGTGAAGATCATCATCTGAACTATTTCCACTCGGAGCACCAATATCTTCAAGCATTGTATCTATGTCATCTGCCCTTTGATCTCCATGCACAATATGCTCTTCTGCCCTAATCATCTCCTCTGTTATGACACCTTCTCCGTGATAACTCCAAAATTTATAATCGGGTCGAACCCGTGAGAAACCAAATGGACACGAACAATGTACTTCTGAAGGATCTCATTGTTCTAGCACCTATTGCAAGGGCAACAGGTATTTCCACTGGACATGCATAGAGGGTTGTCATCATAGTACGCTAAGAATGCATCTATCCCCACTACATATCTTTGGTTTCCAGTCATATTTGGATCTGATATTTCCATAAACAACTTGTTAGGAACCTCCTGCATCTGTAATTGACGATAAAATTTACATGTAAGTGTGTATCAACCATCTATATATGTGCCAAAATAAAATTTTCAATTCGAACTTAACTATTTGAGAACCTTTAAATGGTAGTCGACTCTTTCATAAAAGTAGGCGGCTATCCTTGTGATATCAAGAGTGTATGTTTTAACATGGCTAGGTTCTCACTAATCTAAAATTAAAATAAATTCTATTTTCCCTTGATATCGACAATATAAATAAATTTTATGCTTTAAAATGATTTCAAAATGATTTGAAAATACTTTTCTAATTTTAAAAATACCCGAACCCTAACCCTAACATAGAGAGCTTGGGAAGCAGGAATGCATCAAATAGACATCACTTTAATAATGTATTTGATGTAATTGTATTTCTTTTGTCTTATCTTGTTAAGATCTTGCTAAAAGCACCCACACATAGAAACACTTACCCTAGTTCTAACCCCAACCCAAACCCAAACCCAAACCCAAACCCCAAACCTAACCCTAACCCCACCCACAAACCCTAAACCTAACCCCAACTTCAAACCTAAACCTAACCCCACCCCAACCCCACCCCTAAACCTAACCCTAAATGTAGACCTAAACCGAATGAATCACTAAATGGACATGTGATGAGAAGCTCACACAAAACACAAATAGAAACACTTTAAAAATGTTTACAAAATGTTTTAAATATGTTCTCCTAAGTTTTAAAAACTACACTAATCATAACCATAACCCTAACCCTAACCCTAACCTCAACCATAAACCTAAACCTAAACCTAACCCTAGCCCTGACCCTAACCAAAAACCCAACCCTAACCCTTGCACTCACCCTAACCCCAACCCTAACCGAACCCTAACCCAACCCCTAACCCAAATCATATTAACCCAACCCCTATTAACCCAAACCCTAACCCTTAACCCAAACCCTATTCCTAAACCCAACCCAAACCCAAACCCAAACCCTAATCCTACCCCTAACCATTAGCAGAGTGATGGGTCGGAGGGGGGTGACATCTGGAGGGAATTAGTAGAGGAGGGGGGATCGTTAACCGGTGTGGTCGGAGGAAGCGTAGGCAACAGCCGCCGCCCCTGCTCCCATTATCCTCCTTTAGATCGGAAGGAGGAGAGGGGAGATGGGGCGGGGGCGGGGCCAACACCCCCTCCGACCTCTCTATCTTCCTATTTAGTGCTAACCCCGTCAGATTCGAAGGAGGCACGGAAATTACCTTTGCGAGGCGTCGCTGTGACGACAGCTCTAGGCGGCTGTCGTCGTCGGAGTCATCCTCTCTCTCTCTCTCTCTCTCTCTCTCTCTCTCTCTCTCTCTCTCTCTCTCTCTCTCTCTCTCTCTCTCTCTCTCTCTCTCTGATCTTTGAGCTAAAAAATGAGGGGGGGGCTCACGCGGGCTCCCTCAAAATTAGGTAAATGTTTTTGGATGGCAATGGAATATTAGCCATGGACATATCCGTGGCCGCCAATATTATTGGTCACGGAAATATCCCTAACTAAAAAGTTAAGACCACGGACAATTTCTTTACTAATAATCCGTGACTGGAACTATTTGGCCACGAATATTGATGTGTAATTATATTCCACATTTTATCTATGAGATTTCACGTCAAAATGATTGCTCAATTACACATTTCATACGCTTTTACTCTCATAATTGGAACTATAGTATTTTAAGAGCGTTTGGTTGCATTTCAGGGAATATCGAGCGATTTGGAGTATATTGGAGGAGCGAGTGCAAGCTTTGACACAGAAGCTCTTGAGGCACCGTGTTCGGTGACTCAAAGCTGCTGGGGAGCAATGAAGGGGCAAGAGAGAAGGGACGAGGAAGAGAAGAATGAAGAAATCATGGTCCTATAATACCATGACTCATGGATTCCAGGTCGCTCGATCGAGCTATGATGCGACAAAGGAATCGAGCGACCCAGAGTGCTGGAAACAGGAAAGCCGTACACTATTTTCAAATATTCTATCACCTGGTATTTTTCACTATTTTTCTGATATTTTTTCCAGATAGTAGACTTCAAGATGGTTCTAACGCCACTAAGAACACACTAATCGGAGGTCGGATGAGCTCTGGGAAATTTCTGCAATCTGATGCTGCAGTGTTGAAATCTGTTTTCGACAACCTACCCGACCGAGCAACACCCTACTCGACCGAGCAGATTGAAAAATCATGCTGAAATCTGTTTCCGACCTCCTACTCGACGGAGCAGCTGCCTCATCGGTCTGAGCAGGAAGTACGATGTTTTAGGCGATGAATTCTGACTTCTGACCACTCGACCGAGCAGCCACTTACTCGACCGAGCAGCTATCTACTCGGTCCGAGCAGACCATACTCGGACCGAGCAGATAGAGCGAAGTTTTAGGCGATGGATCCCGACTTCTGACGACTCGACCGAGCAGCCATTTACTCGACCGAGTCGTCGTGGGCCCAGATTTTAAGTTACGTCCGGATTTTGGGGACTATTTGGAGAGGGCTTCTGGGGGTTGTTTTGGCGAGGGTTTTGAGGGGAATTTTTGGGCAGCCATCAGGATGGAGAGTTTTTAGAGATTTTTTAGAGAGTTTTTTTAGAGAGTTGTGGAGACGATCTTTTGGAGTTAGGCTATGCCATAGGCCCCTCCTCTTGTATCAAGATAAGTATTTTGTCTCTTTAATCTTATTTTAGTTCTTACTATTGTTTTTCTATGATGCTAGCAATGATATCTATTGTTTTCATAATATTTGCTATAATTGAGTAATCTTTTCTAGGGCTAATGGATTAGCTCTAGGATTTTAGCATCTAGATGCAAAGATGAGATTTTTATGATGCGTTGGGTATAAAAAGGGGTTGTATTTTGGTTGATCGAGCAAAATCCTTAGGAGAACTCGTACTGAGATCGTGCCCACGGTCGGTGGAATCGATTAGCTTCAGGAGTGTCCCACGGATTTAATTAGGGAGTTAGTGGATTCAACCAATGTATGCGACCACGCCCTGCTCGTGCCTTGATGGGATCCACTGACGAACTAATTGACGGCTACTGCCATTGTATCAATAAGAGCCACCAAAATACCTCGAAGTTCTGACCCATGAGAGTGGTATGATTTGAGAGCGTTCGAACCACGAGAGTGGTGAGAACTTTGTAGATCCTTAATGCACGTAACGTATGCGCCTATCGCGAGAGCAGGGTTAATGCGATACGTTAGATTCATGATGCCCAGACGCATGAATTCACTTTCTAGATGCTACAATCTCCCAATAAAACCAACTCAACATAAGATTTCTAGCCTAGCATCGACATCCGATGGTCCTAGTGGCGAGTCCTAAGGCCTTAGTCTTTTTATATTTTATCCTTTTATATTGTGTGGAATCCCTCGTTTGCGATATTGAGTGACACGACCTTCGCATCCATCACCATTAAAACATTCCATATTCCACATCCACCAATAAACTTGCAAGTCTTACTCAACCTAGGAGTAGATAGGTATTATAGCACTGCTTCCCCGTGTTAGATACCCGCTTGCCACTATAGTGTGCGCTTGCGGTAAACGACATCGTTTCGGAGTTAGTTCCGGGCCGATCAAGTTTATGGCGCCGTTGCCAGGGATTTATCTCCGTGTAATTCGCGCCATTACTAGGTCGCTCTCGGGTTACATTTCTGATGCATCAAGTTTATGGCGCCGATGCCGAGGAGGCGTTCCGCCATATTATCTATTTACCAATATTAGGTTGATTAGATTGCGTTAAAAAATCAAAAAAATCAAAAAAAAACCAACCAAACAAACAAAAAAACAGAGAGAGAAATTTTTCACACCCACCTTCTTTATCATTATTTCTATCTTCTTGTGCCACTGACATTTTCTCCAGGTATTTGTCTTTGTTGATCAGGTGTTATGGCCGAGATGGCTGAGAATATATGGACCAGATATTTTTATGTGTACTGTGATAGGATTCTTGCACGGTGGGTTGAGGACCTTGATGATGCAACCTATAAGGAGACAACGGTCCTAGAGCTTTTGCAGCCACCTCATCCTTCCACTAACGCCGAGGACTATCCCACAGAGCTTATTGCTCCCTTTCAGGGAGAATCTTTTACTCTCTCGCCCTTTGCTTTTGATCCCCCTCATGTATATGATGTTTTTTATGATTCAGATTTTGATGACTCATCGTGCCTTTTACAGGATACACATACATATGATCAAGAGGTACGATGGGATGTATATGAGGAGGAGAGCAAGGAGTTAGCATCAATGGATGCTATTGAATACGATCAGGAGGTGCGCTGGGACGAGTCTGACGATGATGAGGAGTTGCCTGATGAGACCTACACTCATACTCCAGAGTTGCCTGAAAAGCCTGAGAGAAACGATGGAGAGTTGCCTGTCGTGGTGCATGAAAGTGGAGATATATTTTCAGGGAAGTGTCGTCAACCGATCTTTATCTTGAATATTTCTTTTGATGCCCTTCTTTGGAATACATTTATTTTGGGGAAGAATTATCCACATCGGATTGATGCGGCTTATCTCTTGCAGGGTACATGTGGAGTCCTTGGAGAGATCCTAGGAGCCGCATTGCTAGAATCTGATGGAGCCCATGGAGATACGCACATGGCGGAGCCACAAAAAGTACAGTTGGAGCAGTTGCTTTCACCTGCAAAGATTCTGGATCTGCCTTTTGCTATAGGTGATATCAATCCAATAGTGTAGTATTTTATGATTTAAATAATCACGAACCTATCGGCAGCGAGAGGACCGTATATGATTTTATATGCTTTCTTAGTTTAATAAATTCACCTCATATTATGGCTCAATTATCTTTTGCACCTAACCCACTATTTATCATCCGTGCCCACCCTTGTATTTGGCGCTTATTTTGCCTCTCCCCCCAATTTTTATGTGATGTTTAAGCTTGGGGGAGAGAAACTATTTTGTTGAGTGGCCCCTCCTATCTTGTCGTTGTCCTCTATTTATATCATACACACATTGAGAACAATGTGATGTTTAAGCTTGGGGGAGTGCATAGTGCACGCACTTTGCTTCATCGTGACACACACACTTCGAAATTTCCATATGAACCATGTTCACCTATATATTTATGTCTCATATGCTTCATTTTCTATGAAATATCATGGATTTATTTTTTTATGAACTCTGATATCTGTTAGACTAGAGTTCAATTCCTTGATTAGTGTATCTTTGTTAATATGCTTTTTCATAGTAGAATCCATAGTTTCACAACCACATTCTCGAAACAGTTAAGCTAAAAATGAATGAATCAAATCTGGAAATCATTTGACTCCTGCGTGATTTGATTGATAATTCTAGTGCGTCATGGATGTTTAGTGATTCAAAAGAGATAGGATAACCCCACGGCAACCAAAGAAGTGATGATTAGGATTCCTGAAACCGAGCCATGTCTATATTCTATGCTTTTTCTTTTTCTTTTATGAATATCCAATAAATGATCTTTGTTCATGTTTAGCATTTCATCGTGTTTAGGTGAGTTTGCAAAAATCCCAAAAATGCAAAAAAATCAAAAAAATAACCTGAATAAAAGGCCCTAGGGGTTCTTCGTAACTCAATGCCCTAAGACCGTCTGGTCTAGGATGCATATGCCTCTTTTTGTATATATTGAGTTACCTCGTGTATATAAAGAAAGAAAAATTCATATGAAATATTCATATAGCCAAAAACAATATAAAAGTACAAAAATCCCATATTCTTATCTCCATTTCTATATAGAACAAAGACATGGCAAAGTTGATGGGTTCTAGAAGTCTTGAAATGGTCGTAGTGTGGTGATGCCTTACTTTGATTGAATTTGCTAAATTCATTCCATGAAGTATAACAAACCACCACGCATGCTTGAAAATGTTTGATCATAACATATTAGACTGCTTAGAGAATGAGTTGTGGACATCGGTTTCGTTTCTATGAACTTAGTATATTGCATGATAAACTATGATATGATATAACTCTGCCCTCATTTTATCGCTTATCAAGTTCATTAAATTTATTGAAATCCACGTTATTTCAATTTGAGCGAGATTTAATTATTTATTGTGTATATGTGTTCTAATTTCATATTGACGTGTGTTCACGAGATCTTTCATACCTTGGGTTCATGTATTTTCTGAATTTGAGATTGAACCCCTTGTTTCCATTACACACCAATGCCTCACATCTCCATTGTATACCTCTCCCGTGTTAGCTTCTCACTAGTCCTCCTTGAGCACAAGTAAGAGGTAAGCTTGGGGATTTTGACGTGTCATTATATTCCACATTTTATCTATGAGATTTCACGTCAAAAATGATTACTCAATTACACATTTCATATTACGCTCATAATTGTAGCTATTATACTTTAAGAGCATTTGGTTGCATTTCAGGGAATATAGAGCGATTTGGAGTATATTGGAGGAGCGAGTGCGTGCTTTGACACCGGAGCTCCTGGGGTACCGCGTTCGGTGACTCAAAGCTGCTGGAGAGCAAGAAAGGGGCAAGAGAGAAGGGACAAGGAAGAGGAGAATGAAGAGAGCATGGTCCTATAATACCATGACTCATGGATTCCATGTCGCTCGATCGAGCTATGATGCAGCGAAGGAATCGAGCGACCCAAAGTGATGGAAACAAGAAAGCCATGCACTATTTTCAAATCTTCTATCACCTAGAATTTTTCAATATTTTTCTGATATTGTTTCCAGATAGTAGACTTCACGACGGTCCTAAAGCCACCAAGAACACGCCAATCGGAGGTCGGATGAGCTCTGGAGAATTCTGCAATTTGATGCTGCAGTGCTGAAATCTGTTTTCGACAACCTACTCGACCGAGCAGCACCCTACTCGACCGAGCAGATTGAAAAATCATGCTGAAATCTGTTTCTGACCTGCTACTCGATCGATCAGCTGCCTTCTCGGTCCGAGCAGGCAGTACAATGTTTTGGGCGATGGATTCTGACTTCTGACGACTCGACCGAGCAGCCACTTACTCGACCGAGCAGTTATCAACTCGGTCCGAGCAGACCATACTCGAACCGAGCAGACAGAGCGATGTTTTGGGCGATGGATCCTGACTTCTGACTACTCTACCGAACAGCCATCTACTCTACCGAGTTGCCGTGGGCCCAGATTTTAAGTTACGTCTGGATTTTGGGGACGATTTAGAGAGGGCTTCTGGGGGTTGTTTTGGCGAGGGTTTTGGGGGGAATTTTTGGCCAGCCGTCAGGAGGGGAGTTTTTAGAGATTTTTTTAGAGAGTTTTTTAGAGAGTTGTGGAGACGATCTTTTGGAGTTAGGCTATGCCATAGGCCTCTCCTCTTGTATCAAGATAACTATTTTGTCTCTTTAATCTTATTTTAGTTCTTATTATTGCTTTTCTATGATGCTAGCGACTCTTGCCATAGGCCCATCCTCCCAATCATTTCACCACATGGGAGAAGCTTGCACTCGCCTTCGTGGATAAATTCTATCCACCCTCGAAGACGGTGCGCATCCGGGGAGTAATCTCGAATTTCAAACAGCTCCCGCAAGAGTCGCTTTATGAGGCATGGGAGAGGTTCAAGGACCTCCAACATCAATGTCCTCATCACGGGATCCAGCCTTGGGATTTGGTGCAGATTTTTTATAACAGGCTACAATCCAGCACCAAGATGATAATAGATGCTGCAGCGCAAGGCGCCTTACTTGACAAGTCTCCTGATGAAGCTATAGACTTGCTGGAGCATATGGCAGCCAGTAAGCAACAATGGTGTGAAGAAAGATCCATTGTGACCCGGACTCCGAGGTCAAGGCTACCAGTCATCTGGACTATCACATCGAGACCTTATGCAAAAAGTGGCCAGGATTGAACATCGCTTGGACTCCATCCCTTCATCCACCAGCACATCTACTTATCATCCTGCAGAGGATTATGCAGAGCAAGGCCATATTCCTAGTGATGCACAATATGATGGTGCTGAATTATCAGAGTCTGTGCAATATGTCCAAGGAGAGGGACGAAATCAATGGCAACACCCAACTTCTCGAAATCATCCGGGATTCTTTTATGGGAATCCAAGTGGAGGGCTGCAACCTCCACAATTTCAGAGACCGCCACCCCTCCTCAGTAACAACATGGGTAGCCACAGAGCCAGCAACAGGGCGGATTTAAGCTAGCTGGGCCTTATCGACCGCCAGGTTATCAATTCAACCGGCCGCCTCAGCAGGGCTACGCACCAAACCAGCCTCGGTCCAATCTGGAGACCACATTGGAGACTTTTATGAGTGGTGAAGCCCGGTTCAACCAGGACACTTCCACCCAGTTCAAGAGCATAAATACTTCACTAGATTAACTGAGGGGCCAGTTGTCCCAGCTTTTGAAGAACCAAGGGAGGTTGCCCTCGCAACTAGAGACAAACCCAAGGACCCAAGCAAATGTTGTAGTTTCTGTCACCATACGTGGAGGACGGGTAACTGACCCCGTCATGATCCCAGTTTTGAACAAGGAGAGAGTCATTGTTGAAGAAGCCGTTGATGACGATGATAAAGAAAGGCTACTTAAGAGCCTACACAGAATGAGGAGAAGGCAGATCCAACATCTATCACACCTACTACAACATCGTCTCTTGTTGATGCTACAAAGAACAAAGCTAGCCGACCTCCCCCGCCATATCCACAGAGGTTGGCCTTGGCCAAGATGGAGAATAAATACTCCAAATTCATGGATTTACTGAAGGGGATCCAGTTAAATATCTCGTTCATGGATGCTATTACAGATATCTCCATCTATGCCAAGTTTTTAAAGGATCTGATCACAGGAAAGAGGAAGCCTGAATTGATAAAGCTGATGGAGGACTCCACCTTCGTTATAAAGAATCATCTCCTCCAGAAGATAGCGGATCCGGGGAGCTTCACCGATTCGTGCTCCATCGGAGGGATGTCCATCAGCCGAGCTTTGATTGATCTAGAGGCTAGCATCAGTTTGATGTCCCTTTCTACATTTGATAGATTACAGACCGGAAGCGAACTAGAGCCGACGAATATGTCCATCCATCTTGCGGATCATTCAATCACTTACCCAGTGGGCATAGCCAGGGATATTATTCTCCAAATACCCCCTGGGTGGATCATTCAATCACTTACCCAGTGGGCATAGCCAGGGATATTATTCTCCAAATACCCCATGGGTTATGTGTTCCTATTGACTTCGTCATTATGAACATGCCCGAGGGAGGAAGCTCCCAGCTTATACTTGGCCGCCCCTTCATGGCGACGTCCGGTGTCCTGATTGATGTCCGAGAAGGGACTCTCTCGCTGAACATGGGGAACATTGAAGCTGAATTCAGGCTACAGAATCCAATGACAGAGCGTGCTCAAGAAGAAGGGGCTAGCAATTTAGAGCTCCTGGAAGATGAAGCTGTACAAGATTTGACTTCTGAGGGGGGGTCATGAAGGACCCTATGAGAGCAGGTGTTGATGATGATAGCGACCCAACCTACCACAAAGCGGTCGTCGCCTACATCCGAGTGTTGGATGAAGAGCTTTTGAATCGTTCTCTGCATCATGAAGAACTGGAGGCCATAGGCTACTCGAGGGAGAAGCTTGAAGTAGGCGGATATCAAATACCACCGGATTGCATCATCGGAAAGAACGACGCGCAAATTCCATGCGCACCAAACGACAGTTGATAAATCAAAGGGAGTCGAGCTCATGACTAAAAACGAGCGCTTATTTGGAGGCAACCCAACTCTTGTATCCTTAGACTATCTTTTTCAATCTTTTTGTTTTTATTCTACCTATTTTAGAAAACCAAACAAAAACGTTGTTTATTTCTCGTAAAACTACAAAACCATAAAAATTTGATGAGTTCTTCCTCTGTACAGGTTGAACAAGAGGGGGCATGCAGATCGACATCTTAAACGGAAGGAAGCTAGAGAAGAGCAACAGATTTGAAGAGAAAATGAAAGAAAAAAGGAGCAAAGGAGACACAGACGACTCGACCGAGCAGCTACACTGCTCGGTCGAGCAGCGCAGTGATGAAGACAAAGAGGAAAATGATGTTCTGTCTACACGGCCCGAGCAGCATTGGCTCGGTCCGGGCAGACGTCGACTCGACCGAGCAGCCTACTGCTGGGTCGAGTATGACAGGCTTTTGAAGATGTGGAGAAAACGACGTTCTGTCTGCGTGGCCGAGCAGCCCCTGCTTGGCCCATGTAGACATTCGATCAACCGAGTAGACCGTACTCGGTCGAGCATGCAAGGGAGTACTCTCAAACTATTAATTTTTTTCGTGTCCGACTCGATCGAGCAGCTTCGCTGCTCGATCGAGTCATTCTACCCTATTTGCATGGGCCCCACTTCTAAACAAGTTGGGTTTTTCACCCAACTCGTTTCAATTTTCAAATTAAACTCTAAAAAATTACCTAAGCCTACCCTAATTTTCACTGCCTGAGCTCTCCCTCACCCCTACTCGTCCCCCCTAATCAATGTCGTCCACCTTCCACTCCGCCACCTATGCCACCCGTCCGACTCTCTACCTCTGGTCAGTCGCTCAATCTCCCCCCCCCCCCCCCCCCCCCCCGCGTCTCTCGCTCCCCCCTTTCCCCCCTTTCCCTCTTTTATAATCGACATCGGCCGCCACCATCGCCGCCCACCTCAAAACCCCCCCGTCAATCCCCCCTCCTCCTCCGCCATCCCCCCTCTCTCTCATTGCACCGCCCAAACCCCCCCATTCCCGATAGCCACGCAACGTCGGTGCGCTAGGCCCGATCCCACTGCTCGATCGAGCACCCACGGTGCTCGATCGAGCAGCCATCCCTTACTTGGCAAAACACAATAGACCGAACACTCTAGTGCTCGGTCAATAATTTCCCACCGAGCAGCATTGCTCAGACTGAGCAGTACCTCTACTCGGTCGAGCAGCCCCGATTCACCACTGCTGCACATACCCCCTATTTTTAATTGCAAATTCTGACGTTCTTCTTGTTTCTATTTCAGGTACCCTTTGCCTACGTCAGCACCCACTGCCGGGATAAGCTTGGGGAGATTTTCGCATCGCTCACTCAGTCGGTACACTCTTTCCTCTTTTTATTTCTATACCCTCTTTTTATTTCTATACTGACGCATCATATTGCCATCGCCATGATGGTCCGCGCGTGAGGAGCCATCACCCCTCCCATTCGTAGGAAGAGGCCGACTCCCGGTGCCTCCTCTTTCCAACCCACACGTCGCACTCACCACCACCACCACTACCGCACCTATCCCCACCACTATCCCTACCACTACAGCACTTATCACCACCACCTCCACCCCCACCACTACCACTACCACTACCACTACCATCCCCATCACCCGTGATCCTAGCACACGCCCCATCACCACGGCCAGCCACTGTGACTACCCTTGCACCACTCAGTGCCCCACTTTCCCACGTTTCTGCAGAGCCTATTTCTTCCTCATCTGAGTCGGCCGTCACAGTGGACCCTACTTCTGCTATAGTGTTATTTTCAGATGCGCCTTACACCACCACCACTGATCTCCCGACTGACCCACCTACTGAGTTCCAGCCAAATCCTCCCACACCTCCTGGTCCACAGCAGAGAGATCCATCACCACCCCCAGAGGGTGGTGCCTCTGCTTAATGCTTTCTCTACCCGTTTTTGCCTCCCTCATATTTTATTGTGCACATCTGTCTGTTCGGGGCCCTGATCTTAGATAGCTTGGGGAGGGCCCACGCATGCATCATTCTTCTTCATCATTGCATCATATTATGTTTTTCCTTTCTTTTCCACAGTTTTTTATTTTATATTCCCCCACCCACCACACCCTATTTAGCATCATCTCCCGCTTATCAGCGTTTTCTCAGCAGTGAGGACACTGCTGTGTTTAGCTTGGGGGATGAGCGCTACCGCTTTATTTTTCATTTTTTCTTTTACATTTTCTTCCCGATTTCAGTTGTTAGTTTACTTTTCCACCACTTTTCCACCTCCTTATCTTTTTGTCTCATTCTGCATCACGTTTTCTGTTTTTTACCATGCATGCGTCTCTTTTTCTTCATTTTCCTATTTTCTCCACCCTTTTTCTTTTTATGCTAAGGATGCTCTGCATGATGATATTTCTCGTAGCCCTAGTAGTTATTCACGATGCTTACTTTCTGATGACATGCTATTAGGGTAGTTTCAGTTTTACTTTCTATATGCGTGCATATTATTTTGCCGATCTATCTGATTTAATGCCTGAAATGAATTGAAAATCAAATGCATGAAATAGTATCTAGTATGCGCTATGTTGGGTAATGCACCTAGGTTCACGCATCACTAGAACACTTGGAGCATCTGCTTTATATCTCATTCACTTCTGTCTGCATGCTTAATATCATTGTGCCTATTACTGCATGCTTTTTCAGTGTTCATCTAGATGAATGACAATATCCATGCTAGTTATGAGTTTAGTTAGAGTATTATCGTATTAAACTGTTGTGCACCTCTTATGAGTAAACCAAGAGATTCATTATTTTCCTTCTCCACATATCTTTACAGTTCTCTACATATCAGTTGGTTTCACCCCTACAGCTACCCTTACCGCATCTCACTTCCCAAAAATCCCAAATGAAAAAATATAGCTTCTAAACGAAATGAAAAAAAAGAAAAAAAATGTGTATATATATGTGAAAAAGAAAGCAAAGAAAAAAAGAAAGAAAATAAAGGAATAAAATCATTTTTATACTTTCGTTGGAAGCTATCACATATACTGGGAAAAAGAAGAAAAATTCCATATCATATTCCTAGATGCGACACCTCAAGCTAAGCTTGGAGGGGTGAACCAACTGATCACATGCGTGAGTATGACATTAAAGTGGAGACGGTGCATAACGGTGAGATTTAATAATACTTAAACTTTACGAAACACCTTAGTTTTTGGAGATTTTTCTTGATTCGAAATGAATAATTGAATAGCATGATCTTTTCTATTCTCTATTGCATGATGTGTGATTTCTATATGCTCCATGTATATCTGTGATTGAAAACTGCATTGCCAACTCCTTTTATACTAGACTCTACGGACTGCATGAGATCAATATGAGTTGATAGCATTATTTCAGTAGATCCTTATCTTTTGTTTGTATTGCATGCTAGACATATGATCTGTAAAATTTGAAAGTGCCATTAGCATGTATTTTTACTATTCAGAGCATCGTGATATACTGCTTAGGCATGAGATTTGACCGAACAATCATAGCACCCTCCATCCATTTCTATTCTCTTTTATTATTATTTTTATTTGTTATTTCTTTTTGTTTTTCTCCCGGTGTACTTAGTATTTGTCTTCCTCGAGGATAAGTAAGAGGTAAGCTTGGAGATTTTGATGTGTCCATATTTTACACCCTTTTCATAGCATCACGACATCGCATTCCATGTCATTTTCGCATTCAAATCCCGTATATTCCTACGATATCACATTTCAAACGTTATATTCGAGTTGCGTAGTGTTTTGTGAATTTTTAGGGATTTTGGGGCGATTTGGGACCCGATCTGGGTATGGACACATCTGACACACCCGTGAGCTTGTTGGCAAAGCTATACAGGAGTTCACCGAGTTTGGGAGCCATGGGAGGAGTGGAGGAGAGAACAGGATGAGAGGAGAAGCTTCAGCAGCCTCAGCAAGGATTTTCCCAGGCGACTCGATCGAGCAGAGCAGCTGCTCGATCGAGCAGATGCAAAATTGAAGAAATGAGCAGCTTGCTCGGACCGAGCACTCATGGTGCTCGGTCGAGCAGCCTTTAATTTCTACGTCCGACTAATCTCGTGCACGGCCCGAGCAACTCCTTCAGCGACCGAGTCAGCTATCTGCTCGACCGAGCAGAGCTGACTCGGCCCGTGTAGACAGAGTGATGATTTTGGAGGAGCATGATTTACTGTCATGCTCGGTCGACCAGTACAGCTGCTCGCCCCGAGCAACCGACCGAGCAATCTACTGATCGACCAAGTTGCTGACTCGGTCGACGATGCTAAAGGCCATTTTTGAAAAGAATTTTGACCCGGCTGTTGTGCGCTGAAGCGAGTGAAGGCTGGGGATCTGCGACAGCGTTTGGGGAGCGATTCATTCTTAGAGTTTTTTAATAGAATTTTGGAGCGGAGATTAGGAGAGAAAACTTGTTAGATTTAGATAAAAGTTTTGAAGATTATTGGATCGAATTTATTGGAAGTTTATTTTGCTATTCTTGCGTTCTTGGAATCTTGTTTTTCTCTGAGATCTATCACTCGTTGTAAGTTTCTCAATCTTCATTCTATCGATTTGCTACGATGTTTTCTTCTCTAGTGTTTTTATTCGTCAATAACGTCATGAGTGAGTAGTCCTTTCTAGGGTTGATGGGTTATCCCTAAGGCCCTAGGGGAAATGTAGATCCGGATCCCTAGGTTGAATTGGGAATACAATGGGAGTATTTCGGTCGATCCTACCGAATTCCTAAGTTGAATTGGGGATAAAATGGGAGTATTTCGGTCGATCCTACCGAATCCCTAGGATAACCCGTACTGAGATCATACCCACGGTCCGTGGAATCGATGTGCTTAAGGGGTATCCTTAGGATTCGAATAGGAAAATCGGTGGATCCAACCAAGGCGCATGACCATGCCCGGCTCGTGCCTTGAGGGGATCCATCGACGAACTATATTGATACGTTGACGGCTACCGCTATTGCGTCAACGAAAACCACCGAAATACCTCGCAATTCTAACCCACGAGAGTGGTATGAATTGGGAGATTAATCCCCTAACCCTAATGCAATGTGAGGATTCTATTCCAACGTCGATCCCCGATGGTCTTAGCGGTGATCACGAACGCCCTAGTTCTTTTTATTATTAAATCAACAATGATACCAAAACCAATTCTCTCAACCCGATAACTATCTCACTTCGAGATATAAAAGTAAGCTGAGAACTCAATTACGCTATCACCGTCCCTGTGGGATTCGATACTTTTATACTATAATTTGACACCGTCCGCTTGCGGATAGAGCCCGGAATTGACACCTAGGGGCCATACTGCGCCTAGCGATCGTGACACCGCCGGGTGGAATTTAGGTGTAGATTTTAGTTGATGTAGATCTCTACTAGCTTGAGGTGGATCTGACCATCCCAAGATAGATCTAAACTACAGCTATATAATTAAATGAAAGCTTTTTAAACTACATACCCGAAACTTTGCTTGCACTGACAAAGTGTACCGAATCGCCTTCTACTCCCCGAAGCTAGTCGCTTTTGTGCCCCGAACTGATCCATCTGAAGCAAGCCAACACCGCGCCTCTAAGCCAACCACTTGTCGAAGAGGATTTCACTTGAGAGCGATCCAACGTCTTACACTTCGGAACGAATCTGATCCTTCTCGTCGTTTTGTTAGAACACGAGCTAAGGAACAGAAGAAAAAGGATGAAAGAATAATTTTGTCTTGAATCGAGCGTGCTCAAAACTTTTTGGAGCTACTCAATTCAGAGACTTGGTGCAATTTTTTCTAAAGGGTGTTGACCCCTATTTATATAGGGAGTCGGACCCCCTTGCTCGTCGCATGAGCAATGTGGGACTATTAATGAATATGAGGATTAATTAAGTTAGTTTGCCTTTCATGAAGGCTAAACTTCAACTAATTTAATCTTCCTCATCGTTGAGCTTCAGAAGTGATACAACCTATCATTTCGAAGAGCTATGAACGCTGAACACATAGAAACAAACGGCAACAAATTCCGACTTTGTTTGGCCCCTCAAACAATTGCTCAAAGTTGAGCAAAAATCACAAATCGGCTGAAATTCGTAGCCGTCACAACCCTCTAGGGTTTTTGGAGTGTGTGCCCCACAGGTGGAGCCCACATGCCAGGTGGGAATGCCCGGATCAATCTACGTGTAGCCTGCGCGCCAAGCGCGGGCTAACCCGCCCGCAATGCAGGCTCTGGCCTGAGCCCGCCTCCTTAGCAGGCGTGGGCTCTCCCTGAGATGCACCCGTAACCTACACCTAGGTTCCACCTGGCGGTGTCACGATCGCCAGGCGTAATATGGCCCCTAGGCTACGATTTCGGGCTCAATCCGCAAGCGGACAGTGTCGAGTTATAGTATATAAGATGTCGGATCCCACAGGGACGGTGATAGTGTCAATATGTTCTCAGTATATTTCTAAATGTAGAAGTGAGATAGCTGTCGGAGGAACAGAATTGGGTTGGTTGTTGCTGTGGTAATATCAATAAAAGGGGGGGACATGGCTTTAGGGATCACCACTAGGATCGTTGGGGGTCGATGTTAGGATAGGATCCTTGCATTGCATTAGGGCTAGGGAATTAATCCCCCAATTCGTACCACTCTCGTGGGTTAGAATTGCAGGGTATTTTGGTGGCTCTCGTTGGCGCAATGGCGGTAGCCGTCAACGTAGCGATATAGTTCGTCGATGGATCCATTCAAGGCACGAGCCGGGCATGGTCACGTGCCTTGGTTGGATCCAATGATTTCCCTATTCGAATCCCTAGATACCCTTTAAGCACATCAATTTCACAGACCGTGGGCATGATCTCAGTACGGGTTATCTACAGTTTTGGTAGGATCTACCGAAATACAACCCTAAATTCCCAATTCAACGTATGGATCAAGATCTACATTTTCCTCCTAGAATCCTAGGGCTAACCCATCAACTCTAGAATAAAACTAGTCACACATCGCAATAGCGGTAGACAAGAATATCAATTACACAGAAGAAAACATTTTAGCAATAGAGAGATTAGGGCTCGAAAACTTACAGTGAGAATAGATTAACAATAGATCCAGATAAAAGTCCAAATTTCAATAGCAAACGTAGAAAATAACAAGAGTAATAATCTCCTCTGTTTAATCCAAAAATTGCTACAAAAATAACTCCAAAAATCCGTACCAAGAATCGCTCAGAGCTCCCTCTAAAAATTCCTAATCAAAAACTAATTTCCGTCCCCTCACAGCCGCCCAAGATCGCCAGCTTCAGTCGCTCCCCCAAATTGCGCGCATCACGACGCGTTCAAATCATTCCAGAAATGCCCCTAGAATAGCCGACCAAGTAGGTGACTCGATCGAGCAGGTTCTGCTCGGTCAGTGGCTCGGCCCGAGTAAGTGAGCTGCTCGGCTGCTTGGAGAATTTGAAATTGTCCTACCCGGACCGAGTAGATCTCTGCTCAGTTCGAGTAGGCTCGACTCGGTCTGTTACTCGGGCTCTGCTTGGGCGCTGCTCGGGCTATGTAATCTGAGGCGACTCGACCGAGCAGATGAGCTGCTCGGTCCGAGTCAGCCCGTATCCGTCGCTGCTGTAAGCTGCTCGGACCGAGCATTTTCTGGGAAATGCTGCAGAATGCTCCCGGGGCTTAGCATTCTCTCTCTGCTCTCTCTCTCTCTCTCTCTCTCTCTCTCTCTCTCTCTCTCTCTCTCTCTCTCTCTCTCCTCCAATGGCCTCAGAAGTGCGGCGAACTCCTCCAGAGCCCCGCCAACGAGCTCATGAGCACGTCGGATGTGTACATACCCAAGTGGGGGTCCAAATCGCTCCAAAATCCCTGAAAATTCACGAAACACTACGAAACGCGAAAATATCGTCAGAAATGCAAAATCGTAGTAAAAAGTGGGATTCGGACGCGAGAATCATATGCGATGCGATGAGATAATGATATGAAAATGATGGAAAGTATGGACACATCAAAATCCTCCAAGCTTATCTCTTACTCGTCCTCGAGGAAGACGAATAATCGGTACGCCGAGAGGAAAACAAAATGAAGATAATAAAATGAAAATAGAGAGTAATGAAAAACAAAAAGAGAGAAGTAAGAGGAAAGTGCTAAGGATGATCGGTCAGATCCCAGGCCTAAATAGTATATCACGATGCTCTGAGTGCTAAACATACATGTTATTGGTAATTTCTAGCTTTATATATCATATGACATGCAGTGCGGGCAAAGAACAGTGATCTACTGAAATAACACCGTCAAATCATATCAATCTCATGTAATCCCTAGAGTCTAGTATAAAGGAGTTGGCAATGCCCTTTTCAATCACAGATACACAAGGGGCACAAAAGAATCACGCAACATGAAATAGAGAATAGAAGAAATCATGCCATTCAGATATTCACTTCGATATGTGAAAAATCTCCAAAACTAAAGTAATTCGTAAAGTTTAGGTTTTATAAAATCTCTCCGATATGCACCGTCTCCACTCTAATATCAAGCTCACTCAAGTAATCAGTTGGTTTACCCCCCCCCCCAACCAAGCTTAGCTTAAGGCGTCGCATCAAGGAAAATGATATGGAAATTTTATCTTTTCTTCCCAGAATAAATGATAGCTTCTAATGAAATAATACGAGACAGTATTTAGTCATTTTCTTTCTTTTTCTTTTCTTTTTCAGATATGAATATATACGTATTTTTTTCTTTCTTTTTTTCTTCTTTTCAATAGAAGCTATACTTTTCTTTTTGGGTTTTGGGAAGTGAAATGCGGTAAATGTAGCTATGGGGTGCAACCAACTGATATGTAGAAATATAAAATAGATATGTGGAGAAGGAAAATAATGGGACTCTCGGTTTACTCATAAGAGGGTGCACATCAGTTTGATAAAATAAAACCCTAACTAAACTCATATATAGCATGGATATTTTCACTTCTCTAAATGAATACTGAAAAGGCATGCAGTTATAATCACAGTATCAGCATGCATGCAAACAGAAGTGAATAAGATAGGGAAAGTAGGTGCTCCAAGTGTTCTAGTGATGCGTGAACCTGGGTGCGTTTCCCAACAT
The DNA here is from genome assembly GCA_030789695.1 of Scilla litardierei. Lineage (NCBI taxonomy): Eukaryota > Viridiplantae > Streptophyta > Magnoliopsida > Asparagales > Asparagaceae > Scilla > Scilla litardierei. The sequence continues at coordinate 185,831,050 of CM061142.1, read as the reverse complement.
AAATCATATCAGATACTAGTTCATGCAATCGATTTTCAATTCATTTTAGGTATTACATCAAATAGATCATCAATAGAAAAGCATGCATATATATAATAAAATCGAAATTCACCCTAATAGCATGTCATCGAAAATGAGCATCGTAAAAAAACCAATAAAGCCATGTGGACCATCCTTAGCAAAAATAAAAAGAAACAGAGAAAAAGGGAAAATAGATATAAAGAGATGTGTGCATGGAGAAAACAGAAAATATGCTGCAAATTGAGAAAAAATAAAACGAGGCGGGAAAGTGGTGAAAAAGTGAAATAGAAATTGAAAATAAGGGAGGAAAATGTAAAAAAAATGAAAATAAAGCGGTAGCGCTCATCCCCCAAGCTAAACCTAGCAGTGTCCTCACTGCTAAGAAAATGCTCCTGAGCTGGAGATGATGCTAAAGGGGTGGTGTGGGTGGGGAAATAAAATAAAAACTATATAATAAAAGAAAAAGGAAATAAAAATAAAAATATGATATGATGCAATGCAATGTATGAAGTGATGCATGGGTGTATCCTCCCCCAAGCTATGTAAAAGTCAGGCCCCGAAAAGACAGATGGGCACAAAATATATGGGGGAGGCAAAAGTGGGTATGAACTACGTCAAGCAGAGGCACCACCCTCTGGGGGTGGTGATGGGTTTCTCTGCTGTGGACCCGGGGTGGTGGGTGGCAGGTCTGGCTGGAAATCATGTGGTAGGTCAGTTTGAATGTGACGCAAGAGGCTCTGTAGGAAGGACAGGTCACGCTCGACCGACTCTTGAGTCATTGGACCACCATATCCTACTAGTAGCATCATGGCGCCGAACTGGTCAGCTTGGTCATCGTCACAGAATGTGACCTCGTACTCGGCGTCGCCTATGTAAAGGGGTCAGCGGGACGTGGGGTGGTGGGCGGTGCGGGGGTGGTGGTGGATGATTCGGCGACGGTGTTGGGTCGAGTGGGCAAGCGCGTGCGACGTGCGCGTCGGGTAGGTCTAGGATTGGATGTGCCGGTGTTGGCGGGTCTAGCACGGTGAGGAGGTTTATGTAGGTGGGAAGAATTGTAGTGTACTATGCAAGGAAAATGGGGGAACGGGTTTACCGACTAGAAAGAGATGGCGTTTTGTTTCAGTGTCGTGGTTGCCGCCGATCCGGATTATCCCCAAGCTTTTCAAAGAAGTATCCTTTGACGTTGGAAATTCAAACCTGAAAGAGGAACAAGGAGGATGTCAGTATTTTTAAACAAGGGAAACAACAAATTCAATCTCGAAGAGTACTCTGTTGAATATTAAACGATGGAAGGCGGCCTTGTAGAGAAGAGGAACGGATTAAGGATAGATGGCGACGGTGTGAGGAAGGAGGGGCAGTTTGGCTGAGCGGAGGATGGGTTTTTTTAGTAGGGTTAGGATTGAAGAGGCGAAAGTGGGTAGGGCGAGAAGCGCAGCGACCCGAACAGCAGCAAGGTGAGACTCGGACCGAGTAACGCAGTTGCTCGGTCGAATGAGTTGGAGATTGGGATGACTCGGACCGAGTAGTCTGGGTGCTCGGTCGAGTAAGCTGCAAAAAAGTGTGGCACACGCCTTCAGCCAGCTTGGTCGAGCAGGGATCTGCTCGGTCGATTCGCCTTATGCTCGGGCCGAGTCGACAATTATCGCCCGGGTTGGCAGAGCGACGTTTTCTCCTCAAATTCTAGAGCCTGTAAAACTCGACCGAGTATATAGCTGCTCGGTCGAGTCGCCTACTGCTCGGGCCGAGTCATTAATGTTCTGCCCTGGTTGGCAAAGTGACGTTTTCTCCTCAAATTTAGCACCCTGTAAAACTCGACCGAGTATAACGATGCTCGGACCGAGTCGATATTGACTCGGGCCGTGCAAAAATTTACTTGGGCCGAGCTGACACTGCACTCTCCATTCGATTTATCCATGTCTGTATTGCTCGACCGAGCAGTTAAACTGCTCGGTCGAGTCGCCTGAGCATTTTTGCCAACTTCCTAGGCTGTCTACTATTGTAGTCCTTCTTCCTCATAGTGGTCTGTTCTCATATCTAACCTGCACAAGGGAGCAACTCATCAATTCTGGTATGGTTTTCAAAATTTTATTTCTAAAACATATAAAACAAGAGTAAGAAACCGAAAAAGAAGATCAAGAATCCAAGAAATTGGGTTGCCTCCCAATAAGCGCTCGTTTTTAGTCGTGAGCTCGACTCACCTTAGTTTATCAGTTATCGTTAGGGAATCCCTCGAGGAAGTATGTCTCCTCCAGTCCTATAGGTTCTCCGGCTCTGTAGGGTTAAATTCTTTGACCGTTGACCTTGAAATTTTCGTTTTTCCCTCGAGCTCAACGGCGCCTCCTGGGGATAAGCCTACTATCTTGTAGGGGCCGGACCACCTCGATTTTAGCTTCCCAGGAAAGAGGCGTAATCTTGAGGTATATAGAAGTATCTGGTCACCGATATCATGGTGAACAACCGTGATATTTCTATCATGATAAGCCTTAGTCCTCTCCTTGTATATCTTCGCATTTTCATAAGCATGACGCCGAATTTCGTCCAGCTCATTGCAATGAAGGGCTCGTCGGGTGGCGGTGCTTTGATAGTCAAAATTCATTTTCTTTATCACCCAATATGCTCTATGCTCCAATTCTACCAGAAGGTGACAAGCTTTTCCATATACCAGCCTGTATGGAGTTGTGCCGATGGGGGTTTTGAAGGCAGTGCGGTATGCCCAAAAGGCGTCGCCTAACTTGTGCGACCAATCCTTCCTTGAGACGCTTACTGTTTTTTCCAGGATGCTTTTTATCTCCCTATTAGATACTTCCACTTGGCCGCTGGTCTGGGGGTGGTAGGCGAGGGTGACCTTGTGATAAACTCCATATTTTTTCAACATTGCCTCGAATTTTCTCTCAATAAAATGACTCCCTCCGTCACTTATGATCGTACGGGGGACTCCGAAGCGAGGGAAGATAGATTTCTTGAAAAATTGTGCCACTATCCTCGCGTCGTTTTTCGGGGTGGTTATGGCTTCCACCCATTTCGAGACATAATCAATGGCAACCAAGATATACTTGTTGCCGCTGCTCGATGGGAAAGGCCCCATAAAATCTATGCCCCAGCAGTCAAACAGCTCTATCTCCAAGATGCCGTGGAGGGGCGTTTCATTCTTCTTCGTGATATTCCCAGTCCTCTGGCATCTGTCGCACTTCCTTATGTATTCATTAGCATCTCTGAATATAGTAGGCCAGTAGAAGCCACTTTGAAGAATTTTCGCCGTGGTTTTGGTGACCGCTGCATGCCCACCACATGGTTGATCATGGTAATGTGACATGATGGAAGTTGCTTCTTCTTTTGGGATACATCGTCTGATGATCCTGTCAGCGCACGTCCTGAACAAATACAGGTCGTCCCAGAAGTAACTCTTTGCAGCATGTAGGAACTTCTCCTTGAATAAGTCGCCAACCCGTGCGGAACTATCCCACTCACCAAATAATTCACTATGTCGACGTACCAGGGAGATTCAAAGGTATTTGCGACAAAAAGTTGCTCACCGGTGAACGAATCGTCAATCGGTAAGCTGTTGTCCCCGTGCCTCTGAATCAATCACGACAGATGGTCTACCACCACTTTTTCTGCTCCCTTCTTGTCCTTGATCTCGATGTCAAATTCTTGGAGCAGAAGGATCCACCGTATTAGACATGGTTTAGCATCCTTATTACTTAGCAGATATTTCAACGCGCGTGGTCCGTGTGGATGATCACCTTGGACCCCAGAAGGTATGATCTGAACTTCTCTATAGAATAGACTACGGCTAGCAGCTCTTTCTCCATGGTAGTGTAGTTCTTTTGAGCGTCGTCCAGGGTTTTGCCAGCGTAGTATATAGCATGGAGCTTCCCCTCCTTTCTTTGGCCAAGCACAACTCCCACCGCTTGGTCACTAGCATCACACAAAAGCTCAAATGGCAGATTCCAGTCTGGTGGCTGCATAATTGGCACCGAGATAAGAGCTTCCTTTAACCTGTTGAAAGCTAGCAAACAAGCATCAGTAAACACAAAAGGAGCGTCCTTAGCTAGGAGCTCCGTGAGAGGGCAAGCAATATTGGAAAAATCTTTTATAAAGCGTCGGTAAAAACCGGCATGCCCTAGAAAACCACGGATACCCTTGAGGTTGGTAGGCGGCGGTAAACTTTTGATAACTTCTACTTTGGCCTTATCAACCTCAATTCCTTTAGAGGTAATAACATGCCCAAGAACCACTCCTTCTGTCACTATGAAGTGACATTTCTCCCAATTCAAAGTAAGGTTATTAGCTTAGCATCGTTCCAAGACCTTGGACAAATTAGCTAAGCAACTATCAAACTCGGTGTCATAGACGGAAAAGTCGTCCATGAAGACCTCCATGATATTTTTGATGAAATCTGAGAAAATATATGTCATTCGCCTTTGAAATGTGGCAGGTGCGTTACATAGCCCGAACGGCATTCTTCCGTAAGCGAAGGTGTCGTAAGCACATGTGAACGTCGTTTTCTCTTGGTCTTCCCGATGCAACGGGATTTGGAAAAATCCGGAGTATCCGTCTAAGTAGCAGAAGTATTTATGCTTAGCTAAGCACTCGAGCATCTGGTCTATGAAAGGCAGAGGGTAATGGTCCTTCCTGGTGTCTTTGTTCAGTTTCCTGTAATCGATACATATGCGCCACCTGGTGACAGTCCTAGTGGAGATTAATTCGTCTTTTTCATTTTTTATGACTGTCATGCCCCCTTTTTTTAGGGACAACCTGCACGGGACTAACCCATTTACTATCGGAAATGGGATAAATAATGTCAGCCTCTAAAAGTTTCAAGACCTCCTTTTTCACCACCTCTTTCATGTTGGGGTTCAACCGCCTTTGAGTCTCAATAGAGGTGGCATCCTTGTCCTCTAGGTGGATCTTATGCATACAAATGGTCTCACTAATACCCTTCAGGTCAGAGATGTTATATCCTATCACTTTTCTATAAGACCAAAGGATTTTTAGGAGGCTCCCTAATTGGGGTTCCGTGAGGGCCACATTTACAATAACATGATAAGTGGAATCTTCCCCAAGAAAAGCATATTTCAAATTGGCGAGGAGGGGTTTTAATTCTACCTGAGGGGGCGTTGTACCCCCAGTATCTCTTGCTTGTGAGAATGACGCATCCTCGATCTCGGGTTTAGAGGGTGAAAACTCTTCATTCGCGGAATCATAGGAGGAGCATGGACATGATGGCGTGTCGAGACATATGTCTACAGGTTCCGCTCCCGTAGCGCACCCGTCAACAGAAGCAAGGTTTTCAGGTATGCGTTCGCTATCAAACATTAAATCTAGAGTACTTCCCTGGTCAATGAGGTTTAGCGATAGTGATGAGTCTGGGTACTCCTCATTGGCATGTTCTCCATATGCTGAGATCTGCGGAAGACTGTCGTTATAGAAACGTAATGGATCTCCCTCGTACCGCACATGAATTCCATCAGCTACGGCGACACCATCCAGGGCGTCCACATTTTGGAAAGCGGTTGCGATGAAAATCAAGAGCTCTTGCGTAGCTGGGTCGTCCGTAGGGAATTCAACTGGGCCATGGGCCCATACGTCAGCAACCACGCTCTCTAATATCTCAAGCATCTGAGAATTGTGTAGTGATTCCAATTGATGAGCATCTCCCCAGTAGGCATCGATAGGTGGAGCCTCAATGATCTGAAGGAGCATCACGTTCTCTTCAAAGCTTACTTGAATATCATCTTCAATTGTACCTGCATCAGAAACCTGATTCATTAAATAATCCATGACCAGTTGCTGATTTGCGTTACCTGCAACATAGGTTCCTGAGCCAATAAATCGAACTGCATCGATCAGTTATCTAATTGTGCATTCAACCATGGACTCGTCCATGCGCGATGCTTGGAAGCCGTGTAAATGATAAGGAGAGAGACTGAGCTCCTCTGAGTCGCTATCAGAGTCACAGGACCACTGCACTTGCATTATCATCTCCATTGTGTCTAAGGAGATAATAGCTAGCTGGAGGAGGATGTTAGCAGCAAGGCAGATAAAATAGAAAGAGGATGAAAATGGCAGAAAGGTGAGAGATGATAGGAATACTAGCAAACTTCACAAAATAAAAACAAACTGAGATAAAATACTATTGTCGTCCCCGGCAACGGCGCCAAAAACTTGACGCACCCGTAACCTACACCTAGGTTCCACCTGGCGTTGTCACGATTGCCAGGCGTAATATGGCCCTAGGCTACGATTTCGGGCTAAATCCGCAAGCGGACGGTGTCGAGTTATAGTATATAAGATGTCGGATCCCACAGGGATGGTGATAGTGTCAATAGGTTCTCAGTCTATTTCTAAATGTAGAAGTGAGATAGCTGTGAGAGGAACAGAATTGGGTTGGTTGTTGTTGTGGTAATATCAATAAAAAGGGGACTAGGGCTTTAGGGATCACCACTAGGATCGTTGGGGGTGGATGTTAGGATAGGATCCTTGCATTGCATTAGGGCTAGGAAATTAATCCCACAATTCGTACCACTCTCGTGGGTTAGAATTGCGGGGTATTTTGATGGCTCTCGCTGGCACAATGGCGGTAGCCGTCAACGTAGCGATATAGTTTGTAGATGGATCCCCTCAAGGCGCGAGCCAGGCATGGTCACGTGCCTTGGTTGGATCCAACAATTTCCCTATTCGAATCCCTAGATACCCTTTAAGCACATCAATTCCACCGGCCGTGGGCATGATCTCAGTATGGGTTATCTACGGTTTCGGTAGGATCTACCGAAATACAACCCTAAATCCCCAATTCAATGTAGGGATCCAGATCTACATTTTCCCCTAGAATCCTAGGGCTAACACATCAACCCTAGAATAAAACTACTCACACATCACAATAGTGGTAGACAAGAATATCAATTTCACAGAAGAAAACATTTTAGCAATGGAGAGATTAGGGCTCGAAAACTTACAGTGAGAATAGATTAACAATAGATCCAGATAAAAATCCAAATTTCAATAGCAAACATAGACAAGAACAAGAGTAATAATCTCCACTGTTTAATCCAAAAATTGCTACAAAAATAACTCCAAAAATCCGTACCAAGAATCGCCCAGAGATCCCTCTAAAAATTCCTAATCAAAAACTAATTTCCGTCCCCTCACAGCCGCCCGAGATCGCCAGCTTCAGTCGCTCCCCCAAATCACGCGCATCACGACACATTCAAATCATTCCAGAAATGCCCCTGGAATAGCCGACCGAGTAGGTGACTCGGTCGAGCAGGTTCTGCTCAGTCAGTGGCTCGGCCCGAGTAAGTGAGCTGCTCGGCTGCTTGGAGAATTTGAAATCTTCCTACCCGGACCGAGTAGATCTCTGCTCGGTCCGAGTAGGCTCGACTCGGTCTAATACTCGGGCTCTACTCGGGCGCTGCTCGGGCTGTGTAATCTGAGGCGACTCGACCGAGCAGATGAGCTGCTCGGTCAGAGTCAGCCCGTATCCGTCGCTGCTGTAATTGATATGGCTCGGTCCGAGCAACTGAGCTGCTCGGACCGAGCATTTTCTGGGAAATGCTGCAGAATGCTCCTGGGGCTTCTCTCTTTGATCTCTCTCTCTCTTTTCTCTCCTCCAATGGCCTTAGAAGTGCGGCAAACTCTTCCAGAGCCCTGCCAACGAGCTCATGAGCACGTCGGATGTGTCCATACCCAAGTGGGGGTCCAAATCGCTCCAAAATCCCTGAAAATTCACGAAACACTACGAAACTCGAAAATATCGTCAAAAATGCAAAATCGTAGTAAAAAGTGGGATTCGGATGCGAAAACGATATGCGATGCGATGAGATAATGATATGAAAATGATGGAAAGTATGGACACATCACCCTGCCCAATTGGGTGGGCTAGCCCAGTCCAACTGGGTCAGGCCAGGCCAGAACTAGGCAAAAGCCCAGCTCTGGCCTTTTGAGCCATAACTTGAGTTCTACAACTCTGTTTGAGCCGATTTCAGATTCGTTGGAAAGCATGGTTCGAATGGGACCATCCCAAAGAGCCATCTATACATTTCTATGCATTATATAATCTAAAATATTATTGTAAACTATTTATGATGCAATTTAAATACGTTTGCATCACATGCATTAATCACATACATCATTCTACTAATGCTGAAGCCGCAAAAATTTTGCTACATTATTAAATCTCATTTAATGTCAAAAACTTATGTGATCCTATTAAATCCTATTTAATATATATCGACTTAATGTCACTAACTCTTAGTGAGTTCATTTATTCTCGTGCATCCGAGTGCACTCCTCCTAAATTCTTCTATTACTAAGATGCAAACCAAACTCGATGTGAGACCCTACAGCCTGACCTTACTATAGGTTGGGGCTCGAAACCCCTAGACGACAGTAACCACGAGCAGCAGGTGTCATTCTTATTTCATCATCATAATTACGTGATTGACCCATTGAAAAAAGTGTCGTCGGGATCACTCTGACTGTGTCAGTGATGAACACCGTAGTTTTAGTCACTTCGTCATAACTATGTCCCTGCATAGCCTAGGGTATGGTAAACCATCAATCTTACTAGCTAGCATCGGTCGGCATTCTTCGGTCTTTGTTATATACAAGGTGTACATCTTACAACGTACCCTGGCCGAGGTTTAGCACAAAGAACCGTACTGAGACTGTGACCCTAACTTCACTTTAACGGAAGAGACGAATCCCATCTTAATTATTTACTTACCTCGTATGCTTCAGGTTTCACCCAACCTAAGACCCTTCAGCAGGCCAGGCCTCGAAGCTAGATCATTGATCTAAGTGACACTATTCACGCACGGGTTCGTACAAAGACTTTAGGTCTTAAGGACCAACTTGCCTATCATCATTATAGAGTTATTAATGACAGTTTTGTTAAAGTGAAACCATTTAATAACTCTTCATTGGGTCGTTCAGTGGACTCATTCTCTAATGTGCACATGTGACTTGTCTCCGACTTCGCCAGGTCGAATGACTATGAGATCATCATCACCCTTTAGGGTAAGACAGAGACACAATGGTCTGTCCGATATGCCGATATCCTTTTCTCGACACATCTATGACTATGAACGTTTTAAGACTTAAGTTCCTATCAGTCATTGACTTCCCACAATCGAGATCTACATCTAGATATGTAATGACCTCACTTTAAGCCTAAGGAAATTATCCAAGTATTTAATTCATTGAATATTTACTAGGACAATTAGTACCATGTATATTTGAACAAGATGTTTTCTTAGGATAAATTGCCTCAATGGCATATATCTTCCTATAGTTTGATCCATCTTAGACTATGGTATCTCATACTAGACTCACGATATTAAGGTGTTATTAAGGTTTGATAAATTTCCATACCTTAGACACATTAGTGATAAAGCTTTGATAAATGGAATAGACTATACTGTAGCTATCATTGACAGGCCTAGATTTGGTTCAGAGAGAGTCTAGACTTACACAACCAGATAAAGATGATCTCAAAACAGGTGGTCTTCATATGTAGCTAGCGTCTATGTGGTACATGTGACTTGATCATAGACTATGATTGAGTCACTACTGAAGTAGTAATCATGCTTTTAGAGTTTTACAACGATGATGGCTCATTGTGAAAATCAAAGGAAAATAACTTAATTTATATGAGATATACATGATCAATAACAAAGAGTTGTGATCGACTTGCGTGAGAGTGCGGAGTGTATCGTATGGTGTTATGAATGCAAGTGGAAACATTTGTAAAGAGTTACAAATTTTCCAATCATAATATAAAGATGAAAACTCCACCGAAACACATCCTTAGACATCACCGGCTATGAGAGCCCATCGCCATAATAGTTGCCAGTTAATTGATGGCTGATAGCCAGCTGGTTAAGTGACCGGCTAGCAGTCTGTTGTCTACATCAAACCAGCTGGCTGGCCACAGCCAGTAGTTACAAGTAATGGTCAACTGTTGTCTTTCACAGATGCGCAAGACTCGTCTTGTACTTTTAGGTTTTGTGTCTATTTTGGATTTGGTTTGACCCAATTGTTGAGTCAATAACCAACCAAAAAGATAGAGTTTGATTCAAAATTGACATCCTAAGAATTGTAGGATTTCTAGGAGTTTTTTTGAATTCCACCTAATTATTGGATGAGTTCGATTCTAATCTAAAGCTCAAAAGGGATTGAAAAAGTTCATGAACTATCTCTTTTAATCCTACTCGTTTATGATAAGGTTGGACTCTACTACAAATTCCTAAATGTTTTTGGACTTCATGGATCCTAAACACTATAAATATGGATCGTCTCCTCCTATCAGAAGCATCCAGCAAGTTAAAGGATCTAAGATCTAAGCATCCTAAGATCTTGAGAGACAAATACAATCTTTAAGCTTAGGCCTAAAGATTTAACTTTTCTCTCACAAAATAAAAGTTTTTCATTCTCTTTCTTTTAAGCACCAGTAATTATTGGGACTGAGTTTGATCTCTTCGAGGGTTCGTGAATTGTGAAGTTCTACATCATCAAGGAGAATCATCTATCATGCCTAGTTAGTGTGAAGATCAGAAGTCTTCACAGAAAGAGTTTTGGATTAGCGGATATCACGATGGCATATCCATGCAAATGCATGGACTTTTCATTCTAGCATTTAAATTCAAGTTTTTTTGTAGCGCATCTTGGGCTTTTGCTATGAGTAGAAAGTTTTTGATTTTTACACACTTCCGCCTTTTCTAATTTGATTAGAAACCCTTGTTGGATTTGGATCTAAGCCTAGAGGGGGTATGAATAGGCTAATAGAAATTCTCGTGCAATCTATGAGCAATCACATGCAGTTATAGCAGATGCAGAGTAAATATAATCAATCACAGAGTACACAGCAGATTTACCCTGGTTCAGTCGCACCCATGACCAACATCTAGCCAAGAAAGTAAATACTTGATTAATAATGTTACTGGTACAACCTGTAGCTAGAGCACCCACTCTACACTCACCTGGCTCTCCGTACCTGCACACAACCGGTGATATACAAAACTAATCCTAGTATAAGCTCTCACTTGACTAGTCCCAACTAGTCAAGTCCCTCTTGTTTAGCACCCACTAGACAAGACCCCAAAAGTGTCACAAATACGGTAAAATTTCCCCTAAAAAGATCTATACACCATTACACAAAGATAAATAAATAGAGTTTAGAATAGCACAGTGATGGTGTAGTCGTCTATGTCAATCAGCTCAGGTCAGATCAATTCTGACTGGATGTAGTCGCCAACGTCAGGTGCTCCTCCTTGGATGATGATCTAAGCAAGCCCCCTTGATGAAGTTGTGGCCTTGTGATGGACTTGGATCCTTGAAACTTGCGGCCTAATGTGTAGAGTCCCCTTGTTGCGCAATGTAGGATGGAGCTCTCTCTTGGATATCGACTTGCGCAATGTGTCCTTGAACCTAGCAAGTCGCGGCCTTGATGAGTATGGTTGCTTGAGGCTTGAACAATGAAGGAGGGTGCTTGGTCTTTGAAAGTTGCAGCCTAAAGGAGGTGCAATGGAACTTGGAGCTTTGGCCTTGGAGATGGGAAGATGGAGCTTTGAACAATATGAACTTTCCCTTGCAACTTGCGCAATGAAGATAGAGGAGAGGCTTTGCTTGAAGATGTGACAATGGAGCTTGAGCAAGGGAGTTTTGGCCTTGGTTGCTTGGAGGTTGCGCAAGGATGAAGGAGCATGAAAGGTTGCGCACCTAATGGATGATGGCCGAAATTCCTCTTGGTTACTCTCTTTGATTTTGGTTGCCCGCTCTCGAATTATCTCTCCTTTGAATATGGGTTTATATATGAGAGGATGTGATATAATAGAATCAATTAGAATCCCATAATTTATGGAGATTGGACGGAATCCTAACTTGAATAGGATTTGAATGAGTTACCATGGATATGGAGTTTAAATATGGAAGGCTATAAGATTTGAATTTGAATAGCTATAGGATTTCATATAATTTGCTTGAGATTCTCCATAATTTGCATGGATTTAGGAATTGATTCATGCACCAATTGATTTGAATCAATTCAAATATGGATTTGAATTTATTTCCTCCGAATCTCCCCATCTTTGACTTAGTCCAATATTTGTAGCCATTATCTCCATCTTTGACTTAGTCCACTTGGCTAATGCATGGCAAATTCTCCATCACTTTGACTTAGTTTCTCTTTGAGTATTTACGAGAGTGCCATTCTTGAAAACACTTAGCACACACATTAAATCGTTCACACACGTTTTTAATCATCAAACACGAAGGCATCGATCGTTGTATCCAACTACATGTTGTATCCAACAATCTCCCGCTTTTGATGATGACAAACCAATATAAGATTTGTAATAACAATTCAAATGATATCATCGTGATATGTGTGTGTGAAGTGTGATGATGGAGGATGTATGCAACAAGTGTGACAATGATGTCAAGCATACGAGCATGCAACAATAATGTTTCAAACATACAAGCATGCTCCCCCTATATTCATGCTCCCCCTTGAACATATATTCACATATTCATTAAGCACATGTATTCATTCATCATTCATTAATGCTCCCCCTTAAACCAATATTCATGTATTCGACATACGAGCATTAATGCACATCAAATCTTCACAATAATTTCTCTCCCTTTTGTTATCATCAAAAGTGTATAACGAAGTCAAATTTTCATACCACATGCAAACTATGAGTATTATAAATTACAACTAGCACTTGCATGTAAACATTCATGGAATAAGTAATTCAAATTCAATGAAAATTATAACATAGACTTCAACACCTTCATGTAAGTGTGATGATTAAACATTGAAGCACATGAGGAGAAACTTATAAGAAATTCAACCGAAACCCATCCACATTTTCCATTAAACATGAAATCATCTAGGATTGATTTTCCACATCTCATAAAAAATGAGTTCAAGGTACCACACCCAAAAACATAGCCTATAAGAACTATTAAATGTGGGGGTGGTATTGATTGACGAGTATAACACCAACGATAAATATTACCCGTAAAGCATATGTTGGATATTGTGGGTAGTGTCGTTGCCAAGGATTGTATCCATTTTTCATACAGATCTATTTTCATTCTTTTTCAATCTTTTCATATTCAATTCTTTTGTGCTCAATTTTTATCCATGGCAAGACACATCATATCCCTTAGATTTTCAGTTATTTTCATCATATATTCACTTTCCAATATTTCATAAAAGGTGTCTTCAAATTTTCAACAATATTTAATGCTCGTGGAAGTGAAAATGTAGGTGTAGAAATCAAATTATTCTAATCATTGAACATGTCATGACTATTTAGAAAATCAAACATGCACATTGAAGCCATAACTATAATTCATCAATTTCTACATGGATATGATTATCATTCATTAATATCACTCAAATGATTCAAAAGAAAAGATATACATTAAGCACCATTTTTTGCTTTTTTGCTTTTTCATTTTTTTATTTTTGATTATAAAGAATTAAACTAGCAAGCAAACAAACTAGCACACAAATAAAAAATAAAAAAATCAAGCATGCAAAAACTATGATGGTATGCATTATGTTCAAAGAGGAAAAATCATACCTTCATGGTGTAATATGGCTAAGGAACCAAATAATGAGACATTCAATCCATAGTTCCTCGACATCTCCATCTTCCCTACACGGTAGATGTTATGTGTGACTTTGGAATCCAACAAGATCCACTCACGTTAGTCATCAAATTTTTAGGAACCCATATTTTCTTGAACTTAATGTTCTTGTTCCTATATTTGCAATAATAAGATGTATGACCAACGCAACCACATGTAAAGCATTTTGTATGAATATTTCCAACTTTTATTGTTTCAATGTGAACTTTTCTATAATTAGGCTTTTCAGCATATTTCAAACCATATCCAAGTCCACGTCAATTATTGACATAAAGTTGATTTTCAAGAATAATATCCAACGAATGTTTTCCAATAGAAAAATTCTTTAATGAAAATTCTAGACTAGTGACTTTGGATTTCAATAAAGCATTCTCTTTCACAAGCAAACTGCATTTACTTATAAAAGCTTTCTTATTGTCCTCTTCATTCTTTTTCACAATTTCAGCATTCTTTTCAAAATCATCCATTTTTCTTTAAGCTCATTATTTAGCATGCTCATTTTTTCATTAAGCAATTCAATTTCAGTTTCTACCTTAATCACAGTTTGCTTATACATGCTAATATCATTCAACAAAGTAGGACAAATAAGACGTTCAGCTTTTTCGTGCAACCTAGATTTCTCTTTTTCCAACAAATTAATGGTTGAATCACATGCAACAATTTTTCTTTTTAGCTCCTTAATTTCTAATGACATGTGGTAAGTGTCTTGTTGCAATTCATCATTGGCATTTCTATACCCTTCTAATGTGGATTCACGTTTTTCTATAGTAGATTCTAGGTTGTTAATTTCATCTTGCATATCATTAATAGCACATGGTTGCTCTCAATTTCAACTTGCATTTCTTTACAAATATTCAGAAGTTCAGTTCTTTTAGTGCAAGTTTTTACCTCATCATACTTTCACATTAAGCAGAGGGAGGTGTGTGCAGTTTCCTCAATCTCATCTTCGCTATCCATATCCCATGTTATCGCTAGAGATTTTCCTTTCTTTTTAGCGACGTTACTCGTTTCTTTTGGGCAATTTCTCGCGAAGTGTCCCTTTTTCCTGCATTTATAACATTGAACTTTTTCATCGGTATTGTTACAAATATTTTTAGACAAGGAATCATCATTTTATTTAAAGGATCTTTTCTCCCTTTTGTAGACTCTTTTCACTGCTAGAGATGTGATTATCGGATGATTGCTTGCTTCCATGGGTTGTCTCCAAGTCTTCCATATATCCTGCGTAGAAGAGCAATGTGAGATAAGATCAAATGTTTTTCTATCTATTCCACACAATAAAATATTCATTGCTCTAGCATGTATAGCACACGCATTTCTAGCATCCAAATTACTTTTAGGCTTAGAGATTATAGTATGTCCGTTTTCAATAATGTACCAAGTGTCAACATCAACGGATAGTAAATAAGTTTTCATCCTAGCCTTCCAGTATATATAATCATGGCCACTAAATAGAGGAGGACGTTCAATAGGCATGCCATGAGCAAAAATAAAGTTTGGGGTATTCAAGTTTTCTAGACTAGATCCTCTAACCTGCTCTGATAGCACTAGTTGGATCTAGATCTAAGCCTAGAGGGAGGTGAATAAGCTAATAGAAATTCTTGTGCAACCCACGAGCAATCATAAACCGTTATAGAAAATGCAGAGTAAATATAATCAATCACAGAGTACGCAGCAGATTTACCCTAGTTCGATCGCACCCAAAACCTACGTCTAGCCTCGAAAGCAAATACTAGATTAATAATGTTACTGGTACAACCTGTAGCTAGAGCACACACTCTACACTCACCTGGCTCTCCGTACCTGTACACCACCAGTGCTAAACAAAACTAATCCTAGTATAAGCTCTCCCTTGCCTAGTCCCAACTACTAAATCCCTCTTATCTAGCACCCACTAGACAAGACCCCAAAAGTGTCATAAATATGGTAAAGTTTCCCCTACAGAGATCTATACACCATTACACAAATATAAATAAATAGACTTTAGAATAGCTCAGTGATGGTGTAGTCATATCTGTCAATCAGCTCACGTCAGATCAAGTCTGACTGGATGTAGTCGCCAACGTCACATGCTCCTCCTTGGATGATGATCTAAGCAAGCCCCTTGATGAAGTTGCAGCCTTGTGATGGACTTGGATCCTTGAAACTTGCGACCTAATGTGTAGAATCCCCTTGTTGTGCAATGTAGGATGGAGCTCTCTCTCTCTTGGATGTCGACTTGCATAATGTGTCCATGAACCTAGCAAGTTGCGACCTTGATGAGTATGGTTGCTTGAGGCTTGTGCAATGAAGGAGGGTGCTTGGCTTGATACTTGCACAAGGTAGGTTGAGATGGAGCTTTGGCTTTTGGGAGGAAGAGGGTTGTGCAAGCTAGGGTCTTGGTCTTTGAAAGTTACGGCCTAAAGGAAGTGCAATGGAACTTGGAGCTTTGGCCTTGGAGATGGGAAGATGGAGATTTGAACAATATGAACTTTCCCTTGCAACCTGCGCAATGAAGATGGAGGAGAGGCTTTGCTTGAAGATGTGACAATCAAGCTTGAGCAAGGGAGTTTTGGCCTTGGTTGCTTGGAGGTTGCGCAATGATGAAGGAGCATGAAAGGTTGCACACCTAATGGATGTTGGCCGAAATTCCTCTTGGTTTCTCTCTTTGATTTTGGTTTCCCTCTCTCGAATTATCTCTCCTTTGAATATGGGTTTACATATGAGAGGATGTGATATAATAGAATCAATTAGAATCTCATAATTTATGGAGATTGGAAGGAATCCTAACTTGAATAGGATTCGAATGTGTCACCATGGATATGGAGTTAGAATATAGAAGGCTATAAGATTTGAATTTGAATAGCTATAGGATTTCATATAAGATCTCATTTAATCTCTTATATTAATTTGCATGAGATTCTCCATATCTCTCCATCTTTGACCAAGTCTTCAATTTGCATGGATTTAGGATTTGATTCATGCACCAATTGATTTGAATCAATTCAAATATGGATTTGAATTGATTTCCTCCTTATCTCCCCATCTTTGACTTAGTCCAATATTTGTAGCCATTATCTCCATCTTTGACTTAGTCCACTTGGCTAATGCATGGCAAATTCTCCATCACTTTGACTTAGCCTCTCTTTGAGTATTTGCAAGAGTGTCATTCCTGAAAACACTTAGCACACACATTAAATCATTCGCACACGTTTGTTATCATCAAACACAAAGTCATCGATCGTTGTATCTAACTACACGTTGTATCCAACCACCCTAGCATTATTTCTTTACACTTTCTTGGTATTCATCCTGCTGGATGTTGATGAGAATTCAAGGACGAGGAGTGTTGAGTGAAGTGCTTGAACATCACAGGGAGATGACTTTTTCTCATTGTCTTTTCATTCCTTCTTTGTTCTTTACTTTACTTATCATCCTCCTTTTGTTTGGTGTTTATCCTCTGGATGGCTTTTCAAATCCATGGTCTCTTCAATATTAATGTACATCTAAACCCACTATTTCAAGGTTTCTATATGCTTCATAATAAGACTCATTGCCATATTTATAATCTTTGTTCCAGAAAGTAAAGAAGTCATGGTATTGTTTGAGGTTACTTTCTTTAATCTCTAGCATGGCAATGTTAAACCACTTCAAATATTTCCTTGCGACTTCACATAGAGGATGAGGGTAAGTTGTTTACTTTACTAATTTTTATTTATTTAATTTTTGTTTTTATCCATTACTTCATTATACAATGTATTAATTTGTGTTTTCATTTCTTCTCATAAGGTTTCAATTCAAATCCTTAATGCTAGTCTGATTAGAGTGTTGAATCCACACATGTCTAAAATTTATTGTATTGAGGAAAAATTTCTAGAAATCTCTCAAAAATCTTGTATGCACATAAGAAGGTATGGGTGTTGACCATGAAACAACTTCAAAATCATTTTTTTCATGGCTTGGTTTCCATGGATAGGATCAAATTTCTCATCAAGAATTAGAAGACTTCTTTCTTCTTCTTGCAGCCATAAATTGCTAGCGAATAATTTGACTAATTGTGAAGGATAGGATGGAACTACACTCCAGTTAATCCCCAAGGTAAAGTAAGGAAAGTTTAGATAGAGTAATGAGTGTTGTAATACAATATCTTTTCCTTTTGGGTTTGGCAATTTATAGTTAAGGCCAGGGGTATTTTAGTTTATATCACCCATTTATTCCGGCATTTGTGCATACTGACCTTTTTGTTTGGTCACGAAGCAATGTGGTATTGAGCCATTTGTGATTATGCTCCGACCCCTGCGCCTTGTTAGGCTAAAAGAGTGTTGTTATTCGCACCATAGAAATTTATGAATACGCCACAGTACTTGATTCACCACACCTATATTTTTGTCATCAGAAGTTCGGATTTGGAGATCCGAATGGCTCTAATACTTTTATTCTTTCGTTCGAAATTGCAAAGCCGAACAATATAATAAAATATATATTGTATTCGGATTTACACATGTATTGTATTAGAGCCGTTTGGATTTTCAAATCCGAACATCTGATGTTAAAAATATAGGTGGTGAATCAAATAATGTGGTGTATTCATAAATTTCTGTGGTGCGAATAACAACGCTCAAGCTAAAATGTAGACTATATTATCGTTTTTTAAAAGTAAGTGGATATTATTCATAAGAGACGAGTGAAAAACAGGACAGAAAGCCGAGTGCACAGACTTGGGAGAGGCATGGGATCAGTCACCAAGCACTTGCGCAAACAACCTACATGACCCGACCCAAAACGCAATACAACCTGACAACAACCCCTCAGACACCCACATATACAACATACGAACTCAACCAAGGCAAATGGGGCAAAGGACGACAACCCCATCAACTATATTCATCGACATATACATCTACATATATATACATATATATACATATATGTATATGTATATGTATATGAGGAATATATATATATATACTAGTCATAACTCGTGCCCACCGGCACGGTTCAATTAAGATTTTCCACCACAAATTCTTTGTTCCCAAAAAAAATTATTTCCACAGTCAAATTTGCACGGAATAACAAATTAGCGTAAAAATATTTAACGGCACAGACGCATTCGGCGCGGAACAACAAATTCGGCGCGGGCGCCTTCGGTGCAGAACAATAAATTCGACGTAGAACAACAAATTAGTGTAAAATTTAGCGGGCGCCTTCAGAAATTATGCTTATCTTATTTCCACATGCATCAAAGAGCCGGTGGGCCCCGCATTGAGTGAGAGTTAACGTTTTCCCCCAAATGTATTAATTGTGTGCACTCTGCTATTCTCCAGAAATTTTCATTTCCCAAAAACTTTCATTTCCCCATAAATGTTTTTCCCTCCAAAACTTTCCACAAAATCTCATCTCAACCATTCATTCCTTAAGATTAAATTTCAGCTGTTCTTCTATCGGCCGTTTTGTCCTAGTAAGCTTGTCCTAGTCAGCCCTAAAATTCAAAAAGGTTGTCAAATGTAATATAGATATAATTTTCGCATCCCTATGTGTGCAGGTGTCCAGCTCTGGGTGATATTTGGGGTTTCCTGCTTTCTGCCACTGCCGGCCTTCCGGCTTGGCACCGGAGCCTGCCGGGATCACCCTCCTCTCCCTCCCTGCTCAGATCTCCCCTCCCCCCTTTGCCTTCCATCCCTCTCCGATCTACAGCCCCCCTTGCTCAGCCCCTTGACACCCTTTCTAAGACCCCCAGCCTCCTTGTCCAATCCCCTGCCGACCTTGTCCCCCCAGCCCCTTGCTTTAATCCCCTGCCCCCTTGCTCAGATCTACAACCATTATTCTGTTTTGTGTATTTGTGGTGATCGATGGCTGGAGTTACCTTGCCCCCTGGCACTGGAGTTGGCGTTGGGGGTTGCGCTACATCGGTGTTGGACCGTCCTGGATGGATTGGGGTGGTGCCAGATCTGCCCTTTGCCACAGATGGTCACGACTAGGAGCATGTCAAATCGAAGGCGGGGAAAAGGTTTCCCTCCTCCTCTCATCCTCTGATAGTTGCTCCTCCCATGTTTGGCAAGAGTGATGGAAAGAAGACTGTTGGGGCCATGCCGAAGCATCGTCATGTCCCTCCGATTGGCCCTAGGGTTGGAGCTCAGATCCATGGGGGAGCTTGCCCCACCCTATGTGCTCCTTTCTCTAGTGTGTCTTCTGAGAAGATGCTTACCATGAGGTCGGCTCGACCCAACACTTCTATGTGGTTTAGTGATTCGGTCCAACCATCGAGCTGGAGGGATATTTGCTCGGGCCAACGTTCGGTGGAGGCCTCTCGCCGTTTAAACTATGTTGCCCCTGATCTTGGCACTGAAGGCTCCCTGTTTGTCCTTATCCCTGGGGGTTTGATCACTGCCACGGCTAGCCATTGGGATCACACCCTTATTGGCCATGTGCTCAGAGATCAGCCGTTCTTCAGCCAAAGCCGTGCCTCTGTCCGGCGTATGTGGAAGACCAGCCGGGAAGTTCAGATTTTTTCTAGAGAAAACGGCTTTTTCTTCTTTTGTTTCACCGATGATGCCGATTATGAAGCTGTTCTTCAGGGGTGCCATGGCTATTCGATGGTCGTTTGATCATTCTTCGGCATTGGTTAACTGACTTTACTCTCAATCGTGACATGTTGAAGGTGGTGCCGATTTGGGTACATTTTCCCGATTTCCCGCTGAAGATGTGGACGATGGATATCCTTAGCATCATGACCAATCTTGTTGGTTTTCCAATCTGCACCGATCGGGCCACCTGTAACCTTGATCGTCTCGCCTATGCTCGTTGCTTCGTCGAGGTCCGTGACGAGCTTCCTCTCCCTCGCTTCATCAGAGTGGTGTTTGACGATGGGTCTGATCTCAGCTTGGTTGTCGAGTACAAGGGTGAGCCATGCCGCTGTGTTAGTTCTTTGTGCTTTGGCCATATTACCGAGCAATGCCCTTGTGGGTTGGTGAGGGAGAAGCAGGCCCTTAATTCGGATGGATTCGGGGGTTTGAATCCTACTCAGGCTTCTGATCCTTCGGTTGAAGTTGTCAATGATGGCTGTTGTCGCTCACAGTATACTAGGGGTGCCCCACACTATTGATGCTGTTGAGGGAGGCCATGGTGCTGCCGTTCATCCTGTTGGGGGCCCAGCTATTTTGGTGAATGAGTCGGCACCTGCAAGCAGTGGATTGCTTCCCGCTGTTGGGGACCCTTTGATGGTCGATGTCCATTCTATTTGAAATATGGAGAACAAAGATTGTGGGGCAGAGTCTGATGTACTGCTGGAGTCTGAATCCGATAAGGACATGGCTGATTTGGGGTTGGATTCTTGGCCTCTTCTTTAATCGTCTCATGCTATTGGCAGACGTGGAGGGACTTCTTCCTCTCGCTGTGGCATCCGTGGTGGTGGTCGTGGTATGCCGTTCTACCCAGTCTCTTCAGTGTTCTCGGGGTTGGGTCCATCCTCCTCTTTGGACCGCCATCTATTCCCTATGGTTGTTGATAACCCAGCTTGGGCTGAAATGTTGGCCAAGTCAGGTGTAAAGTCTAAACTGAAGAAGGTGATCCCTCTCGTGCATCCTCTGTTGAGTATTGATTCCCCGGATTTGGTTTTGGATGATGAGCAAACATAAATATCGTATACTAACTGTTTGTGAGCACAGTTATGGAGATCGTCGCCAAAAGAATACGTACATCATAAGCGACATCTCAAGACTTCTCAATACGCATGATCGTGTGCCTGAAGCTTCGTTGAAGCACAAGGAGCAATATTGAAGTCAAGAAGAATGAAGATTGAAGCTTTGAAGACGGTTCGTCATGTATTATTTATTGTCTTCTAGCTTCATAGATTAGAATGTTAAGCCTTGAGTAGGACTTACATTTTTATCTTCATTTCGCTCATATCTTAGAGCTAGGATTATCATAGAAGCCATTAGAAACTTTCCCGAAGCTTATTGCTTCTTCCCTCGGCTTCTAGTGCATCTTAGTTGGTTCAAGAAGAAGAACCAACCGACTAGATGACGATCTAGTCGGTCGGCAACTCTTCATGAACCGACTAGATGTCCTTGCTCATTTCAGCCCAGGCCATGTTGATCAATTATTCGGTCAAAGAAGGTTCACCGACCGACTAGATGACGATCTAGTCGGTTAGGAATCCTTCCCAGACCGACTAGTTATCATTGCCTGATTTCAGCCTGAGTTATTGTTTACAGTTAGTCGGTCCAAGAACATTCATCGACCGACTAGTTGTGAAACTAGTCGGTTGGAATTTGTTCTTAGACCGACTAGTGTAACTTGAATCCAACCTAGTGCATTTCTCTCTTAGTCGGTCAAAGAACACTCACCGACCGACTAGTTGTGAAACTAGTCGGTTGGCAAGTCTTCTTAGACCGACTAGTTCATATTGCCTGGAACTTTATATTTTGGCTGTAAGCCTGTTATTCGGTTCATGCAGAATCACCAACCAACTAGATGCCAATCTAGTCGGTCAGTGATCCTTCTTAGACCGACTAACTGCTTCAGAAATATGACCGTTGGGAATCTTTTGAGCCCGATTTTTCTTGCCTCTATAAATACAAACCTGATTCGTTTGAGGCAAGGTGAGAGGTCCATTATCCAAGTATTTTCAGACCTAAGAGAAGAGTTTTCTCAAGCTAATTCCAAGCTCTCTCTTCCTCACAAGAATCTCTCCCTTCACTCTTTGAGCCAAATTCCTCAAGAGAGATTCTCTCCATTGTGAGCCATTCAAGCCAAGAGCTTGATTCAAGTCACCATACTCCACCCTAGGCTTCCATTGCTGGTCATCTTCTTGGAGCTAGGGTTTGGTGACATCTTCCTCCTCAAAATCCATCTTTGCCCTAATTCGTAAGTATACTCAAGGCATAGGATTTTGTGGTAAGTGTTTCATTATTTCATCGCATTTGATATTTGAATTGTTCTCTCGGTTGTGAGAGAAGGGTGCGATCCCGGGTTGTGGGAGTCACATGATCATTGTGTATGATTTGGTCTTGTGAAGGTTTTTCACAAGAATTTCATAGTGCAAAATCTTGGGTTAGAGGATTCTAACTCAAGTATCCGGAGGGGATCCGGGTCGTTGGGACCTAGGATCACCGGAAACAAGTCGGGGAGACTTGGGTGGATCCGAACATGTTACATACTTTGTTTGCATTTGATAATTCTTGTTGATTGTTGTTTATTCCGCATTGTCGTTTGTTTCTTGCACAATAATTAGGAATAACTATCTTGATTAATTTAAAGTACTATTCACCCCCCCTCTAGTACATGTGCAGTAACTTCACAGGGCACTACAATTGGTATCAGAGCCAAGGTTAAAGCTACAAGTTTAAAGCTATGACAAACAACGACTACAGCGTCTTCAAGGATCGTCAGGGAGCTTCTTCAGTTTTGGAAGGGCAATCCTCAACTAGGCCTCCCTCCTTCAATGGTACCAATTACGGGTGCTGGAAATGCCGGATGGAAACTTTCCTCCGGAGCGCTTCACTTTGGAGAGCCACGATGAAGGAGTATGTCGAGCCTGAAGAAGAAGATTTCGTGAAGTGGACTCCCGTGGAGGTCGCCGCGGAGGTCGCCGTGGAAGCAATGCCAAGGCGATGAATGCCTTGCAATGCGCATTGGAGCCCGAAGACTTCAATAAGATATGCACATGTAAGAGTGCATATCAAATATGGAACTCCCTCCTCATCTTGCATGAAGGGACGAGTAGGGTAAGAGACTCCAAACTTGTTGTTGTTAATAAGGATTTCGAATTATTTCATATGCAACAGGGTGAGAAGATGAAAGAGTATTATGCTCGCTTCGTTGACATCACCAACGAATTGGAGGCTCTTGGGAAAACCTACACCCAAAAGGAGAAAGTCTCAAAGATCATCGATGGACTTCCTTCTTGTTGGGAAAAGCGTACCTTCGCCATCGAGGAAGGTAATGATATGAGTAAGTATACTGTCATACAACTAATGGGTACCTTGATGTCTTATGAGGTACGCAAGGACAGCAAGCTCATGATGAAAGAAAAGATGAAGTCGTACTTGAAGCAAGACGAGCCAAAGAAAAAGGCGATTGCGTACAAGGCCGCTCCATCTACCGATGATGAAGAATCGGAAGACGAGTTGGAAATGGAAACTTTTGCCGATTTGGCAAAGAAGTTCGACCGATGCTTCCGAAAAGGTATGTTTAAGAATCTATCTAAGTTTGGTTCTACTAATGCCTCCACTCCTGTGTGTTATAAATGCAACAAGCCAGGACACATCAAGCCGGATTGTCCTCTCAACAAACACAAGGAGAAGTGGAAGGCATCCAAATACGACAAGTCGAGAAAGCACAAGAAAGAACTTGTCGGCACATTCACCGACTCCGACGAGGACTCCTCAAGTGGAGAGTCGGATGATGAGAAGGTGGAGAAAGCACACATGTGCTTCATGGGAAGAGAAGAACGTGTTCAAGCGAGGATGAAGGCGGTGAGGTAACCATGGATGAACTTAGATTAGCCAACGAACAACTTTGGTATAAGTTTTCTAAATTGGCTAGTAGATTTATTAAGACTAAAAATGAGTTAGATAGTCTTCAAACCTCGCCTAAGCATATCATCGTCAACAACGACACCGTTGTTGAAGATTTGAGAAATGAGATTGTAAATCTCAAATCTCAACTTGAGCATGTCCATATCGAGGATTCGGATGAACATGTGATAGCGGATTTGACGTCTCAAAACTCAACTTTGAGTATTGAGAATAAAAATCTCAAATCACGTGTTTGTGCACTCACATCGCAAGTGTCCACCTTGGATGCTTCCATGCATTCTCTCACCGAGAAGTATAAGTGCACATTAAGCTGAATTCATGAATTTAATAAAGGTAAGGGCCATTTGGATAATATCCTATATGACTTACTTCCAGCCAATCACCACATTGGCTTGGGGTGTAAGATGGGAGACTCATCCAAATCGGCCACGACCCTTGTTAGGCCATCTTTCGAAGCTTCTACTAGTGGGAGTAAACACTTCATTGGTAGTTCTTCTACCAATGGTGCTTCCGCTAGGTACACACCCCCATTTGGAAAGAAACCCACTTTGGGTGGACCTCCAAAGAAGGGTCATGCTTTCATGTATACCATGCCACGTAGGAACACTCATCCTACTCCACATGTTAGCACATATGATGATTTTTATGCTCCGCATCCACGAGCACGTGCACACCATGTGAGACACACTCATGCACGTGTTCCACCACACGCATATGTTCATTCGCATTCTCATGTGAATAATTATAATCATGCACCTTTGCATCATATGCCATATGCTTATCCACGACATACATCACATAGACATCAACAACGTATGCATGTTCCCAATAGGATTAGGACTCCCAAGACATACACTATTTGGGGTCTAAAGAACACAAGCATGCATAATAAGGATTTGTATGTGCAATCGTATATTAACGATATTATTTTGAATGATGATTATGTTGGGAAATCACGGTCCTCGTAGACTTGGTTTCCGAAGGGTTAGTTTCCTTTGACCCTTCATTGCTTGGTACCATAAGTTTAATTTCATTTTATGGGTACCAAAAGAAATTGTGGTATGTATTGGTTTTTGATGTGCATAGTTAATTTTAATTTAGTTAGGATATGGGTTACATTTAATTTGAATTTAGTTCGCTAAACTTATTGCCTAACCCATAGGATCCAAAGATGTTTGGATACCAAAATGATATTTTCTAGGTTCAATCCACTTTGGAATACCAACCCTACCAACTCATTGATTTGCAAAGTTTTTCATTCAAATGGAGTTGATGGTGCTTAAGTGATGCATCAAAGTGGGTGGAGCTTAATGTTGTAAGTATATTCTTACTTGAGATATACATTTGGTATCTATGTGTGTTGAATGCATCCATTGTTAGAATATTTACATTGGTATCATTTTGTTTCAATGTGTATGCTAGAATTGTGTATGCCATAGATTTATGATGTTCTATCTATGTTTGGCATAACATTTTTGCATTTTACTTTTGGTATCATATTTGCTACATTTGGTTTTCACATTGGATTTTTGTCTCTGATGTTGATTTCGTCTCTCGACGATTAACTTGGTTAAATAGAAATTCTTTCTATGGAAACATAGAGTTGTTTTCCATGCACTATTTAACTAAGAATGTTGATATTGGAGAGTATGTTCCATAACTCAATAAGTGAAATTAATTTGAGTTTTGGAGATTTCGATTTTCGCATATGGCTTGATGATTTCGTATTTCGATTTTCGCCTATGGTTTGATTATTTCGTATTTCGATTCTCGCCTATGGTTTGATGATTTCGTATTTCGATTTTCGCCTATGGCTTGATGGTTTCGTTTTTCGATTTTCGACTATGGTCAAGTTGGCACGCTTTGATGTTCTTCTGTATTTTACATTTGGTATTTTACTTTGGTGTCATTTGGACCGTGGTCGTATTCTTAGACTCTCATGCTTTTATTTCTTAGCCATTGTAATCTTGTCATTGGTCTCCTCCCGCTCTTTTTGCTAATGCCAAAGGGGGAGAGAATTAATTATAATGACAATGTGCTAATTGATATCAAAGCAATTTACCATGAATCTAAGTTGATATGTTAGATTCAGTGGGAGTTAAGATATAAAATGGATTTAGATCCTAAATTGCGATAATAGGATTCATAGTTTATATTTCCCTCTTCTGCTTGATGCGTATGAATATTATTGAATACGGAACTAACGTGTCATCAATGCAGGGGGAGTAAGTAAATTTCATTTGAATCATTATTATTGATTATTATTTATGTTGGTTTGTCATCACCAAAAAGGGGGCGAATGTTGAGTATTGATTCCCCGGATTTGGTTTTGGATGATGAGCAAACATAAATATCGTATACTAACTGTTTGTGAGCGCGGTAATGGATATCGTCGCCAAAAGAATACGTACATCATAAGCGACGTCTCAAGACTTCTCAATACATGTGATCGGGTGTCTGAAGCTTCGTTGAAGCACAAGGAGCAATATTGAAGTCAAGAAGAATGAAGATTGAAGCTTTGAAGACGGTTCGTCATGTATTATTTATTGTCTTCTAGCTTCATAGATTAGAATGTTAAGACTTGGGTAGGACTTACATTTTTATCTTCATTTCGCTCATATCTTAGATCTAGGATTATCATAGAAGCCATTAGAAACTTTCCCGAAGCTTATCGCTTCTTCCCTCGGCTTCTAGTGCATCTTAGTTGGTTCAAGAAGAAGAACCAACCGACTAGATGACGATCTAGTCGGTCGGCAACTCTTCATGAACCGACTAGATGTCCTTGCTCATTTCAGCCCAGGCCCTGTTAATCAATTAGTCGGTCAAAGAAGGTTCACCGACCGACTAGATGACGATCTAGTCGGTTAGGAATCCTTCTCAGACCGACTAGTTATCATTGCCTGATTTCAGCATGAGTTACTGTTTACAGTTAGTCGGTCCAAGAACATTCATCGACCGACTAGTTGTGAAACTAGTCGGTTGGAATTTGTTCTTAGACCGACTAGTGTAACTTGAATCCAGCCTAGTGCATTTCTCTCTTAGTCGGTCAAAGAACACTCACCGACCGACTAGTTGTGAAACTAGTCGGTTGGCAAGTCTTCTTAGACTGACTAGTTCATATTGCCTGGAACTTTATCTTTTGGCTGTAAGCCTGTTATTCGGTTCATGAAGAATCACCGACCAACTAGATGCCAATCTAGTCGGTCAGTGATCCTTCTTAGACCGACTAACTGCTTCAGAAATATGACCGTTGGGAATCTTTTGAGCCCGATTTTTCTTGCCTCTATAAATACAAACCCGATTCGTTTGAGGCAAGGTGAGAGGTCCATTATCCAAGTATTTTCAGACCTAAGAGAAGAGTTTTCTCAAGCTAATTCCAAGCTCTCTCTTCCTCACAAGAATCTCTCCCTTCACTCTTTGAGCCAAATTCCTCAAGAGAGATTCTCTCCATTGTGAGCCATTCAAGCCAAGAGCTTGATTCAAGTCACCATACTCCACCCTAGGCTTCCATTGCTGGTCATCTTCTTGGAGCTAGGGTTTGGTGACATCTTCCTCCTCAAAATCCATCTTTGCCCTAATTCGTAAGTATACTCAAGGCATAGGATTTTGTGGTAAGTGTTTCATTATTTCATCGCATTTGGTATTTGAATTGTTCTCTCGGTTGTGAGAGAAGGGTGTGATCCCAGGTTGTGGGAGTCACATGTTCATTGTGTATGATTTGGTCTTGTGAAGGTTTTTCACAAGAATTTCATAGTGCAAAATCTTGGGTTAGAGGATTCTAACTCAAGTATCCGGAGGGGATCCGGGTGGTTGGGACGTAGGATCACCGGGAACAAGTCGGGGAGACTTGGGTGGATCCGAACATGTTACATACTTTGTTTGCATTTGATAATTCTTGTTGATTGTTGTTTATTCCGCATTGTCGTTTGTTTCTTGCACAATAATTAGGAATAACTATCTTGATTAATTTAAAGTACTATTCACCCCCCCTCCAGTACATGTGCAGTAGCTTCACAGGGCACTACATCCTCCGTGTATGTCCACGCATTCTAAGGGTGGCTCCAACATCGGGGGTGCTTTTGCAGGCCTTGCCAATTTGAAGCAGTGACTTCGGTGCCCGTGTTCGGGGTTGCATTGGTGTTCTCCGGGGTTGGATTATGTGTGTTCGTCGATCATCTGGGTGGGGGCTTGCTCTGATTTTTGGGGTTGACTTGTGGTGGCTGATGTGTAGTATGTTTTCTTTTTCTTTTGGTTTCTTTATGCGGCGCATGTGTCGTGGCATGTTTTCTTTAGGCAGAGTTGAAGGGTTTTACGGGTCCTTAGGGCTATAAATTCGACGTCTGGCCTAAGTCGGATGGACGACAAAAACAAAATTAGCAGCAAAAAATCAACTTAAAATAGTTTCAAGTTTAAGCCCTAAAGAAATTAACCCTAGTCAAGATCTCTACTATCCTGGGGTTGGGTCCGACTAACCCCTAAGGATAGATCTATCTAACATTTGCAATTTATAAACGTATGTTTAATTTAAACTACATACCTTTTACATCGTTTTTGCAGAATACGAAGCGTCATTTTCAACAACATTTCTTTGGCCCCGCACCACTCGTCCCGAGCCGCACCTCGTCCCGAGCCGCACCACTTCCCAAATTGCACTGCGTCCCGAGGCAAGCAACACTCTTGTCATCGAGCCAACCACGCGTCGAAGAATATTTCACCTTGAATGGACCTTCATCAGGACTTCGGATCTGATCCAAACTCATTCATAGCTTTTCTAGAGCCCAAACAAGAGCAAGGAAGAAATTTAGGGAGAAAGAGAATATTTTATTTAAGCTTAGATACAGGCTTGCTCATGTTTAATGAAGCTACTCAGATCTGGAGCTTGGGCCGAGTTTCAAGGAGGGGGGTAGACCCCTATTTATATAGGCGGCTGACCCCTCCCCTTCACTCCATATCTGATGTGGGACTAGAAGTTTTGGAGAAAAAATTAATTAAAGTTTGCCTTTAACAAAGGCCAAACTTTAGCGAATTTTTCATCCCTCACCATTGAGCTTCGCAAGTGGTACGATCTATCAAATCAAAGAGAGTTGAATGGTGAACGCGTAGGAAGAAACGGCACGTCATTCCGAGTTCGTTTGACCACTCAAACGAGTGTCCAAACATAGCCCAAAACTTGTTTTTTGCAAAAACTGCAGCCATCGCACAAAACTGGGTTTTTAAAAAACCCCTGTTGTGGCCTCCAGGCGGGTCGGGCGCCTGCCAAGCAGGCACCCGACCCACAATGCCAAATTTGGCTTTTTTTTTTCCTGTTTTGGCTCTATTTTGTGCGTTTGGTGTCCGTTTTTGACGCGGTTTGAACCTACATTTAGACCGGAATGATCCCATCATCCATGTAACCTTTTTATTGCATTTATTATATTAAATGTGCACGTAAATATTTTACGACACATTTAATTCCCTTTGCATCATATGCAAAATTCTCATATCGTATATTAATATCCATTTGCATCAAATACAAATGAACTGAGAGCATACATCCCCCAACATCTCCCACTTGCACTCAGTATCATTTATCCCGAGTCCAGAAGCTAACTACAAATTCTTTGCAGTTTTCTGTCTCTTACATCAAATGCATTTTCTCCCTAATTTCTACCTATTACTTGACGAAGGTCTCACTCTGTGTAAGACACTACAGCCTGACCTTACTACAAGTAGGGCTCGAAACCCCAGATGGCAGATATCATGAGCAGTATGTGACGTCCCTGTTTCGGTATCATACTTATATGGTTAACTTATTGACATGATTATTGTCGAGATCACCCTGACCGTGTCTGTGACGAATACGCAGTTATAGTCTTTTCATCAAAACTGTGTCGTCTAGTCAAGCCTATGGTATGGTCAACTGTCAACCCTACTAACTTGAACTTGGTTAGTCTCCATCGATCTTTAGTCAAATAATATTGGACTACTTCCAACATATTCTGGCCAGATTTTTCACTAAAGATCGAACTAACATTACGACACTAACTCCCCTTGACCGGAAGAGATGAATCATACCTTGGCCATTACTGTCCTCGCACGCTTCAAATGTCACCCAACCAAAAACCTTTCAATGGGCTTTCCCGGAGGCTAGATCAGTGATCTAAGTGACACAGTTCACATGCAGGTTTGTACAATGACCTCAAGTCAAAAGACCAACTTGCTTATCATCACTAAGAGTTATCGTTGACAGATTGGCCAATATAAACCATATGATAACTCTCGTTGGGTCGTTCAGTGAACTCATTCTCCAATGAGCACATGTGTCTCGTCTTCGACAAGTCAAACGACCATGAGATCATCGTCACTATTACATGGTGAAGACTAAGACACAATGGTCTATCCGATGTTTCGATATACTTTTCTCGAAATATCTATGACCACGAATGATTTCAGACTTACACTACTAACAGTCAAATAATTCTCTATGATCAAGATCCTCATTTCGATACTTGTTTAACCTCGCATTAAGTCCTAGGACTTTACCTAAGTTCTAATGTCGACTGCATTATGATTTAACTTAGATAAATTCTTACCAAACAGCTTACTGTAATTTCGAACAAGATGTTTGTACACATACAAAGAGATAAACTGCATCGAGCTCGAGGGCATACCTATCTCCCATCATCTTTCACTTGCACTCAGGTCCATTTATCCCGGTATCTCATACCGCATTTAAACATAAGTCTCTCTAGAATGTATGTGGCAGAGCATTCGTAAATGAATCTGCTAAATCTTCTTTAATTTTACATTGAAGGAGTTTTCTATGTTCATGTTAGACCACACATTTGAATCTCATCCAAATAATTTTCTTGGTCTCTTGGAATCCATAATTAATGTCTTGCCTAGATCTCATCCAGCTCATCGTACCTTATGAGAATAATCCAAATAAGTTACTAGTCATTTAGACGGTTCATAATCATTTCTAATAAAGTGTCAAACTCTTTGACCACTTTGTCAGGAAACATATGTTTCGGCTCATTGATGCCTCGCATGCTTTTATTCGCTCCCACCGACCTTGAAAACTCTCTGGCAGATTCATATAAGTTTGTTCTTCTAAATCATATTTAGAAAACAGACTATACATGAATGCTCCAGTTTTCATGGTCATCATGAGCATTTACATCGCGTTTGGTCCGTGTAGATATGCACTGTTGGCGAGACAGTTTCATCATAATCTGTTTATAGGAGTAGGAGTTAGGATGATAACCGTTCTCAACCAACATAAGTTGTACTTCATTATTTTCTTTCTGCACCAATCGTCTATCTTAAAGATTTACTTGCAGCCAATAAGAAACGCTTTCTTTGGGCACGTAAACTAAAGTCCATAATTTATTTACATGCACGGACCCTTTTCGAATTACATCAAGCCATTTCTTAGAGTCACTACTCCGACTGGCATCTTGGAAGTTGTCTCGGCCATCATCAACTATGCTGTCTTACTCGACTCTTCGTCTCACGAGACTCGAGTAATCTTTTAACTTCCTAACGATTGAATTAATGAATATCATATTGATAAGGTACTCATAAAACCTTATCAAGAACCTAAGCATTACTATCTGGGACTTAACCCAGAGGGAGAATTGTAACTCAGAGCCACTTGCCATGCGTCGCACCATGTCTAACAAAGTGTGATTCATACTCTCCAACACACCGATGTGTTAAGAGTCTTGACCTGAGAGAAAATCACATTTTATTTTAATTATGCAAGAATTATATATCTAAGTATTCGACTATTCGATCTGATCTAAGCAGTTCAATTACTACTGTTATTGTGTTATCTATTTTATCAGACTTATGCTTCAGCAAGAACACGCGTCGTAATAAAATAAGAACAACTTATCATGGCTAACTTAGACTTGGGTTCGGATACATCCGTATGTACAAGACTACGAGTTCACCAACTCATTCTCACACTATCTTATAGATGGAATTTCGGCCATCATACCTTTGAGACAAGATTCACAAGTGTCTATTGACTCATAATACGAGAGATCAGACCCCTCTTTATGTGACTTGTGAAGCTTAGTCTCTTCGGTATGGCCTAGTCTATTTTGCCATATAATTTTTGCTATTATCTTGCGTATTCATGTATTAAAATTTAATACATTATCGTTATACAAATTTCTCATTGCTTCAGAAGCAAGGAGACGACATTCGCCAAAAATGTTTGACGTCTTATATGGTCCAAGAAACAATAGTTGCTCCATTTTCCAACATGTATGACATTCTAATTTTGTATAACGATTATCCTGAAGTCGTGATATCAAATATGTCTCATTTTCAGTCCCTCCTACTTTTGCCTTTACTAATGATGGATAAAACTTTCTTTCTCAATTGACTTTCCTTACTGCCTTCTTCCTTTCTAACTTCATTTTAATATTACGCGTCTCAACACAAATATTAGCCATGCAAACATCTCATGTTTCCATACGCTTGAGCTTTGCAACCTTGTGTGTGTGCAACAAGTTGCTCGTCTCAAGATCCGGTTGGGATACATAGTCTTGCACTGCTCATGCACTCATCTTCGATTCAAACAATTTGATCGAATTTTCGAACTTTGCGAATCGAAACCATTTTCTATACAACTATGAGTTGACTCAATAAATTGTATGGAGAAACATGCTTTGAACATCAATATGTTCAAGCTGCCCCTCATAGAGGCGAGTGATAGGTAGCATGCATTTATTTTGTTGGACCCAGAGCTTAAGGAAATCATTGTCCTTAAGCCTGTACTTAAGAAGGTCATTTTAATGTCAATGAGAACATAGTTTAGTCTATCAATTAGAATCTGAGTTGATATTCCATTAACCAACCATTTGGACCAGTTAACTTATTCTAATTTTTTCGATTCCATTGGTAAACATAGAACTAGCCTAGTTTAGCATATGTTCAATTTTAAATATAGATAGAATGGCTTTTATCTAACTATATCCTCCCACTACTTTAGCGATCATTTTTCGCCATAATAATGAGCGACTAAATTAAATTAAATTAAATGGAAAAGAGATCCAACCACACTGAGCCTCACAACCTTGAGTGTGCTCAACAAATTGCTTGACTCTGCGATTGGTAGATGACTCTTCATCAATCATATCATATATGATTCCATTATTGGTTGTTACCCCTAGCCACTTATGATCATGAGTGTGCTCATCCAAATCACAATGACTAGTCTAGTCGGACCATTGTTTTCGTGCCTAGCCTAACTTAAGTCGACGCTCGGTGTATAGGCACAACGCGACGGTTTAGGTTAAGTCTAGACTACATCTCATGTATTGAGAAGTTGGTTTTCATAAAGTATCGATGACATAGCTTGAGTGTGCTCAACAACTATAACAAAGAACCTATAGTTGCCAACCTCTAAAACAAGGAGGGTTACGTGATCGACTCCGGGCGTACACCCAAAAAGAGCGACCGTGTAGTTTTACCGCAAGCGCACGGTGTAGCGGCGAGCGGGTATCGAACACAGGGAGGACGAATGACGGTGCCTTCTCCGAACAACCTGGCTATAGGAACAGAAAAGATGGAATTTGTCTTTTGGCGATCCTGTCACAATCGTCAGACAAAGTATGGATGTATAAAATCAAATAAAGGACGCCTAGGGAATGGGGAATCCCCGCTACTCACCGTACTTCGTCAATGTGATTCATTGGTATCGCAATTGCTAGGGTAGAATTTCGGATGAACTAGTTGCAACTGAATGTAAAACCTAGCTCACGCTCTCGCGCTGTTGCCGGTCTATAGCTAACCTAGATTTGGGTCCAATCTCTTGCAAACCCTAGCCTAAGCAAGCTAGCATTAGGATCAACATCATCGTTCAATCGCGTCCCGAGCCCACTCTCGTGCAAACTCGGTCCGCGACCTAGGTTGGGATAGTTCCTACCCGTCCAATCTCTTGTAAACGAGTATCGGCATGGAATTGCAACCGAGAACCCTAGTATCGGTCCAATCTCGTGCAAACCGATACTACGGACACTCAATTTCAACCCAATTCGGATTTCTAGGGTTTCCTATCGAATTGGGATCCAATCTCTTGCAAATCCCAATCGATATGAACACCTAGCTATCCGTAATAAATCAATCCCAAACTAACCCCTAATAGCAATTCTAGCAATATTTCTACCAAATCATCACAAATCAGAAATTGGGCTCGTAGGGTTCATCCCCACGCCCCAAGATGTGTGGACTACTCACAATTCATATCACAAACACAAAAATAATCAATTGAAATAACAAGAGAATTCATCACAATATTCAAATAAGCAATAAAAATAAGATTTTTAATGGAGAGGGAGACAAACCAATAGAGTTCTCCAAGAATCCAACAAAAATAAACTTTTTCTCTCCTCTCCAATCACAAGAATCAAAAGCTAAAAAGTTTAATCTAAAAAACTGCAAAAAGTAAAGGAAAAAGCTCCTGGCCTAGGTCAAAAACTGGGGTTAAATACCCCCCAAAATCGTCCAAAAACTGTGACAAAAATGCCCCTGCGCAGCCTGAAAATCGCAATTTACGCTACAGGCAGCGCGGCTCACTCGGCCGAGTGACAAAAGTCGTTCGGCCGAGTGAGAAACCCTGAGAAATTCCAGTAAGTCTGGGTCTTCGGGGGTCTTCACTTCGGGGATCGCTCGGCCGAGTGAGTTGTCGTCACTCGGCCGATGGCTTCTATTCACTCGGGCGATCGGTAATTTCCACTCGGCCGAGTGGGTCTTCTGAAGCTCAGGCAGACGAAAAACAGTAAGTTGGCTCTTTTGGATGGGCGTCGTCTGAATGCCACTCGGGCGGACGGGGTCTCGTCATTCGGCCGATGTGGCTTCCGATGCTCGGCCGAGTGCACATATGAAGCGTGTCCGATCTGGCCGGCCGAGCGGGGTCTCGCTGGTCGGCCGAGTGACTCCTTCACTCGGCCGAGTGAGACACCAAAAATGCCCAAACAGCTTGTTTTTGCCTCCTCGTCGCTCTTGCGACGTTCTTTCTTCTTCCGCTCCTCTCCAATGGCAAAATACCCCTCGGGGAGGTCGTCGGTGACACTCTGGAGTAGGCGTATCTCGGGATCACTCCAAATCGCTCCAAATCTCCTGAAATACGACAAAAACAACAAATCGTGAAAAGCATCGCAATATCGTCGATATATCGTGAAAAACATGATTTGAGCGATCTAAATGGCATGCAAACATGCGGGAAAAAAGTGTAAAATATGGAGTGATCAAAATCTCCCAAGCTTACCTCTTACTCGTCCTCGAGGAAGATAAGTAAAAGGCGAACCCGGTGGATTTCGAAAACGAAAACGACGGAAAAAAATGAAAAAACGAAAAACGAAGAAGAAAGAAGAAAGTCAAGAGGGAAGCTGCTAGATCATTTTCTCAGGATGTGGGTTTTGCTTACTCATATAGCATGCACCGAATGTAACACACATGTCAAAGAATTTTATTTCGATATCATAGTATAATGGTACAAATAGAAATAGAAAACCCAAGAACATTGTTATATCATGAAAAAACGGAATAATTTTAGAATTAACATCGTCTGAATCATTTAAAGCAGTATACAATATCGCAGATCACACACTTTTCAATTGAATGCTTTCTATGAGGAGTATAAGAATATCACGCAATAGAATAGAAAGAATAGAAAAGCATGGATTTCATGAAATGAGTGCTAGGCATAGATTTCTGGACTTCGTGAAGCTAAAAATAATCTCACCGAGTATAGAATATTACTTAGCCTAGGTTGTCGTGCAACGTCAAGTAGTCACTCTCTCACACATCATCGGATTCTCTCCCCCAAGCTTATCTATAAGCGTGGTGGCACAAAAACAATATTTACATCCCCATTTTTATGAAGCTCCAAAAGTAATAAAAATAAAAACAAAAAAGAGGGAAAGAAAGAGAGAACACGAGATGGGATCTTTTATTGAGGTTCTTTTCTCTTTTTTTCTTTTTTTTTCTTTTTTTGGTATTCATATATACACAATGATCCCAATCAAAGAGAAATAAGGATATACAAGAATTTTTCTTTTTCTTTGTTTGGGAAATTTGGAGCTAGGAATTAATAGCGGGGGAAATGCCATATATTAGAATCGCTAAGGGGAGATTCACCAATGATTTTAAAATAGAGAATTGATGTTCAAGATATGTGGAGAAAGAAGTAAATATGTCTCTCAGTTCACTCTATAGGATGTGCACGACAACTTCAGCAGGGTAATCTAATATACTCAGTTTCGATCACAAAAAAGCTAACCTATCCAGATTTATCATAGCTAACATCATTCAATCATCCTGAAGTGAAGTGTACAAATCATGCATATAGAAGTGATATAGGAAAAGAAAACGGTACTCCAGATATAAGCATTCAATGCGTGAATCTTGGTGTGTTTTCTGCGATAGCATACATATGAATATTCAGACTCAGCTAATAATAAAATTTCATCCATTTTCATGCTGAAAAAGTGTGGGTTACTATCTCTAAATGCGAGGCAAATCACAGCATACGATATCAGAAATAAAATCTAAGACATGACAAATATAGCATGCATATATAGAGAAAGCTAATGCCACGTAATCATCATCACAGAAAAGTCATCTCTAGCATGAGATGAAAAAGAAATAAAGATAAAGGAAAAATGAAACTAATTACAATGCAGCACACAAAGAGAATAAGAAAAACGTGATGCATGGTAAAGAAAAAGAAAAAGGTGATGAAAGTAAGTGCAAATGCGGAAAATGGCGTGAAAAAAAAACAAAAATAAAGGTGGTAAATCGAAAAGAACGTGAGAACTCACTCCCCCAAGCTAAAGTGCACAGTGTCCTCAATGTGCGAAGTGTGGCACACCGAGTGACGCGTAATGTGAGGGGAATGTGAGGATGCATGCATGATGAAAAAGAAAATAAAATAAAATAGAAAATAATCGAAATGAAAAATATGATGCGGAAATGATGCATGCAGATATAGGAGTGAATCAGATATAATAGTGTGACACCAAAAAACTCTCCCTCGCTCCCAAAAATGATATATAAATATATGAACTAAATGTGTACCCAAAAACAGTGAGGGGAGGTGGGGTGGGCTAAAATGTCATCAGGACCCAGTAGAGACGGGCAGCACGTCGGTAAAAAAGAACGATGGCATCAAGGGTGCCTAAGAGGGTGGGGCTGCGCCGTCTCCGTCCTGAGGCGGAGGTGGTGGTGGCGGTGGCGGTGGCTGGGGAACAGACTGCTGAGAGGGTGTGGGTGTGGGTACGGGTACGGAAGCAGGCTGGGTGTGGGTAGGAGTGGGGGTGGGTACCTGCTGGGTGGGTGTGGGTACGGGTACGGAAGGTACGCGAGGGAGCCGGTCGAGAATCTGCGTGAGGCAATAGTGAATGCCTGGGAGAAGGTCGAAACGGCTGGCCATGGTGGTGACGGTGGCAGACATGGTCCTAAGGTCACCTCTGAGGGCACTCACCGCCCCCTCGAGAGCACGAATGCTCAGAAGTACAGTGTCGGGTGGAGGTGGTACAGAGGGACGCACCTGTCTGTGCTGTGCAGGACAAGGCTGGCGTACTCGGGTGGCGTATGTGATGGGCTCAGCAGGCAAGTGGAGGTAGGGAGCTGTGCTCACAAGTGTGGGCCTAGCCTCAGGGTGAGGCTGGGACGCAGGCTGGCGTGAAGTGGAAGCAACAGCAGAGGAAGTGGAGTATAAGAGTGGCGACGAGGCGGCCAAAGAGGTCAGTGACACAGACGTGTGGACAGACGTCACGACACTCTCAGAGAGTACGGCTGCGGTGTGAACAGAAGGGACTACCGCTGGGGAGGAAACGTGGGGTCCGAAAGGCGAAATCCCAGCGGAGATCATGCTAGCCATGGTCTCCACGACGGTAGCAAAAGAGGGCTCTCCACTCTCAACGAAGGTCGGTGGGCGCTCGGGAAGTGCAGAACAAAGGGGCTCAGCGGACAGAGGGCCAGCAGGGGTGGAAGTGGTGGTAGTGGCAGGGGTGGTGGTGGCGGTGGTGGCGGCTGTGGTGGTGGTGGGCTCAGCAAGTGTGCTCCTGACACTGGCAGAAGTGGGGACAGAAGTGTCAGGAGCAACAGAAAGTGCAGGGACAGGCTGAGGGGCCACGTGGTCAGCAGGTGGGGTGGGGTCAGCGGGTGCAGCGTGTGCCTGCTCGGCCTCCTCGGCCTCGAGAACGTAGGCGGCGGGGATCAGGAGATCCATCACCGGGAGCCAGTCCAACTGTGCTGGTGCAATCTGTGTCCGAGCTGGGCTCGGAAGAATCATGTAATCGGCACCGAATGGACCATGCAGCCAGACCCAGTGTCGCTGACCGTGCGGACGACGAAGCATCTTCACCCAGGCCATGACATCTATGGACAGTGAAGTGGGGCCCGGAGAACGACGCAAATCGGCCGGTAGGTCCTCGCCGGTCATCAAGGTGAGAAGTGTGATCAGACTGCCGCAGCATATCGGTGAGCGAGCGCCCACCGATACGATGATGCGGTCCAAAAACCAGCTCGCGGTATCAATCACGACGGCGGGGACCAACTCGTCACTGTCCCTAGCTAGAACTCTGGGACGTGTCATCGCATAGAGCATATAAAGCTCTGGCGTGGACATCGTCCCAGGCTCATACCTCGCCAAAAAGGTAGTCGCCATAAGGCGATGAGCTATGCGGAGGCAAGGATGGACGATGGCCGAGGCCTTGTCCCTACTAGGGTCAAAGGCGGCAGGTAGACCCGTGATCCGGGCCCAGAAGGCACCAGAATCGAACGAAGGTGGGGGAATGTGAGTGGGGGCGTAACCACGGTCGGCCCCAGGGACATTGGGCCACGAGAAGAATGCTCTCATCATACCGAGAGTGACCTGGCACTCCCGGTCCATGAACCTAAACGAGCATCCCTCGTCGTTCCGGGCGATAGAAATAAGGACCTCAAGTGTCGGACGGAGAAACGTGTCCGCCGACACCTGGAAGAAATCTCGCCAGCCCACGTTGTCATACAACGTGAGCATCCCCTCGAGTACCCCAGGCGTCCTAGGTCTGCAAGGTGTGTGAACCTGGAGGGTACGATCGAGCGCTGAGAAATGCGCTCGAAGACGACGCGGTGTACGTCGTCTCGGAACGTAATCCCGAGCGGCCCGACAAGTGGAGCCGGTGGTGGTGGCTGTGGGACGGCAGGGAGTGGCTGTGCGGGGTGAATGGGCTGTGCGGGCTCTGCAGGCTGTGCGGGCTCTGCAGGCTGTGCTGGGTGAATGGGGTGTGGTGGAGTAGGCGGAGGAGAGTCCTCCACCTCGTGGGAGGGGCCGGCATCATCCGACCGCTTCCGCTTGGCGGAAGCTCTCCTCGACCTCGGCCGTGTCCGGGGCGGCATATGGCCCCCGGGTGCTCACCAAAGACGTGAAAAATGTGGCGTGCATAAAATAAAGGAAAGAGTATACCGCGACACGCCGCGAGAGCAAAGCTATGGAAGCGTGCGAAGACGACGCCTCCACGTAGCCCAAAACGATCCCTGGAAGCTCCCCTGGGCTCCCCTAAGCTCCCCAAATTTACCTGCGCATAAAACGAATAGATTAGCGTGTAATATTCAAAATGTATGGGGGGTTAGGGGTAGAATAGATAGAAATTGAATTTAATTTGGGTTTGGGGTTCGTTAGACACATGGATCGTCAAGAAATATGAGAGAGAGGAGAAAACAGGGCGAATAAGGCGTTACCGGAGTTGGCCGGAGGTGTGGCCACCGGCGGCGACTCGGGCGAGGCGCGGCGACGTTCGGCCGGAGTTGGGTGGCCGAGCGCCGGCGCGGGCGGCTGGTTCGGGCGAGTGAGGGGGAAGTCGCAGCGGGCGAAGGAGAGACAGGGCGCGAGCTCGGGCGGAAAATCGATGATAATGCTTCGAATTCCGCGCCGAGCCCGCAGCGACTTATATAAGGAAATGTTACGACTCGGCCGGGTGACTAAGTCGCTCGGCCGAGTGATCGTCAAGAAATACGAGAGAGAGGAGAAAACAGGGCGAATAAGGCGTTACCGGAGTTGGCCGGAGGTGTGGCCGCCGGCGGCGACTCGGGTGAGGCGCGGCGACGTTCGGCCGGAGTTGGGTGGCCGAGCGCCGGTGCGGGCGGCTGGTTCGGGCGAGTGAGGGGGAAGTCGCAGCGGGCGAAGGAGAGACAGGGCTCGGGCTCGGGCGGAAAATCGATGATAATGCTTCGAATTCCGCGCCGAGCCCGCAGCGACTTATATAAGGAAATGTTACGACTCGGCCGGGTGACTAAGTTGCTCGGCCGAGTGATCGTAACGGAAATATTTTTGAAATTCCCCCCCCCCCCCCCCCCCGCATATGACTCGGC
This sequence comes from Scilla litardierei, assembly GCA_030789695.1. Classification (NCBI taxonomy): domain Eukaryota; kingdom Viridiplantae; phylum Streptophyta; class Magnoliopsida; order Asparagales; family Asparagaceae; genus Scilla; species Scilla litardierei. The sequence continues at coordinate 185,790,494 of CM061142.1, read as the reverse complement.
CGAGTGGCCTTGCCATCCTCGGCCGAGTGGAATAAGTCCATTCGGCCGAGTGGCTCAAGCTACTCGGCAAGACTCGCCCTAGGAGCGTATCAGTTTTACTCGGCCGAGTGAATATATATACTCGGCCGAGTAGCAATTATACTGAAATCAAGAAAAGAAACAGAGAGTTGGGTACAGCAGACTTCCCTCGTTCGAGAGCCGCTCGGGCGGACGAACATGTGTGCTCGACCGAGTGACTAGTATACTCGGCCGAGTGAACCTTGTTTTCTGCTGTTTATCTTCGTTTGGGCTCTAAACTCTGTTTTTCTTCCTCCAATCGATTTCATCTTCCTCCTAAGCATTGAGCGCCTTCCTGGAGCGCTCCTCGTCGCCTCGTTCATCCTCCTCATGATGGATTTCCCTATCTCCTCTCCTGTCAAAGAAAAATAGGACCCATTATCACGAAAATTTTGGGCGAACGACTCAAAACACTAATAACTTCTAAAACAAAAATAAAGAAAATGTAAAAATAAAGCGATAACCGTCGGGTTGCCTCCCGACAAGCGCTCGTTTAAGGTCGTGAGCTCGACCCCCTTTGATTTTCAATTCAATGCGGGATGTTGGGTGCATATGAGATGCACCCATCAAATTTTCCGGGAAGAACGCTTAAATTTTGATGTTGTGGCGGGGCGTCCTTCCTCGGTGCTCCTTTGCCTCGGGTAGTGTTGGGGGGTGGCTCCCCCAAGCTAGAGCTTTCTCTGGGCCTCGGCTTTACCGGTGACACCGATTTCCGTATCAGCGGAGCTTTCTTCGGAGACTTCAATTTTGAGAGCTTGCAAAGCTCTCGAATCCTTGCGACATCAGCGTCGCCTTCATCAATTTCAACGGAGATGTCAGGGGAATGCTCCATCTTTTCTTCTTGGCCTAAGTTCGGGCCTTCCTCAAAATCTTCATTGAATAGGGCGCCGATCGAATGGGGGATCGCCTCCTCAATAACCTCGTCAAGGAGGTCCATATAATCCAACTCCTCGTGGTAAGGCATGTGTTTCATTGCCTTAGGGATATGAAGCTCCACCTCGATGTTGCCGACGTTCAATGTTAGGGTACCTTCTCGTACGTCGACAATGACACCGACGGTGGCGAGGAACGGTCGTCCAAGTATTAACGCCGTATCTCCCTCCTCCTTGACATCCATGATCACGAAGTCACATGGCAAACATATGCCCCCCGGGACTTGTAGCGGGATGTCCTCCGCGATCCCTACCGGCCTTGTGATCCGACCATCGGCTAGTTGTATCCGCATGTCGGTAGGCTTCAATTTTGTCCCGGTGTTCAGCTTTAGGAACATGGAGAGAGGCATGAGGCTAACACTAGCCCCTAAGTCCACTAATGCCTTTTGAAGGGGGACGTCGCCTAAGGTGCAAGGAATTCGAAAACTCCCCGGGTCTTTGAACTTAGCGGGCTCCTTCTCTCTCTTGGTGAACCAAGTCCCCTCCACAGCTAGCATTATTTTCTCCTTCCTCTTTCTCCCCGAAATCAAATCCTTTAAAAATTTTGCGTATGTCGGGATCTCAACGATAGCATCAAGAAAGGGAATATTGAGGCTTACCCCTCTCAAATATTCGAGAAACTTCGCTAGTCACTTCTCCATCTTCGCTCTAGCAAGCCTCTGAGGGAATGGGACCGGTGGCATAAAACGCCTCTCTTCAAGCAATTGCTCCGCTCTCGACTTTTCTTTTTCTTGCGGCTCTTTCTCCGGCTCAACTTCAATGATAGGTTCACTTGGCTCTACCCTCTCCGCCACGGGCTCCTCGGTTGGAATCATGACGGGAGTGGTATCCTTCCCGCCTCTAGTCGTAACCGTAACCACGGCATTGATGTGGCCGGTGGCGCCCCGTGGGTTTTGCTCGGGTTGAGCCGGCAATTGTTGAGTATTTCGATTGAGCAACGCCAATTGCTCTGAGATTTGGGCCACAACGGTTGTAAGAGAGTCTTGGCCCGCCTTCAAGGAAGCATTGATTTTCTTTTGCTCGACCATGAACTCCTCTACCTTAGCTTCAAATTCGGATCGTTGATGAGCTTGTGGGGGGTTTGGATTTCTCCACCCTTGATTGTATCCGGGCAGCCTATAGGGTCCAACTTGTTGCTTTGGTGGGAAATTATGTTGCGGAGGCCCCCTCGGTGGATAATGTTGTTATTGTGGTGGCGGTCGAGCTTGTTGAGGTTGTTGTTGCGGCGGGTTCAAGGCTCCTTCATTGTTGGCATAGGAGAAACCTGGATGGTTTCTTGTGGCCGGATTGGCCCAATATCCTTGGTTCCCCGTGACATATTGAACTTGCTCCAAGGATCCCTCTCCTTGTTCGCCTCCCAAATACATAGCTTGAGATTGGTCTTGCCAATCACACATTTGATTCGTTGGTGCGGATATGGAAGGGGTTCCTTGGGGCTCAGTGATATACTTCTCCAGTCTCTCCACTACCTTGTGGAGAGAATCGAACTTGCTTGTCAGCTCCGCTACGGCCTTTGCCTCATAAATGCTAGATGGCTTCAAGGAGGACGAAGAGTGTCCTCGCTCGTCGCCCCATTGTTGATTGTTTGAGGCCATCTCCTCAATTAGGGCCGTAGCTTCGTCGGGAGTCTTCGATAGGATGGCACCATTAGCCACCGCATCAATAATCTGCTTGGTCCCCGGTTGGAGACCATTGTAGAAGCTATGGACTAGCTCCCAATCTTCGATGCTATGGTGGGGGCATTGATGATGCAGATCTTTGAAACGCTCCCAAGCCTCATAGAGTGTCTCTTGAGGTCCTTGCTTGAAGGACATAAGAGCACTCCTAATCTTTACCGTCTTGTAGGGCGGATAGAACTTGTCAATGAACGCACTCGCCAACTCGTCCCATGAGGTAAAGACTCCGTCAGCTTGCGTCCTTAACCAATAAAGAGCTTTGTCATTTAATGTGAAGGGGAAGAGGCACAGTCTGATTGCATCTAAAGTGACGTCCGGCATCTGAAATGTGGCGCACTTCGACAAAAATAGCTGGATATGGTAGTGAGGATTTTCATGGGCGTTCCCATGAAATGGATCCTGCTGCATCAAAACTACTAGTCCGGTCTTCAGCTCAAAATTCTTGTCGGCCACCAACTCCGGCACGGCAATGGACGAGGTCGTAGAAGAGGTCTTAGGCCGAAGCCTATCGCGAATGGAAATGATCCTCGCCATCCTTGCCGCCAATTGTTCCGCAGTTTTCGGGTTGGTCATAAACCTCCCTTCCGGATTTTGTCTCCTCTCCGCTCTAATTTTCCGCACAGTACGTTCAATCTCGGGATCAAATAATATAGCTTCAGGGTCCGCCGTTGATCTCGTGTACATGCAATGAGAAAACAGAGTTTCAAAGAAATGATTAGCACAGTGGAAGGGTTAGACAAAAAATAAAGAAATAAAACAAAAAAGAAGAAATAGCTAGGGTGATAAGATCAAACACTATCGCCTCCCCGGCAACGGCGCCAAAAACTTGATCGACTCCGGGCGTACACCCAAAAAGAGCGACCGTGTAGTTTTACCGCAAGCCAACGATGTAGCGACGAGCGGGTATCGAACACAGGGAGGACGAATGACGGTGCCTTCTCCGAACAACCTGGCTATAGGAACAGAAAAGATGGAATTTGTCTTTTGGCGATCCTGTCACAATCGTCAGACAAAGTATGGATGTATAAAATCAAATAAAGGACGCCTAGGGAATGGGGAATCCCCGCTACTCACCGTACTTCGTCAATGTGATTCATTGGTATCGCAATTGCTAGGGTAGAATTTCGGATGAACTAGTTGCAACTGAATGTAAAACCTAGCTCACGCTCTCGCGCTGTTGCCGGTCTATAGCTAACCTAGATTTGGGTCCAATCTCTTGCAAACCCTAGCCTAAGCAAGCTAGCATTAGGATCAACATCATCGTTCAATCACGTCCCGAGCCCACTCTCGTGCAAACTCGGTCCGCGACCTAGGTTGGGATAGTTCCTACCCGTCCAATCTCTTGCAAACGAGTATCGGCATGGAATTGCAACCGAGAACCCTAGTATCGGTCCAATCTCTTACAAACCGATACTACGGACACTCAATTTCAACCCAATTCGGATTTCTAGGGTTTCCTATCGAATTGGGATCCAATCTCTTGCAAATCCCAATCGATATGAACACCTAGCTATCCGTAATAAATCAATCTCAAACTAACCCCTAATAGCAATTCTAGCAATATTTCTACCAAATCATCACAAATCAGAAATTGGGCTCGTAGGGTTCATCCCCACGCCCCAAGACGTGTGGACTACTCACAATTCATATCACAAACACAAAAATAATCAATTGAAATAACAAAAGAATTCATCACAATATTCAAATAAGCAATAAAAATAAGATTTTTAATGGAGAGGGAGACAAACCAATAGAGTTCTCCAAGAATCCAACAAAAATAAACTTTTTCTCTCCTCTCCAATCACAAGAATCAAAAGCTAAAAAGTTTAATCTAAAAAGCTGCAAAAAGTAAAGGAAAAAGCTCCTGGCCTAGGTCAAAAACTGGGGTTAAATACCCCCCAAAATCGTCCAAAAAACTGTGACAAAAATGCCCCTGCGCAGCCCGAAAATTGCAATTTACGCTACAGGCAGCGCGGCTCACTCGGCCGAGTGACAAAAGTCGCTCGGCCGAGTGAGAAACCCTGAGAAATTCCAGTAAGTCTGGGTCTTCTGGGGTCTTCACTTCGGGGGTCGCTCGGCCGAGTGAGTTGTCGTCACTCGGCCGATGGCTTCTATTCACTCGGGCGGTCGGTAATTTCCACTCGACCGAGTGGGTCTTCTGAAGCTCAGGCAGACGAAAAACAGTAAGTTGGCTCTTTTGGATGGGCGTCGTCTGAATGCCACTCGGGCGGACGGGGTCTCGTCACTCGGCCGATGTGGCTTCCGATGCTCGGCCGAGTGCACATATGAAGCGTGTCCGATCTGGCCGGCCGAGCGGGGTCTCGCTGGTCGGCCGAGTGACTCCTTCACTCGGCCGAGTGAGACACCAAAAATGCCCAAACAGCTTGTTTTTGCCTCCTCGTCGCTCTTGCGACGTTCTTTCTTCTTCCGCTCCTCTCCAATGGCAAAATGCCCCTCGGGGAGGTCGTCGGTGACACTCTGGAGTAGGCGTATCTTGGGATTACTCCAAATCGCTCCAAATCACCTGAAATACGACAAAAACAACAAATCGTGAAAAGCATCGCAATATCGTCGATATATCGTGAAAAACATGATTTGAGCGATCTAAATGGCATGCAAACATGCGGGAAAAAAGTGTAAAATATGGAGTGATCATTACGGCTAATCTTGAAGAAGATTTTTAACGTAATTAACTAGATATAATCAACGATGTCACATAATCATAATTTGCATCCTTGTTGTCCAGCGGAACACTGCCAGTGATTTGGCTAGGCCAGGATCACTATCCCCAGTCGAGCTAAGCTGATCCACAACACTAGTCAAAAAACACTAGATCGGATCATGGTCCATTGAAGGAAACTTATTATTCATATGTGTCCCATCGATTAGAATTGGCTTCATTAAAACTAGTTAATCCTATCAACTAGTTGAATCCTAAAATTTGAAACTATTAGGAATGGTTAATAACTTTTATTAATGTCCTTATCAACTATAAGGATTTTTAAGTTGCTATCCTAATCATGTATTAGGCATTTTAAATTGAAGTTGCAACAATTTAAACCATAGCATGTCTAAAAATTATCTCATAATTTTTTGAAAGGTTTTAATGGCTATCCTAATAGCTTTTCTTGAATTATCACATAATCCAAATAACTAATATAACCATTAAAAATTATTAACTAAACAATTTAGCATAATAACAAAGCAATTAAAATTTATCTCATAAAATTTTCTTACTAAACATGCAACTTAAATTTTATCGCATAAGTTTAAGTTACATCAAAAAGTTATCACATAATTTTAAAGATTTAATTTTAAAATAAAATTAAATCTAATTTTCAAAACAATTTTCGAAAATAAAAACGTTGCTTTAAAACGACAATTTTAATAGTTTAAATTCAACATCCATCTCATGGAGAAACATGTTGTATCACATATATTTAAAAATTGCAAAAATAGATCATGTAGACAATGCTCTGATACCAATGAAGGGCTTTACGAGTCCTTAGGGCTATAAATTCGACGTCTGGCCTAAGTCAGACGGACGACAAAATCAAAATTAGCAGCAGAAAAATCAACTTAAAATAGTTTCAAGTTTAAGCCCTAAAGAAATTAACCATAGCCAAGATCGCTACTATCCGGGGGTTGGGTCCAACCAACCCCTAAGGATAGATCTATCTAACATTTGCAATTTATAAACGCATGTTTAATTTAAACTACACACCTTTCACTTTGTTTCTACAGAATACAAAGCGTCGTTTTCAGCAGCATTTCTTTGGCCCCCGCACCGCTTCTCCCAAGCCGAACCATGTCTCGAGCCGAACCACTTTGCGAACCGCAACACGTCCCAAGGAGAGCAATACTCTTATTGCCGAGCCAACCACGTGCCGAAGAAGATTTCACCTTGAGTGGATCCTTTGTCAACACTTCGGATCAGATCCGAGCTCCTTCGTAGCTTTGCTAGAGCCCGAACAGGAGCAAGGAAGAAATTTAGGAAGAAAGAGAATATTTTATTTAAGCTCAGATCTGGGCTTGCTCACGTTTAATAGAGCTACTTAGATCTAGAGCTTGGGACGGGTTTCAATGAGGATGGTAGACCCCTATTTATATAGGTGGCTGACCCCCTTCCCTTCACTTCATATCTGATGTGGGACTAAAAGTTTTGGAGAAAAATTAATTAAAGTTTATCTTTCAGAAAAGGCCAAACTTTAAAGAATTTTTCATCCCTCACCGTTGATCTTTGCAAGTGATATAACCTATCAAATCGAAGAGGGTTGAACGGTGAATGCGTAGGAAGAAACAACACGTCATTCCGAGTTCGTCTGACCCCTCAAACGAGTGTCCAAACATAGCCCAAAACTAGTTTTTCGCAAAAACTGCAGCCGTCGCACAAAACTAGGTTAAACCCCCTATTGTGGCCTCCAGGCCGGTCGGGTACCCGCCTAGCGGGCGCCCGACCCGCAATGCCAAATTTGGCTTTTTTACTGTTTTGGCTCTATTTTGTGCGTTTAGTGTCCGTTTTTGACGTGGTTTGAACTTGCGTTTAGACCGGGACGATCCAATCATCCAGGCAACTTTTTCCTAGTGTTTATTATATTAAATATGTACGTAAACATTTTACGACACATTTAATTCATTTTGCATCATATGCAAAATTCCCACATTTTATATTAATATCCATTTGCATCAAATACAAATGAACTGAGGGTATACAACCTCCAACAAGAGCCTGTGCCATGCCATGATGTTTTCTTTAGGGTTGGGCCCTGTCTGCCCGGGTACTTGCGCTTGGTGACTACTTCCTGGCCTCTCCTATGTCGTTTCCCTGGCTAATCATACTAATGTTCCCTAGTACTTTGTATTGTCTTTTTTGAAATATACACCCACTTACGTTTCAAAAAAATATGAGGAATATGCATGTTCGTTTACGTTCGTTCGGGAAGCTTAATGAACAAGCTTGAACAGATTTTTAGAGCTCGGTTAGTAAACGAACAGAGCTTAAACATAACTATGTTCGTTTATTTATGTTCATGAACAAGCTCGTTAAGTGTTCGTGAACAAGCTCGTGAACAAACTCGCTAAGTGTTTATGAACAAGCGCGTTAAGTGTTCATGAACAAGCTCGTTAAGTGATGTTCGTGAACAAGCTCGTTAAGTGTTCGTGAACAACCTCGTTAAGTGATGTTCATGAATAAGCTCGTTAGGTGTTCGTGAACAAGGGCTTGAGTGAACTAAAATTAAAATTAAACACTCACCTTCTTAAATTGAATTAAACAAATCCACCTCTTCAACTTCCCAGCTTCCCACTCCTAGACTCACAGGCTCCCAGCTCTATTTTAGTCCATTGCCATTGTTCATTCGTTTGTTTGCAAATCTGTTCATGAACAAGATTGATTGTTTGTTCGTTAACACGTTCCTGAACATGTTCACGAACAAGCTCGATAAGTCTTGTTAATGACCAGAACGTTCGTTCGGTAAGCTCGGTTTACGTTCGTTTATGTTCATTTACGTTCGTTCGGTAAGCTTAACAAACAAGCTTGAACATGTTTTTAGAGCTCGGTTAGTAAACGAACAGAGCTTGAACATGGATTTTGTTCATGAACAAAACCAAGCCTGAGCTGAACACTTTTTGAGCCTCTGTTCATGTGTTTCAAAAATGTTGCGCTTTTTCTGGAGCAGTTTTTTTGAAACACATGAACGGAAGGGGAATGAGATGAGTTTTTGAAACAATTTGGGGGAAAACTTTTGAATTTGGAGGGGAAAATGAGTTGGAATCAACTGACGCTAATATCCAGCAGTGCCCCAATGAAGTTGCTAAAAGTTAATGTTTTGTTTCTCAGCAGTAATATCCAATAATAAACATGAATTCTTCTTCTAATCGCTGCTGGACTTTACAATGTTGTGATATGTTTATCAGCAGTGATATCCAATAATACCCAAGATGTAGGATATGGACTTTAGGAGAAGCCTAAAGGTGACCAAAAACAATGCATGACCTTCAAAATAGTGATAAACAAGCCTAGAGGAAAAATAGAGCATGAATTTACATTGGAACCATTTTAATTCTGGAATCCTATTCCATATGAACCATATTCCAATGATAACAATAGGGTTCATTAGTAATATTGCTTATGTGTTATCCTCATATGGAATCCCAAATTGCATAAATATTTTGGGTTTGAAGACATTATAATCAATGATCTTACCCATTGTGGCATTGTGTAAGTTGTGAGTTGATACCAAAAATTTGTTACATATCAAACAGGTCCCATGCAGTTTTCTACAAGCTCATGACTCTTACAACAGCAGGTGAACCTATGAAGTAAAGTGGGCAAAATAATTGTTAATTGTGTAACATAGTTAACAACTTTATATATCTAGCTGGCTTAAAAGAAACTAAACAAAAAATGGCATGATACGTTTTATCGAATATAATTTACATTACGTACTCAGATTTTTAATTTAAAATGCTTGAACCCTACTGTAATAGTAAGTGTCTTCAGATTAATAATACGTATTTAGAATGTAAGGACAAAAGGAAAAGGCATGTATGTTATAATATGTCAATTCAATAAGTTAGAATAAATCCTCAAGTAATTTATTCGTGAGAAAAACTACAATTTATAATGAAAAGTGTGTATAAAAGGCTATATGTGCACCAAGAACACCATAGACAATTTATTTGAACAATAGAAGCTAATTCAAATAACAAGGATCACTACAACTATCACTGACATCCAGACATAAGAATATCCAAGCATATGTGTGAATCATATATGTGTGTGTGTGTGTGTGTGTGTGTGTGTGTGTGTGTGTGTGTGTGTGTGAAAAATGGAGAAGAGCTGACAGCGCTGGAAATTTTTCCAGTGCTGTCCGCATTTTGGGCAAGATAAAAGTATTTTGTTTTTAAATTTTTTTTTGCAGTAGTTAGATATACGTGTTAGGAAGCTCCCCACAAAATTTCAGCTCAATCCGACACCGTTTGAGCCTCCGTTCATCGATTTCAAAAACGTTACGCAAATCTGTCCACAGTTTTGCGTAACGTTTTTGAAATCGATGAACGGAGGCTCAAACGGTGTCGGATTGAGCTGAAATTTTGTGGGGAGCTTCCTAACACGTATATCTAACTACTGCAAAAAAAAAATTTCAAAAAAAATACTTTTATCTCGCCCAAAATGCGGACAGCGCTGGAAAAATTTCCAGCGCTGTCAGCATTGGCCCATTAACCTATATATATATATATATATATATATATATATATATATATATATATATATATATATATATATATATATATATATATATATATATATATATATATATATATATGCAAAAAATGTACCTAAGAATGACCTCGGGTAGAGATACCTGAGCACACCCCTGCTGTTCGGGGTTTGTGAGTATTTTTTTTTGAAAATTTTTTTTGCAGTAGGTATTTTTTTCAAAATTTTTTTTTGAAAATTTGGACAGTTTTGCGCAACGTTTTTGAAATCGATGAACGGAGGCTCAAACGGTGTCGGATCAACCTGAAATTTTGTGTGGAGCTACATAACAAGTATATCTACCTACTGCAAAAAAAATTTTCAAAAAAAAATACTCACAACCCCCGAACAGCGGGGGTGTGCTCAGGTATCTCTACCCGAGGTCATTCTTAGGCACATTTCCCTATATATATATATATATATATATATATATATATATATATGCCCATAGAGGGTGTCCCAGTGGTATGTCATTCCGCTCCAAAGCCAAGGGGTGCGGGGTTCGAGGCCTATGGCCGCCGTGACTTGGTAATTGTTGTGGAATTTGTTGTGGAATTATTTACCCTGGGGCTACATCTCCCCTCTCTGACTAACCCGGGGGCCGTTGGGGGCACGGCGGTCACCTCCCAGTTTGCATAGTCTCGGCCGGGCTCTCGCCTTACCCTCCTAAAAAGCCGAAGGCGGGGGAAGGGGGTTGGGGATTTTCTGGGTTTTCAAAAAAAAATTATATATATATATATATATATATATATATATATATATATATATATATATATATATATATATATAATGTAGAAAATCTGCCACCTGATCAGGTGGCAAGACACAAAAAAGGTGGGAAGTACAAGCCTCCACATGGGCTTGTACTCGTGGGGCCCCACCTTTTTGTGTCTTGCACCTGATCCATTGGATCAGGTGTCACATGTTCTACATTAATCACATTTATATATATATAGGATTTAATGTAGAAAAGATGCCACCTGATCCAATGGATCAGGTGGCAAGACACAAAAAAGGTGGATAGTACAAGCTCCCACATGGGCTTGTACTCGTTGGGGCCCACCCCTTTGTGTCTTGCACATGATCCTTTGGATCAGGTGACATCTGCTCTACATTAATCCATATATATATATATATATATATACTATAAAGGAGAGCATTTTTTGAATTTTGTCCTACGTGGCAGGGTTTGTCCTACGTGGACAAAGAAATGCTGACTGGGACAAACAAAATATGCTGACTAAGACAAATAAAATGAGTTGTAAATTTGAAATTTGGGAGGAAATATTGGAGGGAATGTTTGAATTTTGTGGGAGAAGTGAGTTGAAATTTTGAAAATTTGAAAATCAAATCATTGAAATCAGCTGTCGTCCTTCACAAATAAAATTACATTCATATCAGCTTTTGAATTTTGGAACATGGCCTCTTCAACTCCACAACGAATCCCCTCTTCAACTTTTCTGATCCCGATTCTTTAAGACCAATCCCTCAAAAGGTCGCGATCTATGAGGTGAGCTCGAGGATCATCTCGGATCTCGCCCTACCGAAATGAACCAGTTTAAGCCGAAATTTTTGGGGATGGTGAACCCTAACACTCCTCTCAGGAAGCTCACGCGAGCTTGCAATACGCAGACGTGTATTCCAGCTGGAGGGAAGCATGATGATCTCGATGAGGCCAACTTGATCATGAGGGGCATCGCTCGCAGATCTTATCGGTGAAGAGATGCCCAATGGCGCCACCGGTTTTGACCAAAGATTGCACATCAGCTGCCCAAATTTTGAAACCATGTTCGCTCCTTTTTCAACCAGGTTGAGTCATGCGGCAGAGGTTAGTGGGACACCTTGCACATAACATGTTCGATGTAATGTCTCAATGAAAACCAAGATGTTTGATTTTATGTCAGCAAGCAAAAGCAAAAGTTGAACTTACCTCCAAGTATCAATATCAATATTATGAATTCTGTCCAGATTATCCAGTCCTACGCACCAAGCATCTATATTATGTTTATTTACAGCTCAAGTTTTTGTTTTTTGTATCAAAAAAATAGGGGTATGATGTCTGAGCTGGTGCAAGAAGTAGGATACAATAGGGGCCACTTTCATGGGCTCATTGACTTCAAGCCTGAATCCGGCAGGTTCTGCCTTCTATCTTCTTTGCGATTGGGACATGCTACCAATGTCAAAACTTCTGTTAAGTGTCACATATCACTTTGTCTGTTACCTAATTGGCTAATTCATCCTTGACCCTATATTTTTATTTCTATGGAATTTATTTCAGTGGAGAGGGAATGCCTAGAGGCGCAAGGCCTTACTCAATTACCCAAGGAGGGTAGGGAGGCAAGAACAAGACGGTCCATTGGAGATTTATTTCATCAACCTTGGAACAAAAGAACCAATTAACAAACATCTCAGGAAAGACTGAGAAAAAGGGGCAAGTTTTTGAAACGATAACCACAGCAAACAGCCATAGGATGAAGGAAACACCAAGCATTCAGTAACCTCTTAAAGTTCACCCACATATTACTCTTCAATCCTGTCTGTGGGAGGGCGAGACAATCTAGCACAACATACACTCCTCATTGGTAGGAAAAATCTTTTTACCCATTATCGTTCAGTATCACAGTTAGATTCTACAAGGAGGGAAAAACAGGCAAGGCGAGCATGCGGCTATCTGTACTCATCACGCAGGGGATAACCGGTCATCACAATTTTATCAGCAAACATCTTCCTTGTCTTGGGCATGACATGCCAATGCAGTGTCAGGTTGAACTCCTTGCCCCGTAGGTTTCTTCCCTGTGACATGGAGAATGACAGAAGTTATTCATGGTTGCAAGATGCGTCATTTTGATATGAATTTTATCGGTCTGGTTAAAGCAGTTGCATTTCTACGTCTTGATCGCTATCCAGATGAACTTTCCTCCAATGTTAGCTGGACATGATATCATTTGTAAGGAATCTGTCCATTACTTGGACATCTGCTTTCTTGCTTCTGAAACTTGAAGCTCTACTACTGAGAAATTGCAGGTTTAATTATGATTGGGGCTCTGATGCTAACAAGTTTGTTCATCAAGTAAAAGAATACAGTTATGATGCTAACAGGTAAAACATGCAGTTCTCCAATAGTTTTTTGGTTCTTCAAATATTTTTTTGGCACTTAAACTGGATGCAATTACTATAGTTATGAACATATATGCTGCTTTAGGTATTCGATTGATGTTTATGTGAAGTAACAAAAAGCATGATCATGTGTGCAGAGTGCATTTTGGATATTACAGATAAATGTTGAAAAAATGTTACAGAAATTATGTATACTTGAGGTATCATGTGTGCTCAGTATACCAATGGAATAAGATGCACTCTGGGATTATCATGTGTGCATCAGTATACGAATGGAATAAGTTGCAAAAAGATCTCAGGATTTCAATAATATGCACTCTGGAATTCATTTCATTGAGGTTTTTTTGGTTGATCTTTTTCAGTTGATCATTTATTTCATTTAGTTAAGGAGCATACATGTAACACATGGAGATGGGGAGAGATAAATACAAAAAGGGATGCATAACGAGATGTCCATGATGTTTTGTATGTATATCTATGTAGCTTTTCATAATGCATTGCATCATATCAAACCTTCCCAGATTCATACAAGCCCAATATTCCATTGCTTGCAATAAAAACATAGACATCTACTTAATACAAGCACTGGAAGGCCTTGCTGCCCAAATTGTCCCTCTGGTAGGCAATCGAATATTTCCTTTGGCACAAGCTGCAAACAATGCTCCAGGGCACAAAAGCCCCAATATGTTTCAGGTGTGATGCATTTCTATAAAGACGTGTCCATGAAAGTGAATGTATAGCTTTTGTATCGGAAACTCTTAGAAGTTGCAAAGTGACACTTTTGGTTTTAAAAATATGTATGCAGTCTGTTGTTCAAGGTGAATGTCTAATATTCTGGTTTTTTGCAAGTGGATTTCTGAGATTATTCCACAGCATATCTTTGTGGTTTTTGCAAAGGACAAGATGCATCATAACAAGGTCATATCTTTGTTAAATTAACCATACATAAAACATGAGTTTATCAGTTTCCATTGTTTTTTATTGTTTCGAATGTATCAGTTTCCAAGTGTTTGTTAAAATGTCTATAATGAAAATATATGCATGCTTCCATTCAATTGTGCCAATACTTTCTCAATAAATGCTTTTATGTATTTGCGGGTAAATGTAAAAGCCAAGATACCATAGTCGTTAATACGTGAGGATACCGTAGCCAAGAATAAATAGGTGAGGATCTTGGAATGTGATATTCTAATTTTTTTTTCTTTCTCCTTTTGTCTGTTACTGGAATGTGATTTTTAGATTTTTTTTTTCATGTTATAAAATTGAAGCCAGATGTTTGGAGGAAGAAGTATATGAATTTTTTGGAAGCCTGAATAGTTACCAAACATGAACATGCATGATGAGGCACCTTCTATTGAAAGGCAGGTGCTTATATTTATTTATTTTTCCTTTTTTAGTACTATGGCAATTGTGCAAATACAAATAGTTAGGATGCAGACTTTGTTTTGCCCCCCCCCCCCCCCCCCCCCCAATGCAAAATTTTGTGTCTGCAAGTAAACTTTGCCTTCAATTTGCTTTGCTTTGACACTTAGACCCACATGCAAAATTTTGCGTTTAAGCTGCATAAAATTAAAAAAGGATAAATAATTGGTCAACATTAGCGTAACTGGGAGATTTCAGTATGCTTTCAAAATTCATGTGCTATTCCACATCTTATAGAGATTGAATGCAAGATAATTTGATCAGTTTGATCTATGACAGAACTAATAAACATATGTTTCAATCATCTGCAGCCAGAAGAGGAGGAAGTGGAAGGGAAGGGTGATCTCATCGTCTGTAAGCCGTTTCAAGCCCCCATCATTCTCTGCAAAATTAAAAAACCCACCAACATTTTTAAAGTAAAATGCACCAAGGCAATGGCATTTCGCTGATCAAAGAATGCCAAGCCCATTACTAAAACTGAAGATTGCGAGTCCTTCTTCAATTTCTCTAATCAGCCACAAGTCCCACAGGATGATGAAGATATTGATGAAGATGTTGTAAGCTTCCACAATCACCTACCTCTAAATAGAGAATTGCAAAAAACAAAAAAGTTAATTATTCACGTATGCTTGATAATTTCTTTTGCCATTTTGTTGGACATGCCGAGGAACTATAGAATCTTATGTAGCAAGATTATGATGTAGGGTAAGTCGTCTCTTAACGATACTCAATATCAACCCCCTAAGCAAAACAGATGACTAAACTGACAATTAGATAGTCTTTGTTGTTTTGAGTACATTTTGGGCACTATGTTTGGTTAGGAATGGATGTTACTTTTCTTGAAAATCTGATGCCATTTTGACTTTTTGTGATATGTTACAAGGATTCATTATTTTCTTGAAGCTCCGCTATTAGAGACAAGATTATTACCTACACGGTTTGGATATTTTTGTACTTAATAATCTAAATCCAGTGGTATGATACGATGCACTGGTGTTCTTAACAATTGTTTGGGATTTCCCTTGGTTACATACCATGTACTGTTTATTTGTAGTTGTTGCATAAGATTTAGTTTATTTTATGAGGTCTCATTTATGTTTTTCGATGGTTTTCTATTTCTTGCTTCTCCATGGGTCTCTCTGCATTTCACTAGCTTTAGAAAAGTATTTAGTTCATCATTTTAAGTGGGTTGATTCCTCACCCATGTGTGTTAGCTAATAAGCATATTTTGTTATCTATATTATTATAATGATATACTTGGATCCTTGATTATGCTTGAATCTTTTGATGTTATCTACATTATTTGCTGTGTTTGGAGGTAAGATTCGATGAATTTCATCTGGGGTTTGTTTTGTAGTGATTGGTCTTTATATATGCCTTTAGTGCAACTTTATGTATAAAAATGATTGTTAGCTGCATGGGCATGATTTTAATGGAAAAGGGTTTGTTTTGGCTCAGAATTAACATTTGAAATTCTTTTTTAAAAAGGATGGCTAGAACGCGCAAGCATCTCAAGCGAGACAAGCCCGATTTCAAGTCCATTTAGGTCAAGCCCCCAAATTCCCCATTTTTTGGGTTTAAAATGTCTCCTTTTCTTTACAATTCCCATTTCCCCCACCTTTTGTCTTTACTCACAAAATCCATTTCCCATAGGATTTACTCATGTTTTAGAGCCTGTGGACTATGGTGCACCAGAGGTGATAAACTTAAAACTTTTTTCTCTGCTTCAAATATGTTCAATAACAACATTCCTTTTGCATTATTAGGTTCTAGGTTTTGAAGAAAGAAATAGATGTCTTTGAGCTTCAATGGTATGGATACCGAATGTCTTGATCCCTTGCAAGCTTGCATAAGCATGCACTATAACTTGCTGCTAAAGTTATTTGCTATCTACAACCATGTAGAGTTTGCTTATTTTATTTTATTTTATTTTATAAATATGGTATAGTGAATCGAGATGTTAAATCTAGAAATTTACTCTTCTCTTGCAACTAAATAACAGATATCTCATTAACTTCTACTTAGCCCGTGTAATTGCCTTTGTCGTCCCATTTTGCTATTGCCTTGTAGTGTTCGTGCATAAGGGCCATGTTATGCCATGGTCGAAATGTACCCTACCATTGTTTTCTTCTTATTTTTTGCTTTCATACAGGATTTGCATCAGAAATTTTCCAACAGCAGCAAGTTTTTATACCTTTTATATTAATTCGTTGTGAAATGAAGGCTTGACTTTCATATCTGTGATGTTGATGTATTAAATACTTTTCTTGCATTTAGATTCGGGTGTTTGTAATATCCATTAAACAAAGTTGTCTTTTATCAACTGTGTTGGTCTAAATATTTAAATCAGTTATCAGCTTAACTATGTTTGTTATTTCATTTCAGTCCTTGGAGCCCACAATCTCTGATTCGTTGGGAATGATGTGAGTTTCCTTGATTTCTCTAGCTGTTTGTTGCTACATTTTGCTCAAGATTTCATAATTTGATTCGAAATGGGTGCTTGAATTTTGATTTGGGAAGTGATGGATTTTATCGGAGACTAGAAATGGGAGACGGCCAATGATTTCAGTTGGGTATCGTTGGGGTGCTTATTATACTATTTATGGGTTTTTTGGTTATTAGTCGATTTATTCATTGATTTTTTGTAATTTGTCAGGACAATTCAGTGGATTTCGAAGAGTTCTCAGTATCCAGACGCTGATGCAAAGGTATTAGTTGGGCAAGAAAAGTTCCGATTTTTTTTCGTATACTTTTAATGAGCATGTTTCGGGTCACAATGGCAGTCATCTCATGAGCATGTAATGTGCTTTTTGTTATTGAAGGTTGTTGGCTATGACCTCTCCAGAATTGAGGCCAAATTGATTTCGATTTCTTTAAGGAATCTTCAACAGAGTGATGGAGGTATGTGTTTTACATCTCCTAACTGATCTTATCAATGTCTTCATGTTAAATTTTGAAGAGATTATATTTTATTTGGATGGTTTGTTATAGCTTTATGCCAACTCATATTGGAGCCGAAATGAATCTTTGATTTATAAATTGTGCTGGTTAGTAAGTAGTAGATTTATGCAATGAATCCTTTGTTATTTTGTGCTTACATGAGGGAAATTTATTTGAATGTAACATATGTTGTCTGCTTCGTGATTAATAATTGGAACGAAATAGACAGAAAAAGCCATGTATATAGTTTGGTGCCATGTCTGTGACACTTCTCATATTGTTCTTAATGAACCTTGCGCATCTCGCGATCAAATCATAATTTCTGTTATGTTCTTTATTGTAGGTTCATGTAGTGTAGAGAATGGAATTCAGTTGTGTAATGATGTTGATGCTAATATAAACAGGATTCTGCAGTGTGGTACTGTAGATATACCGACTGTTGACATCAAAACTAAAAAGAAGGCCGGGTTATTTGTGACTTTGTGGAAATGGAGGCTAAGGGCTATTAAGAAGACTAGAGTCAAAAGCCATCACCTGCAAAATGCAATAAACCATGATGAATTTTCATTATCCAGCAAAATTGTACAAAAATTCCGTTGCTTGATGATCAAGTTGTTACAATATGCAAGGTCTTCCAGGCTTCATGTTAAATTGTACAATTTATAAGGTCAAACTGTCCATGGATTTACAGACAAAATGACTATAGGTGGAGTTTCCGTACCCAACCAACTACATCCAACAGAATTCAACAAGCAGGCGCCAGACAACCAACTGAATACTGTTGCAACTGTTCTAACTGTGTCGGAAGGTTGTTGAAGTTTATTTCAACTGATTTTAGTTGGGAGAAATGTACAAAAGGAGAATGATTGTAAGAAGATCCATCTGAAAATTGAATGAAATTGACTCTTCTGTGAGCTCTATCTTTCATCTCAAATTCTCTCCTGCATTCTTCCCATCTGAGTTCTTTCTTTCCTTTTTCTTATGCAAATTTTCACTATTCTTCTCTGTTTTCTGCTTGACACCTCCATGGTCATGGCTCTAAGCTCTTATCGCCATCCAATGGCGCGCTATGTGCGGACTCAAGAGTCAGTGTCTCCACACACCAGTTGCCAAATATGGCTTAAGTGTTGCGGCTATTGCGCATTTCCTATAATAAAAATTCTAACTCAAACTTTACATATTTTATTGTTATTGGAGCCCATCACTAACAAAATTAATGTTCGCGGTTTATTTTGTTGTTATTGGAGCGAAGCACTAAATTTTCATTGTTCCTGTTTAGTCCAATGAAATACTTTTTTAGACTGGCCTTGACCTTTGTAATGCTTTACATTGATAATATGTTAGGCTAACAGATGAAAACCTGTCAAACGACAAGATCAAACAATTCGAACCTCATCTTAGTATCTATATTAGCATGAAAAGCTTTCAAGACCTCTCCACGGTCTTCGTTCCAACCAAATGCAGTAATAGGATATGGACCATTTATGGGGTTAACAGATACTTGCCTTTGTTCATTATCAAGGCCGAGCTTAGTGTTTATAGTCCCAGGACATACATAGGATAATATAAGTGTGCACCTGAGATTGCCAGTTGATGTCCACATCTTTTTACAAGCACTTTGTCACTTTCCATCTACCATACAATTAAGGGATATTTTTGAATGGCTTTACTGACTAGACTAGATTTTGGGGGACTAATTTTTTTGGAAAACTTAGGTGAAATCAAAAGATACCTAAATTTTGGAGAGCTAATTTTTTTGTATAAAAGTAAATAACAATTATTAAGTTTTAATTATTGTTTGTTTAAAATTATGGGATCCAAGCTTTTGATAAGGGAATATTCTAAATGAACTAGTGAACTAATTTTTGTCGTGAACAACAATTTTTGGTGTGGACTTAAATAACAATTATTACATTTTAATTATTGTTGTTCTTTTAAAATTAGGAGATCCAAAATTTTGTGCATGGGCTATTTAAATGAATCGTACTCTTAGGGCACGTGTTAAATTTTAAGGGAACTAAATTTTGAGGGGAGCAATTTCTTTGGGGGAACTAATTTCTTTGGGGGAACTAAATTTTGGATGTAACTAATTAACAATTACACGGTTTAAATATTATTTTTTATTTAAAATTTGGGGATTCAAGATTTTGAGAGGTGAATATTTTAAATAAACCATCCCTTTAGGGCAAGCGTTATATCTGGAGGCAACTAAATTTTAGGGGGGGCCTCAAAATTTTTGGAAACAAAATTCTCTAGAGAAACTAAATTTTAGTGGAAACTAAAATTTTGGGAAAACTAAATAACAATTATTGCGCTTTAACTATTAATGTTCGTTTAAAATCAGGGGCTCCAAGATTTTGAGGAAGGAATATTTTAAATGAATCGTGCCCTTATGGCACGGGTTATGATTTTATTTCAGTGGCCAATCGAGTTTGTTTATTAAAAGATAATACTTAGCGTGTATTATCTTTGCTTCTAACAAATTAAGGCGCTAGGCTCACAATTACGTCGAATTTGTTGTTCCGCACCGGAGGCGCCCGATAAATTTTTTACGCTAATTTGTTGTTCTGCATCGCTAAATTTTTTTACGCTACTTTGTTGTTCCGCACCGAAGGTGTCCATGCTGAATTTGTTGTTCTACGCTAATTTATTTTTTCGCGTTGAAGTCGTCCGCGATGAATTTGTTGTTCCGCAGCGAAGTCGTCTGGTTCGAATTTGTTGTTCTGTGTCGGTGGGGCCAGCTAAATTTTTGTATGCTACTTTGTTGTTCCATGCCGAAGAAGCGCCCGCGCTTTTTTACGCTAATTTATTGTTCCGAGCCGTAAAAATGTTTTACGCTAATTTTTTGTCTGCGCCGAAGGCGCCATCGCCGAATTTGTTGTTCCGTGCTGAAGGCGCCCGCGCCAAATTTGCTGTTCTACACTAATTTATTTTTCTGCGCCGAATGCGCCCACACCGAATTTGTTATTCCACGCCGAAGTCGCCAGGACCGAATTTGTTATTTCGTGTCGAAGTAGCCCACGTCGAATTTGTTGTTCCACGCCGATGTCGTCCGCGTCGAATTTGTTATCATGCGTCGAATTTGTTGTTCCATGCCAAAGGCATCCGTGCTGCTAAATATTTTTACGCTAATTTTTTGTTCTTTTAAATTTTGGCCGTGGAAATAATTTTTTGGGGAACACAGATTTCGCGGGGGAAAATCTTAAATGAACCGTGCCCGCGGGCACGGGTTATGACTAGTATATATATATATATATGTATATATATATAAGCATTATGCATGACTTTTGAACACCGCCATGTTCGCGAGAGGAATCTTCCAATGTTCAACTTGGACAACATTGGATCATCTTTTAGGTAAGTGCCACTCCCCCCAAGCAGAACTACCTCCTCTCTCGATGTGCTTGGAGTCACTCACAAGCTTACCTCAATTTACCTTGCAGTCTAAACGTAAGTTTTGTTGCTGGCTTTTTTCTTTTGCTCTTTTTTAAGTTTTTAAGAATGATTTTCTAATTGTGATATATATTTGTTTTTGTAGAGGTATCGTTATGATTCTTGACACTAGGGAGAAGGTTGGAGTTAATTTCAACAAGCACATGTACATAATATGTGTGTTCTAATTTCAACAAGCATACGTGTTTCAATAAGCACATGTATATTTTGGGATATTCTATTTTAACTAAAGTTTATTATTTAGTGGCGTAGTTTTTAGCCTCATTTTTCATTTCAAGAGAAGTTTTTTAACCTCATTAATGTGATGTTTATTATTCATTGCTGCAGCTTCTCTAGACCAAACAATACACAAAAAGAGAAGAGACCCACATAATCATCTCTTGATCGTTAGGCGAAGTTAATATTATGGGTGAAGATTGGATCAAATGTATAGTGAAGTTTCTTCTTCTTCTTCATCAGCTAAAGCTGAGGATGAGTATAAGCATGGAAAGTCATCATCTCCCCCCCCTCTCTCTCTCTCTCTCTCTCTCTCTCTCTCTCTCTCTCTCTCGGGGTTTAGATAATGAAGCAGTACTTGAGTCTCATCACAGCAACAACTACCCAACTGGTTGTTCTCATGTTGATTCACATGGTCATCTCCATGTTTTGTCTTCAATTGTATCACAACTCCCCATCAATTAAGCATACAGTTACAGGTCTTTGTTTTTCTATAATTTGTGTTATTTTTTTATTTGTATTTCAATATTTTTTAAATGGTGGGATTTTCATTTTGGCAGGAAAGGTCTCCCAAAATTCTAAGAGCGAAAGTCGCGGTCCCTATTATCGTTTTCGGATGTTACAAGTGTTGAGGATCTTACCAAGAGAGAGACTGCCCAATCAAGAGGAAGAAGAAGCCCAGTAGGAGCTATGCAGGTGGATTGATAAAGGGAATGATGAAGCCCAACGCCAAAAGACACCAGGGGGTTGAGAAGGGGAATCCCACAGAAGGGCCTTAGGGCTTCTTCCCGTGCTTTTGCAATTGCAAGAACTCCAAGTGGCAGTAGCTATTTTACCAGTAGCAAGCCCTTGTTCATCCCCATAAACAAGAACATGTAAATTTTTTTATACGAGAAAAATAGAAATAAGAACAAAAATCCCTTACGGGGTTCAGCTAAGAAATTTTGTTAGAGGAGTGTATCGGATTTGAGGCTTTTTTGTTATTGGTTGCTTTGATAACGACATGTTTTTTATACGTTGCCCTTCTTTATATTAAGGTTAGCGGATATCGGTTGTATATGATCTTTTTATCTTATTAGATAAGAGTGCAGAAGTTGGTTTCTCTTAGTTTTATATTACTGTGATATAGGGTACATGTGTTTTCTTGGTCAAATTTGATAAATAAGAGATATTGCTGATTTTCATAGTATACAATGGCTTTGGCAATTTCATTGGGTTTCACATCCCTTTCTTTTTAAAGCATCATGTGATATGATTTTTTGGGAGGGCAAAATTCGCTAACATTATCTATAATATAATCGGGGCATCAATAAATATACTAAAGTATAATATGAGTAGAAATTATTCTTAAAAGGAGAACCTTAACACCCGTGTTCAATGCATTACAGCTTGATAGTTTTTGTTAATAGTATAATTTATTGATATTAATGATGTAATGATCATAGGATTAAAAGAGAGAGTGTTAACAGAATTTACCGTTTTAATGTCAGTTTTGTTTGTTTGGCGACTGTTACTGTGTAAACTAAATAAGGTTTCGTTTGGAAATATATTATACATATAAGGGATGTTTTTGAATGTGGTTGTTCACTAGGACAATAGGTTGGGTAGAAAGACAACTGAAATTGAATCTCGAAAATCAACAAATATGATGGTGTTTGTGAAAATTATAGGGGAAACCACTAAAATTATGGGGGAACTAGATCTGGAGGAAACAAAATTTTGGGAGAACACTAAAATTTTTGAAAGATTTTGTTGCACCTAAATTTTGGGGTAGCTAAAATTTTTGGGGAAACTAAATTCTATAGAGAACTAAATTTTGAGGGTTTAATATTTTTAACTAATAACAATTACTGCGCATTAATTATTGTTGTTCGTTTAAAATTTGGGGATTCAAGATTTTAACTGGGGAATATTTTAAATGAACCGTGCCCGATGGCACGGATTATGACTAGTATATAATTCAAATGAGGAAGTTGTCTCATGTGGCATATTTGTCCCATGTGGCAATGTTACATCGCCACACGGAACATTCACCTCACCCCAATGACCCAAAAAGCGTCCAAAAACCCCCACAAATACACCCATCATTCAAATAACACCCAAAACCAAATCCAAAGAACACACCCCAAAGTCAAACAACGCCCAAAAACAAATCCAACTTCACAACCCAATCAAAATATCCCAAAAAACCTCAGACGATACCCACACTCACAATCACTCTTTCGATTTGATCCGGTTTGAGTCACGTGTCCTGATTTTGTGGGGGGTTTTGGGGTCCTCGTGCACTTTGTGCACAAGCAGTTTCTAGGTTGTAAATATATTACGATCTAATCATGTTGTCATATTCGCATTGACGAGCATCAAATCAAATCATGTTTATTACAAATTAACAGGATCCACATTTGAGTAGGTAGTGGGTATAAAATCCCTAGCAACATTTGAGAGTATAACTAGCGCAGACATAATATACATCGCGACTCAATATAATTGAAAAGCATCTATAATACAAATGAGTGATGTTTTGACTAGGTTTGCTGACTAGGACAAAAAGGCGAATGAGATTTAATATGAAGAAATTAAGATGAGAGGTTGTGAATACTTACTCTAAAATTTTGGGAGAACTAAATATGGAAGGAACTAAATTTTAGGGTGAACTAAAAAATTTAAATTTTAGAGGGAACTAAACTAGAGAGAACTAATTTTTGTGATGCCCAAAAAATTTTCTTGGGAACTAACATTTAAAATTTTTTGGGGAACTAAATCTGGTGGAACCTAGATTCTTTGGAAAATTGAAATTTAAAATGTTGAGGGGAACTAAATTTGTTTGGAGAAATTTTTTTGGGGAAAATAAAATATTAAATTTTGGGAGGAACAAAATCACTAAATCTAAAGGTGAACAAAATTGGGGGAAATAAAATTTTAGTTTAAATGTGGTTAAAATTTTTTGTCTTGGGGATATTTTGGAGTTGTCTGTAATTTTTAAAGGGATTTTGAACAAGGTTGAATTTTGGGATTGGATATTCTAAACAAGGCTATTGTTATGAATAGGCCCATGAGGCCCATTGGGTATCCACCCATTCATTGAAAGCTATATATATGAGGGTAGGGGGCTCCTAACCCTTTACACCGATTACTCTACTTTTCTCTTTACAACACGTTATCAGCACGATCACGCTCGTAGGAAAATTCGACGATGCTCAAGGTGGGATTTCATCCAACGCTCAGTTTTAAGAAGATTGTATTCTTCTCAACGGGGAGTGTAAATGGCATCCTTCATCAACCGTCGTCTAGATTCCTTCGTCGAATCTAGAGGTAAATCATCAAATTTTTAGATCTAAAACTTGTTTTTCCAGTAGATCTGCATGTTTTAGATCACGAACACAGTACAAATCAAATTTTTATTTAGATCTGAATGTCTAAAAACACAGTAAAAATCGATTTTTGTCTAAAAATCAAATTTTTTATGATACTTGGCCGTGCCTTTGTGCACGGCCAGGCCATGCCAAAAACGGCATGGCCGGCCGCGCCGCGGCCGTGCCCTACAAGCGCGGCCTGGCTGCACCGAAAAGGACGCGACCCACCGCCCCCTGCCAGTGCGCGGCGGCCAGCCGCCGCGGGCCCCCTAGGGTTTTTCGAAACCCTAGCCCTTAGCGGGCCAATTTTTTTAGGGGAGTCCCATTAATCCTATTTCAATTGTTTTCATATCCCAAAAAGCCTGGAAATTAGGCCCATTAATCCTATTTCAGTTGTTTTCATGTCCCAAAAAGCCTGGAAATTAGCCCACTTACATATAATTTTTCTTTTTTTATTTTGGCCTCAAAGGCCCAATAATTAAAGAAATTTTAATTGTGTGATAGGGTTAATCGGAAAGATAAATATAAATGAAATGGATCAAGATTAAAAGTTTTTAAAATTATTTTTAGCACGTCACTTTATTTCTAGATTATTTATTAATCTTTCATATACATGTGACATATAATATCTGTGTGGTTGTATAACATATAATATCTGCGTGGATGTGAATTTAGGCTATGTTTTTAGGGATCGACCAGTTTTCCGATACTCTTACTTTTCTGCAATTTTTTCTTTTTGAGAGAAATTTGTAAGTGAGGTTATACATGTAAAAAGTCGAAGCTGAAGGACCACCCTCTCGAGATGAAGGCGCTCGCTTAAAGAAAAAGGGGCTTTTTCTCAAAAGTTCCCGAGTTGCCTTTAATTTTATGCACTTTTTATGGGATGTAACTTCTTGGACTTTTAGTTTTTTAGTATCGGCTGGCTGATCCCCATAGCTCTAAATTATTTTTCTTGCCTATATATTAAAGGGTAAATGACATTAAAATACCCTAACGTTTGGGCCATTTTCACTTATATACCATATCGTTCATTTTGGTAAACTTTGATACCCAAATCTAAATTTGATGTAGGATTGGAGGAGGAAATATTGTCTGAAGAGGATGCTGAAAACACTGTACATCCCAGACATAGGAAGACTGATGGAATGCATGTATTTGGAGGCCTCTTCAGACAATATTTCCTCCTCCAATCCTACATCAAATTTAGATTTGGGTATCAAAGTTTACCAAAATGAACTATAGGGTATATAAGTGAAAATGGCCCAAACTTTAGGGTATTTTAATGTCATTTACCCTATATTAAATGCATGGATGTTTTACTTTAAATAGTTAAATAATTCAAGCTATCTTAATGTTGCAAGATTATATGCGTGGATGTTTTACTTTAAATAGTTAAATAATTCATGATGTCTTTCATTTATGTTGCTAGATTGCACAAATGGCTAGACTTGCAAATGCCAATTTCTCGGTCCTGAAGGCCGATGGGTCGAACTACTTGAGTTGGCAGTTGGACCTAAAGTTCCACCTGCGCTCTCATGGGTTCAGTCTAACACCCACAGAAAAGGCAATAACAAGTACTACCGCAGCTGAAAAGGATGCTTCTAAAGAAGCCCCTAATACAGAAGAAGTTTCTGATATACTTAAGGTGAAAGCCATTATTTATATCAAGAAACACTTAGACTCGACCCTGAACGACGAGTATCTTACTGTAGAGGATCCTTATGAACTGTGGGACGCACTTGAGGAGAGGTACAGACATCAAAGGGATGTCATACTCCCTCGTGCACAGTATGGGTGGACTCACCTCTGCATACAGGATTACAAAACTGTAGCGGAGTACAACTCAGCACTATTCCGAATCACCTCACGCCTGAAGTTGTGTGGTGAGAATGTGTCTGAGAATATGTTGCTAGAGAATACGTTTACGTCTTTTCATGAGAAGGACATGATCCTTATGTAACAGTACCGTGAGAGAAAGTTCACTAAGTACTCTCATCTGCTCTCATGCCTCCTAATGGCTGAAGAGAATAGAGATTTGTTGGTTGCCACTTACAACCTGTGCCCTCCTGGCTCCGCTCCGCCTCTACCTCCTGCAGAGGCACATTTCCAATCTTCCCAGAAGAAGAAGATGGATAAGAAGACAAAGTTCCAGAAATGGAAAGAACAGAAGCAGCGGAAAAAGGCTACTCCTCAAGCTATTTCCCAGAATCAGACGTTCGTGACAAAGAAGCAAAAGTGGACACCTAACAAAGGTGGTACTCCCAAGAAAGACATGGAGGATAAGTGTGTTGGATCATGTGGATGGCAAGCAACACTAGAAGGGGGGTTGAATAGTGTTGATCAAATAATAAATCTTTTTCACTTAATGATATTAACACAAATAAATTCCTTCTAACGTTGCCTAAGAAACCAAGTAGAGTGATCTACGCTTGGTTCTTAATCAACAATATAATTTTAAAGTGCACAGCGAAATTTCACAGCAGGTAGTCGACTCCTTATGAGCAGTAGTCGACTCCCAGAGAATATGTTAGAACAAATAAGATTATAAGTATGAATTTCAGCGTATAGAGATAAAATTGATCTTTGCTGTAGATAGAAGATATAAATGTAAAGATAATCAAAACACAGATCAACAATCGCAAACAAAAGGATTTTATCCTGGTTCCCCGCAACCCGGGTACGTCCAGTCCCCGACCAATCCGGTACGAGATTTCCACTATCTGCCTTGGTAAATACAAGCACCTAACTTCACTCGTTAGGATTTCCAATGACCTAGCCTTGACCAGGATTTCGGATCACAACACCTAGACTTGTCTAGGGTTTTACCCTTGCCTCACAAACCGAGGACTTTCCAACTGGCAACAACTAGACTTGTCTAGTGTTCCAACAATCAACACAATAAGAGATTTATCCAATACTCTACAATAAGTGATAGAGATTGGTAAATACACCCGATTCTATAGCCAATCAAAAAATAGACAATTTGTGTAGTGGCTTAATAGAATGATAGTCTAGATCACACAAAGATACGAGATAAGTTCTTTGTGATCTAGAGCTTTTTCAAAAATCATTCAAATAAAATTAGAGAGAAATAATAGAAAGTATTTTGAAAAACAATTTAGCCAATAAAAATAATAATATGATCTTCAAAAAGAATTGAGAAAATATTGCAAGATCAAAACTGAAATTAAACTGGCTAGAGAGAAAAATTAGAGAGCTTTGATTCACGAGAGCTTTCACGAATTTTGATTTTCAATGTTGTTATTTTCACAAAAGAATTTAGCTCTATTTATAGGGAAAAACTGAGATTTGAATTTCAAATTTCGTTTGACATTTGTCCCAAAAATTTCGGAGTAAATTGCTCAAAAGATTTTAAAATTCAAATTCAAAACGTCTGAAAATTTCCAGCAGGTAGTCGACTCCCTCATATAGGTAGTCGACTCCCAGAGAGATCTAGGAAATTTTCATCCCTGAGAGGTAGTCGACTCCCTACTTTTGGTAGTCGACTCCCATAGGAGTTTTTCCTGTTTGTTCTAGTCAAAAGGGTAGTTAGCTCCAGGGTGCGTGGAGTTTCACTACGAGAATTATGAAGTGACTAAAAAAGCTCTTAAAAACTATTTTTGAAGATAGTTAAAAATTGTTTCGAAATCATTTGTGTGTGTGTGTTGTCTATTTGATATGGCTTTGACAAATACCCTAAAAGACACGACACACTCACACTAGACTCTGAATATGTCTTCGGAAGTTTAGTCAACTTGATGAAGTGAAGGTGAGCTTCTCTTTGAGCTTCTTGTTCTGTTTGAGCTTGAGCTTCATCACTTGAGTTTAGCCATGTTCGTCTTTGTCGTGGAGCGTTGAAGTGTGCTTCTTTGGAGTATAAGTAGAGCTTATCGATATCTACACACTTTTAAGTGTAGTGTAGTTAGTACACTAAGCATTGGTGTGCTCATCATCAAAATTACTTGGGGTGGAATTCAATTTCCATCACTCTCCCCCTTTTTGATGATGACACCCAAACATGAGAAAGAACTGAAGTAAGTAAATATAAAATATATGGTATTACTTACTCCCCCTGCTTTGATGCGGTTCTCCCCCTACATCGACGCAATACACAAAACAGTATACATATGATTTTACATTTCATTTTACATTGCATGTATTGTATTTTTCTCCCCCTTGTCATCAACAAAAAAACAAAAAACATTTATAACTGAGCATTATTCAATTCTTTTTCTCCAACAATACCCAATTCTCGTCGAAGTCTGGAGAAAGTATCTTTTTGTAAGGGTTTTGTTAGAATATCTGCAACTTGAAACTCAGAAGAGACAAATTTAAGTTCAACATCCTTTTGGCACAATGATCATCAATAAACCTGTGTCTAATATTAATATGTTTTGTTCTAGGATGAAGAACTGAGTTTTTAGTGAGGTTTATGGTGTTTTTATTATCACAATAAATTACACATGTAGACGCATTAACACCATAATCGACGAGGACTTGTTTCATCCAAAGTATTTGAGCACCGGCAAGTCCGGCAGCTATATACTCTGCCTCAGTGGTGGATAGTGAGACGGAACTTTGCTTTTTTGCTAAACCACGAGACAAGGGAATGTCCAAGGAAATGACATGTTCCACTTGTGCTTTTTCTTGTGGCTTTACAACCAGCATAGTCTGCGTCACTAAATGAAGTTAAATCGAATGTGCTTCCTTTGGGATAGAAAAGTCCAAAGTCAGATGTGGTTTTAAGATATCTAAATATGTATTTTACTGTTTTAAGGTGTGATTCCCTAGGATCACATTGAAATCTAGCACATGCACAAACACTAAACATGATGTCAGGTCTGCTGGCGGTTAAGTAGAGTAAGGAACCGACCATACCTCGATATGTTTTCTGATCAACCTTTTTACCTGCTTCGTCTTTGTCTAAGGATGTGGATGTTGCCATTGGTATGTTCTTTCTGGATGCGGTTTCCATTCCGAACCTTTTGATCAAGTCTCTTGCATACTTTGTTTGATGAATGAAGGTTCCTTCTTTTCCTTGTTTGATTTGTAATCCGAGAAAATATGTTAGCTCCCACATATGGCTCATTTCGAATTCTTCCTGCATTAACTTGGCAAACTCTTGGCAAAGATCCTCATTAGTAGATCCAAAAATGATGTCATCTACGTATATTTGGATAAGAATGATATCATTATGAACTTTCTTAACGAATAAGGTTGAATCTATTTTTCCAACAGTGTAACTTGAGTCACTTAAGAATTTTCTTAGTCTTTCATACCAAGCTCTTGGAGCTTACTTTAGCCCATATAAGGCTTTGTTTAACTTGTAAACAAATCCTGTTTTCTTATCATGTTCAAATCCTGGAGGTTGTTCAACGTAGACTTCCTCCTTTATGAATCCGTTTAGGAAAGCGCTTTTTACATCCATCTGATAAAGTTTAAAAATTCTTATATGATGCAAATGCGAGTAACATCCTAATAGATTCTAGTCTAGCAACAGGAGCAAAGGTTTCATCAAAGTCTATACCTTCCTCTTGAGAGTAACCCTGTGCTACTAACCTTGCCTTATTCCTTATCACATTTCCATCTTAATCTAGTTTGTTCCGGTATACCCATTTGGTACCGATAACGGGACGATCTTCCGGTCTAGGCACTAGCTCTCATACTTGATTGCGTTCAAATTGTAGAAGTTCTTCTTGCATAGCCTCGATCCATGCTTCATCTGCAAAGGCTTCTTCTACCGTTTTCGGCTCAATGTTAGAAACAAATGCAACATGTGTTAAGTGTTCTATTTGAGATCTAGTTCTAATTCCTGCATCAATGTCACCTAAGACTTGTGTGTGGGTGATGTGTAATTTCAGGAAATGATTTAGGCAAAGAACTAGGGATATCATTGATAGATTCATTATTAGGAGTGGGCGCAAAGAGCATGCTTTCATCATCATCATTATGAGTAATGTTATGAGGTATAGATTCATCAAATGTTACATGTAGAGTTTCAACAATAGTTTCGAAACTTTTATTGTAAATTCTATATGCCTTACTACGTAAAGAGTAACCGATAAATATGCCTTCATCCGCTTTGGAGTCAAACTTATCTAAGTTATCTTTAGTATTCAGAATATAGCATTTACAACCAAAAACTCTGAAGTAAGATACTTTTGGAATTCGTTGGAGCAATAACTCATAAGGGGTCTTTTCAAAAGGTTTTCTAATTAAAACTTTATTTTGAATATAGCACGCGGTTGCTACAGCTTCCGCCCAAAATTTCTTTGGAAGGTTGCTTTCACACAACATTGTTCGTGCACACTCTTGGAGTGTTCTGTTTTTCCTTTCAACTACCCCATTTTGAGGAGCAGCTCTGGGAAAAGCAAAAGCATGAGAAATGCCTCGTTCTTCACAAAAAGATTTAAAATGTTCATTTTCGAATTCACCACCGTGGTCACTTCTTAAAGAAATAATTTTCATGGAATATAAACGTTCAATCCTTTTGAAAAATATTTCGAATTCACGGAAGGCATCATTCTTATGAGTTAAGAATAATACCCACGTATATCGAGTAAAATCATCGATTATGACAAATACGTATCTAGAGTTGCATAAAGATGGAGTTCTAGTTGGGCCAAACAAGTCCATATGAAGTAGTTCAAGTGGTCCATTAGAACTAAGTGCTCCAATATTTTTAAATGAGCTCTTATGCATTTTGCCAAATTGACATGAGTCACATATTTTATCTAATTTAAAACTTATCTTAGGAAGTCCTTGCACCAACTCTTTCCTAGAGATCTTATCCATGTTTTTGATGTTCACATGGCCAAAGCGTCTATGCCAAAGCAGTGGATCATTTGTTGAAACAATTAAACATACATTTGATTCATACTCATTTAGTCTAAGTACATAGATATTTTCTATTCGCTTACCTTTAACAAGGATATTTTTCATATCTTTGTCATATACTAAGCATGAGTCAAGAGTAAATATAACTTTCATACCTTTGTCGCATAGTTGACTTATGCTTAATAGATTATGCTTTAATCCTTTCACCAAGCTTACATCTTTGATGAGCAATTTTGTGTGATTGCCAATATTGCCAATTCCGACAATTTTACCTTTCTTGTTGTCACCAAATGTCACGGTTCCGCCATCATACATTTTTAGATTGCTAAGTAATTTTGTGTTCCATGTCATGTGTGCGGAGCATCCACTATCCATTATCCAAATGTCCTGAAATAAAATAATCTCTACATGTTTGGTACCCACTTCTAATTGGGTCCGATATGTTAGAAAGTAGCAAAAAAAATTTATTTACATATAATTTTAAGCGTTTGGGTATCAGAATAATATACATGAAGCATGTAGATACCCAAATGTTTGAAACAAATAGAGTTACTTATTTGGAACCCAAATTCGGTGTGAATTTGGTTTCCTATGAACAAATGAATCTTTATAGAATCCATGCATACTTTTGGTCAAATTTTGAACATAAGTATTTTTATCATGCACGCCTAAGTGTTTAGGCACCCATATCATGTTATTCCTAGCATTGTGTACTTTGTGTACAAAGTGTAATCTTTGATATGCATTGTGTACAACATTTTTGTGTGCCGTGTTATGGGATATAACATGAGGTTTATTGTGTATAACATGTGGATCATATGAAGTATGAGGTGTATTATTGTGTCTAGCATTTTTACCATACATAAAAGCGTACTTTTTAACATTAGTATGCGCGACATTTACATTTCTACTCATATCTTTAGAAGTAGAAGCTTTAGCATGAGTATGCATATTAACAATATTTTTAGGAGAAGAGATAGAGTTATTCTTGATACAATCAAGTTTTGCAACTAATTCTTCATGCTTTATACGACTAGAAGCCATAATATTTGCAAGTGATTCTATTTTATCATTTAAACAAGAGACATACAACGCATGTTCATTTTTCAATAAATAGTGATCACTCGATAAAGCATCAAACTTGTCCTTCAAGCACTTATGATCATGTGGTGAAACGTTTGAACTAGTAAAGTTATTTTTCAAATCATCATAATCATCCAATAAGTTATCATGTTTGCTAGATAAATTATCATGGTCATTAAGCAAGACTTTATACTTATTATTTAGGCTTTTGAATCTCTTTGTCAATTTTCCGTATTCTATGTACAAATTCTCATAAGCGCTAGCAATGTCAAAATCATTCTCATCGTCAGAACTGGATTCACATACCTTATCCTTATCATCTTGACAAGCCATCATGCACATATTATTTATGGGTTGTTCTTGCGTTTCTTCATCACTTGAGTTATCCGAATTTGAATCATTCTCTTCTTCGTTAATTTTGCTCTCTTCTCTTTTGGTGGTTTCAAAAGTCCATTTTTCAATAGTCTCCTTTCCATACTTGACTTTAAGCAAGTTCCATATTTGAAATGCCGTAGTGGTCTCTGAAACGTACTCAAAGATAGAATCGTCAATATTAAATAATAATAGACTCATTACCTCAGAGTGAAGAACGGCTTTTTCCATGTCTTGGTTTGTCCATTGGGATGGAGGAGTGGTAGGTTTGATGTACGGGAACTCGATGAAACTCCATGCCATATGTCCAAGGGATTCAATGTCTTTCAACATCCTCTTTCTCCAATCTGCATAATTTGTTCCATCAAATCGTTGGAGGACGGATGCTACCATTGTTGATGCCATCTCGATACCTTGCTCTGATACCAAGTGTTGGATCCTGTGGATGGCAAGCAACACTAGAAGGGGGGTTGAATAGTGTTGATCAAATAATAAATCTTTTTCACTTAATGATATTAACACAAATAAATTCCTTCTAACGTTGCCTAAGAAACCAAGTAGAGTGATCTACGCTTGGTTCTTAATCAACAATATAATTTTAAAGTGCACAGCGAAATTTCACAGCAGGTAGTCGACTCCTTATGAGCAGTAGTCGACTCCCAGAGAATATGTTAGAACAAATAAGATTATAAGTATGAATTTCAGCGTATAGAGATAAAATTGATCTTTGCTGTAGATAGAAGATATAAATGTAAAGATAATCAAAACACAGATCAACAATCGCAAACAAAAGGATTTTATCCTGGTTCCCCGCAACCCGGGTACGTCCAGTCCCCGACCAATCCGGTACGAGATTTCCACTATCTGCCTTGGCAAATACAAGCACCTAACTTCACTCGTTAGGATTTCCAACGACCTAGCCTTGACCAGGATTTCTGATCACAACACCTAGACTTGTCTAGGGTTTTACCCTTGCCTTACAAACCGAGGACTTTCCAACTGGCAACAACTAGACTTGTCTAGTGTTCCAACAATCAACACAATAAGAGATTTATCCAATACTCTACAATAAGTGATAGAGATTAGTAAATACACCCGATTCTATAGCCAATCAAAAAATAGACAATTTGTGTAGTGGCTTAATAGAATGATAGTCTAGATCACACAAAGATACGAGATAAGTTCTTTGTGATCTAGAGCTTTTTCAAAAATCCTTCAAATAAAATTAGAGAGAAATAATAGAAAGGATTTTGAAAAACAATTTAGCCAATAAAAATAATAATATGATCTTCAAAAAGAATTGAGAAAATATTGCAAGATCAAAACTGAAATTAAACTGGCTAGAGAGAAAAATTAGAGAGCTTTGATTCACGAGAGCTTTCACGAATTTTGATTTTCAATGTTGTTATTTTCACAAAAGAATTTAGCTCTATTTATAGGGAAAAACTGAGATTTGAATTTCAAATTTCGTTTGACTTTTGTCCCAAAAATTTCGGAGTAAATTGCTCAAAAGATTTTAAAATTCAAATTCAAAACGTCTGAAAATTTCCAGCAGGTAGTCGACTCCCTCATATAGGTAGTCGACTCCCAGAGAGATCTAGGAAATTTTCATCCCTGAGAGGTAGTCGATTCCCTACTTTTGGTAGTCGACTCCCATAGGAGTTTTTCCTGTTTGTTCTAGTCAAAAGGGTAGTTAGCTCCAGGGTGCGTGGAGTTTCACTACGAGAATTATGAAGTGGCTAAAAAAGCTCTTAAAAACTATTTTTGAAGATAGTTAAAAATTGTTTCGAAATCATTTGTGTGTGTGTGTGTTGTCTATTTGATATGGCTTTGACAAATACCCTAAAAGACACGACACACTCACACTAGACTCTGAACATGTCTTCGGAAGTTTAGTCAACTTGATGAAGTGAAGGTGAGCTTCTCTTTGAGCTTCTTGTTCTGTTTGAGCTTGAGCTTCATCACTTGAGTTTAGCCATGTTCGTCTTTGTCGTGGAGCGTTGAAGTGTGCTTCTTTGGAGTATAAGTAGAGCTTATCGATATCTGCACACTTTTAAGTGTAGTGTAGTTAGTACACTAAGCATTGGTGTGCTCATCATCAAAATTACTTGGGGTGGAATTCAATTTCCATCAAAGTGCTCTAAATGCAGAATGACAGGATATTGGTCCAGAATTTTCCGCCCTCCCAAACACCTACAGGACCTCTACCAGGCAAGTCTCAAGCCTCACGCTGAGACGAACCTGATAGATAGCGCAACGTTACCAGAGACTACATGGAATCCAAAAGATTTCATGGAAGACGACACTCTTTAGTCATGGATCATCTGCATTTTATTTTCTAGCAATGTATCTTCCTTTTGTGCAATGTATATTGCCTTATGTTTTTCAAATTCCATGTCAACTATTCAGCATCTTAATATAAATTAAAGTATTTTCTTTTCGTATTATTTATTGCTTGAATGTTTTTCTTATATATAGATATGGAATCCATTTGCCTAGTGGACAGTGCATCAACGCACTCAATCCTTCAAAATACAGACTACTTTATGAGCATTAGTAGCTATTCTGGTCCATTAAGAACAATCTCAGGACCAGCTGATATAATAGAAGGATCAGGGGAAGCAATCATATTGCTCCCCAATAACACACTCATCAAAATTAGAGATGCATTATACTCACCTAAATCAATCTGAAACCTCCTAAACTTTAAAGATATCCGTTTAAACGAGTATCACTTAGAGACGGTCGAGGATAATAAACAGGAATACTTGCACGTAACGTATCTTACAAATGGTACAAAAACCATTGTGGAACGTTTCGAGGGACTCCCTACGGGACTCTACCAAACAAGTATTCACTCTCCAGAAGCATTATTAACGGAGCACCTGCAGTGCCCCCAAACACCAGAATTCCAACTCTGGCATAGTAGACTGCGACACCCTGGATCTGTTATGATGTACCGCATCATAAAAAGCTCAAGGGGTATAAATTTGAAGAACCTGAAGATTCTTCAAAAAGGTAAATTCTCATGTCCACCCTGTTACAAGGGTAAACTTATTACGAGACCCTCTCCACTTAAAGTGGACTTGGAGTCTCCAAGCTTTCTAGAAAGAATCCATGGAGACATTCGTGGGCCTATACACCCATCAAGTGGTCCTTTCAGGTAATTTATGGTCCTGATAGACACATCTACTAAGTGGTCACATGTGTGTCTGCTGTCCACCCGTAACTTAGCACTATCTAATCTTTTAGTACAGATAATCAGGTTGTGGGCCCACTTTCCCGACTACCAGATAAAGAAACTTCGTCTGGACAATGCAGATGAGTTTACATCACAAGTCTCTCTAGACTATTGCAAAGCACAGGGCATTGAAGTCGAACATCCTGTAGCACATGTTCACACCCAAAATGGGTTAGCAGAATCTCTAATTAAGAGAATGCAATGTATTGGTCGTCCATTATTACTTCAATCCCAGTTGCCAGTGAATGCATGGGGTCATGCAATATTGCATGCTGCATCCTTAATAAAATTAAGACCTTCTGGAGGCCAGTCATCTTCTCATATGCAATTAGCACTTGGAGTTCCACCAATTGTCTCACACTTGAGAATATTTGGTTGTGTAGTATACGTCCCCATAGCGCCACCACAAAGGACAAAGATGTGTCCACAACGTCGTCTAGGCATTTATGTTGGGTTTGACACGCCCTCCATAATAAGATTCCTAGAACCCCTTACGGGAGATGTTTTTAAGGCATGTCTAGAAGACTGTGAATTTGATGAACCAGCATTTTCAAAACTAGGCTTACAAACCAAGAAGCTTGAAGCTTCAGAGAGTATCACTTGGAATACAAAGACACTAAGTCACTTTGATCCGCCCACAAGCCAGTGTGAGGAGGATGTCCTGAAGATTCTCCATATCCAAAACACTGTCCATCTCTTGTCGGACAAATTTACTGACAATCAGAAGATTGTCAGATCACACGTCCCTACTGCTAACACTCCAGCTAGGATTGACATACCGCAAAATAGATGCAATCCACTTGCAGCAGAGATGGTTGGACCTCTTAAAAAGAGAGGACGACCACCGGGATCCAAATACCAAGTCCCTCGAAAGAGTAGGACCCTTGAAAATGGTAAAACAATACCACCACAGGATGCTACTATAAGCCCTGCTTTCCCATCTCTCCCAAACTCTCAAACAGAGGAAAAACCGGGAGAAAATGAAGTTTCGATACATTATGTACGAACTGGGGAGTATTAGGACAAAAAGAGCATAATTATAGATGACACATTTGCGTGTAATATTGCCATCAACGTCACGTACTGCGATGATGATATTGAACCACACTCTCTGACAGAATGCCAAAGCAGAGATGATTGGCCAAAGTGGAAAGCGACAATAGAAGTGGAGTTGGATTCACTCACAAAACGCAAGGTCTTCGGACCTATTGTCCAGACACCAAAAGATGTAAAACCTGTGGGTTATAAATGTGTATTTGTTAGAAAAATAAATGAACAGAATGAGATCGTTCGCTACAAAGCAAGGCTTGTAGCGCATGGTTTTACCCAACGTCCAGGGGTGGATTTTGAAGCCACATACTCCCCGGTGATGGATGCGATCACCTTCTGATTCCTCATTGACTTGACAACTCAAGAGGGTTTAGATATGTGGCTTATAGACGTCGTGACTGCATACACATATGGAAATTTAGACCGAGACATCTATATGAGATTGCCTGACGGTTATTCTTTGCCTGCAGCATTAAAAGAGAGACAACATGACATCTACACAGTGAAACTGCAAAGATCATTATATGGTCTAAAACAATCTGGAAGGATGTGGTATAATAGACTGAGCGAATTCCTCGCAAAGCGAGGATATGCAAATGACGCAGTCTGCCCTTGCATCTTTATAAAAGTAAAGGCAACAGGATTTGTCATTATAGCCGTTTATGTGGACGACTTGAACCTCATCGGATCTCCTGAAGAGATCACTGAGATTTCTAGAAGCCTGACAGAAACTTTCGAGATGAAAGACATCGGAACGTCGAAATTCTGTTTAGGTCTTCAAATAGAGCATATTAACGATGTGATCATGTTACATCAGTCAACTTATACATCGAACTTGTTGAAAAGTTTCAAATAGATGAGTGACACCCCCTCAGTACCCCAATGATCGTTAGATCATTGGATGTGCATAAAGACCCTCTCCGACTGCTGGAAGAGGGGGAGGAAGTACTAGGCCCTGAAGTGCCTTATCTAAGTGCGATCGGTGCACTCCTTTACCTGGCTAACTGCACTCACCCTGACATAGCATTTGCAGTCAACCTACTAGCCAGCTATAGTGCTGCACCTACATAGTGGCACTGGGCTGGAGTTAAGCATATTCTGTGCTACCTCCAAGGGTCCATAGACTTAGGTCTATTATACAGGAAAGGGGCAACAACAGGTTTAGTTGGTTATGCTGATGCAGGTTATAGATCTGATCCTCACACAAAGAAGTCTCAAACCGGATACATGTTCACCTATGGCTCACATATCTTGGAGATCTGTGAAGCAGACCATGACGACCATCTCATCCACACATCCAGAACTTTTAGCAATCCACGAAGCAAGCAAAGAGATTTTCTGGCTACGTTCTATGATCCAACACATCCTCACCTCTACCGATTTGATGACCGACGTTCTTGAGCCTACTCCACTCCATGAAGACAATGCAGCATGTATAGCCTAGCTACAGGACGGCTACATCAAAGGCGACAAGACGAAGCATATCTCTCCCAAGTTCTTCTGGACGCATGACCTTCAGAAGCAAAAACAGATTGAGGTACAGAAGATCCAATCATGTAATAACTTGGCGGATTTGCTTACCAAATCCCTACCTTCTAGTATCTTTGAGAAACTTGTAAATGGGATTGGGATGAGGAGAGTGAGAAAATGTAAACTGGGTCAGGATGAGAGAACTATGAATGTGTAGATACATAGAAGACTGATTTATAGATTCATAGGAAATCTGCAAGCCTGAAGCTTGGTCAGATGAGGGGGAGTCAGAGTTGTACTTTTTTCCCTTGGCTATTAGTTTTTCCCACAGAGTTTTCCATAGTCAAGGTTTTGACGAGGCAACCTCGTTGACTCTGGATCCTAAAGCATCCACCCCTAGACACATCCCTAAAATAGGGGAAGTTATAGATAAACTGTTCTTTATTTAACAAGGCAGTTATCCTAACTCGGATCCTGAAAAATCCACCTCTTATTCAATGTTGGTTGGATAAGGGGAAGTGTTATGAATATGCCCATGAGGCCCATTGGGTATCCACCCATTCATTGAAAGCTATGTATATGAGGGAGGGTATGTGGGCTTCTAACTCTTTACACTGATTACTCTACTTTTCCCTTCACAACAGCTATAATTTTTTTAGTGTGAGATTTTGAATGTGTTAAAATTTTTTGGGAGAATATTTTGAATACATGTGACCTATGGTCACGGTTTACCCTTTTACTCGATTTTTTTGGCATGTATTATATACACAGACAAAGAAGGGGGTGTATGAATCTATATTTGTCAAAAATGACAAATATGTCCCTTCATAAGTCTCACATCTCTCTTCCAGTTTAAATATATTTTACACGAATTTAACGTACATCCGCTTCTTGGGGACAAGCCTTTTAGGGCCTGTTCTTTTGCAAGAAATGGGCTTTCATGGCACTGTAGCTGTAGCTGTACTTATTTGTTTGTTTTCTCCTTGAGCTGTTCTTTTGGGGGAAAGTTTGGGATGGAATCTGGGCTGATGTGGCGACCAACTTTCCAATTTTTGTATTCCTGGCTTTTGTTGGGATTACGGTGGAATCTTGGGCACATTCCCCCCCCCCCCCCCCCCCCCAACAATCTCCACATAACCTCACTTTTGTCATCCAAATTTCTTCAACAAAAAGAACACAAGGAAGTTGCGTGGACCTTACATTACTTTCTCAACTCCACTTTTCATACAACTTTCCAACCAAAAACACACAAAAATCCATTTCTCTCTCTCCTCTGATTCCACACATCTCCAACTTTCTCAACTTCTTCTTTCTTGCAAATGAACATGCTTTCTTGCAAAAGACCGGGCCCTTATACTCACAAGAAACGTCTGGTCATCCTAACTGCTTGCTTGAAATCATTTGTTTCCTAGCTCCCGACTTCATAACTGCATCCCAATTTTAACGGCTACCCCCGATCCCTTGGCCCCTCGTAAGTTGCAATAAATCCCTAAAAAAAAATAGGGAAACATTCCTGCTTTCGTCCTATTTAAATCCCCCTCCCTCCTCCATTCTCCTCGATCCACACCCTAGCTAAAACCCTAAACCTCTTCATAATCTCCCATCAAATGGAAGAATCGGTCGCCAACCGTTTTAACTACGAATCTCACAAAAATTCCAAAAACCAAAGTTTTTTCTGTCCCATAACAGGGATCTACAGCAGCAAACACAGCCCAAGACCTCTGCCAACAGACCCGTTTCAAGATTTAGTCTCGTTTCTCTTCTCGCATGATCACAAAGGAAACACTGCCCTGGTTGATTCCTCATCTGGGTTCTCGATCTCGTATTCGGAGATCCAACTCATGGTTCGATCCGTAGCCTGTGGGCTGCAAAAGCTCGGAATTTTGCAGAATCAGGTGGTTCTCATTCTCCTTCCCAATACAATCCTGTATCCTGTAATATTTTTGGGTGCTCTCTCAATGGGAGCTGTTGTTACCACAATGAACCCTCTCAGTAGCCACGAAGAAATCAAGAAATCCATTAAAGCTTGCAAATTGGCCACAATCTTTACCACTTTCGATAACATACCGAAAGTTGATGGATTCGGAGCTGGGATAGTCCCAGTCCCTGAAAACATCAACTTGGATTCGGCAAAGTATTCCCTTTTCAATTGGTTACTTTCATCGGATCCCAAACAGTTTGTAGAGCCTAAGATTAGGCAAACTGACACGGGGGCCATCCTTCATTCTTCGGGTACTTCAGGATTTAGCAAAGGAGTCGTTTTAACGCATGGTAATTTGATAGCTGCTGTTGAGCTTTTCGTGCGGTTTGAGGCCTCGCAGTACAAGGAAAAGACTTGGGAGAATGTGTATCTAGCTGCTCTACCGATGTTTCATGTTTACGGTTTGTCACTCTTTGCGATGGGCCTCCT
Source organism: Scilla litardierei (assembly GCA_030789695.1). Taxonomy (NCBI): domain Eukaryota; kingdom Viridiplantae; phylum Streptophyta; class Magnoliopsida; order Asparagales; family Asparagaceae; genus Scilla; species Scilla litardierei. The sequence continues at coordinate 185,749,604 of CM061142.1, read as the reverse complement.
ATCTTTGGGTTCAATGATTGTGGTTATGAGGAGGTTCGATGTGGCAGATGTTGTCAGAGCTATTGATAAGTACAATGTTACACATTTCCCCGTTGTTCCCCCGATATTGGGGGCTCTTGGAAGGGCCAAATATGCGAATGGATGCGGTTTGCTGTCTCTGAAGCAGATTTCGTGTGGTGCAGCCCCTCTTAGCAAGAAATTTGTTCAAGATTTCCTCAGCATCTTTCCTCATGTTGACATCATTCAGGTGATCTCTATTAGCTAGCTTCTTGTTTTGTTTGATTTGCTCATTAAGAGCACTTCACTGTTTTCCTCTTTTTCATGAACATCTAAAGCTAAGCATTCTAATTAGCAATACACACACACACATACATGTTACATGTTTGTATACATATACACACATACACACACATATATATACATGTTTGTATACATATACATACATACGCACATATATGTGTGTGTGTATGCGTGTGTGTGTGTATATATATGGAGTCTGATTAATATACATTCAGATGGATCAAACATGCGGATCCATCCAATTTAAATTTAGAATGGACAACCTAAATGAAAAATCTGTTCAGTTGGATGTGATATAACATGTTTAAACTACATACAAACAAAATTTCAAATGATTTGGACATGTTTTGTCCATGCATTAATTGGTTGAAAAATTAGTCGATTTTATGACTATTCTAAAATAATGATTTTGCAACCACTTGAAGCATGTGTAAAACATGCCCAAATCATTTGATATTTTATTTGTAGATAGTTTAGACATGTTACATCACATCCAACAGAACAAAATTTTCATTTAGGTTGCACAATTTTAAATTTAACTTGGATGGATCTGCATGTTTGATGATTGATCCATCCAAATGTATCCTAGTAAACATATATTTATTATACATTTGACAGTGTTTTTTGAATTTTAGGGCTGACTAGGACAAGCTGACTAGGACAAACATGTTGATAGAAAGATAGATTGGATTTAATCTTGAGGAATGAATGGTTGAGCTGATATTTTGTGAAAAGTTTTGGAGGGAAAAACATTTCTAGGGAAATGAAAGTTTATGGGGAATGAAAGTTTCTGGGGAAATGAAACTTTATGGGAAATGAAAGTTTCTTGGAAATAGCAGGGTGCACACAATTAATGCATTTAGGAAAAAACATAAATTTGCACTTAATGCTGTTGATCGAATGCTCATGCAGATCGAATGATATCTCCCTCAACGCGGGGCATACCGTCTGTTCGACTCATGGGGCAAAGATGCGCGCCGAAGGCACCCACTAAATTTTTTTACGCTAATTTGTTGTTCCGCGCCTAAAGCGCCCGCACCGATTTTTTTACGCTAATTTGTTGTTCCGTGTCAAATGCGCCCGCGCCGAATTTGTTGTTCCGCACCGAAGGCGTCCGTGCTGCTAAATATTTTTATGCTAATTTGTTGTTCCACGCAATTTTGGCTGTAGAAATAATGTTTTAGGGAATAAAGATTTCGTGGGGGAAAATCTTAAATGAACCGTGCCTGCGGGCACGGGTTATGACTAGTATATATATATAATACATTTGAGGAGGTTGACCCATGTGGCAATCAAACAAGTATGTCACATGGGATGCCACGTCACCCCTCACATAAATTCGACTAATTTTTCAATCAATTGATGTATGGACAAAACCTGTCCAAATCATTTGAGTCCAAATCATTTGACGTTTATTTGTAGGTAGTTTAGACATGTTACATCACATCCAACGAAACAGATTTTTCATTTAGATTGTACAATATCAAATTTAACTTGGATGGATCTGCATGTTTGATCCATCCAAATGTATCCTAGTCTATATGTATATATAATATTTGAGGAGGTTGTCACATGTGATGTGTTTGTCCCATATGGCAATCAAACAAGCATGTCCCATGTGATGCCCCTTCACCCACAAAAAAACCCACAGGCTCACTATTTACGGTTCTGCCATTGCCCTTTGAAATACCTAAAGAACACCCCAAAACACCTACCATCTTTCCCCTAGCCTTTAACATCTCAAGAAACCCACCCTCAGCAAGCTTAATTACAAGTTTGCCATTGGGCTTTTTCCATTTTGCACTAGTTTTTTGCACTTTAATCCCTGCATTTCCTCCCATTTACCCCCAGACAATATCGACACTAACAACCACTCTTCTCTCTCTTTTGTTACTGTGTGTGGGCCCTACATCCCGTGGGTGGGGTTTTTGGGTTCCCGTACACTATGTGCGCATGTTATTTCTAGTATATATATATATATAATAATGGAGAAGTGCTGACAGCGCTGGAAATTTTTCCAGAGCTGTCAGCGATCTGACATTGTTACAGATTTTTTTTAGATTTTTTTGCAGTGGTTAGATATACTTGTTAGGTAGCTCCCCACAAATTTTCAGGTCGATCCAACACCGTTTGAGCCTCCGTTCATCGATTACAAAAACGTTGCGCAAAACTGTCCATCGATTTCAAAAACGTTGCGCAAAACTGTCCACAGTTTTGCGCAACGTTTTTGAAATCGATGAACGGAGGCTCAAACGGTGTTGGATCGACCTGAAAATTTGTGGGGAGCTACCTAACAAGTATATCTACCAACTGCAAAATTTTTTATTTAAAAAATACTCTAACGACCCCAGATAACTGACAGCGCTGGAAAAATTTCCAGCGCTGTCAGCACTTCTCTATTATTCTCATATATATAGGTTAAAGTGTTCGTAGGGTAACTCCTTAGATGAAATCTAAGGAGTCGCCACCATTTTCCCCCTTATCCCAAAATTTTTGTAGATTTTATTTTTAATGGGGTTGTTGTGCACATCCTGGATGATCAACATACCAAAAATCAAGTCAATCTAATACTTTTAGAACCCTCATCTACCCCTTGCAACTTCAACGGTCTGAAAACGTGTTGAAAACCCCATGAAGTTGTAACGGATAAATGGGGGCTCTAAAAGTATTGAAATGATTTGATTTTTGGTATGTTGATCATCCATGAGGTGAACAACAATCCCAAGAAAAAAATTCGAAAAAATGTAGGATATGGAAGAAAATGGGGGCGACTCCTTAGATTAAATCTAAGGAGTCACCCTAGGAACACTTTACCCATATATATAAGGAAAAGGTTCCTAAGGTGACTTCTTAAGAAATTATCAGTATTCGGCCTTAACACATATGTTATACTAACTTTATGGATAATCTAACCTGTTCATTATGATCTACATGTCAACAAATATTTGTTTACAAAAGTTCATGAACTTTTAATCGGTCTTAGCCATGCATCATGTAGTTACAAAGTGAACGGTTTCTTAACAAAATGCAATATCAAATAAATCATGTATTTATCTCATATTATTTTAGATATTGTGGTTCACATATCTCAGCAGCTAAGCCACATACAATTTCAAAAAATTCCATCTTCCCTATTTTTTCGGATGACTAGAATAGTTTATTTTTATGTCATATTCTAAAACCCCACAGCATCAAATATTGGATGTACCCAAGTTGTTTTGCTCATTCAGCCCATCGTCATAAAAAGTTAATTTCATGCGAAATTGTTAGATTTACAGTGAGTGGATGAATGCGCAAAATCCTTGCATCCACCCAATATTTACTGTTTTAGGATTTTATAATATGAAGATCAAAATGAACAATTCTGATCATTTGGGGGATGGTGAACTTTTCAATGTGCATATGTGGCTTAACCACATATGTCATATGTTTTCCATTATTCTAGCACGTGTACATATATACATATACATACACACACATACATACGTATGTATGTACATATATTTGTACATATTATATACCAGTTATTATCAGTGACCATAGAGCACATGTTATTCAAAATATTCTTTCGAAAAATTTTAACCCATTCAAAATTCCTCCCCCCCCCCCCAAAATTTTTTTTTTTCAGCCTCTTCAAAACCTTCCGAAAAAATTTACACATATCTTCAAAATATCACCCCTAATAAAATTTATAACCACATTCAAACTAAAATTTAGTTCTCCCATAGAATTTAGTTACACCTAAAGTTTATTTCTCTCCAGATTTAGTTCCCTCAAATTTAAAATTTAGGTCTCTTTAGATTTAATTTCACCCAAAATTTTAAATTAAAATTTAGTTTTCTTAGAGAATTTACTTCTCCAAAAATTTTAGTTTCTACCAAAATTTAGTTCCATTTAGATTTAGTTCCCCCAAAATTTAAAATTTTAGTTTCCCAAAATTTAATTCTCTCTAAATTTAGCTTCTCCTAAATTTTTAGGGGTTTCCTCCCAAAATTTTCACAAACTCTCAGCTTACCCCATTGATTTCTCAAAATTTAATCTCAGCCATCTATCTACCTACCCTTTTGTCCAAGTCAGTAACCACATTCAAAAATATCGCTCAATTGTATAATAGATATATGTGGATATGTACACTCACACAATCAAAGTCATAACCATGATTGTTATGCTTCATCTTATATGCAATCTTTTTTAGAATCAGGCCATGCATTAATGCCATCTAATTCATCCGAAGTAATGAAATAAAAAGATCATGGGAAAACTCTCAAAGCATTAGTAAGTTCATGATTTTTCCTTGAACCTAGACGATCTTCACAAGTTTTCATTGAGATATGCATATTAGTTAATCCTTTTCTTTTATTCAGGGATATGGCATGACAGAGTCTACCGCGGTAGGAACTCGGGGATTTAATGCTAATAATTTTAAAAAATATAATTCAGTAGGACTCCTGGCTCCAAATATGCAAGCCAAAGTGGTTAATTGGAACAATGGTACTTGTCATCCTCCTGGAAAAAGTGGTGAGCTATTTCTACTCGGACCAGGAATTATGAAAGGTAAAATCTTAGTTTCAAGTTCCGTGCTACATGGAAAAATTGGTTGATGTTGATTTGATTGGATGCATGGCCTATTTTATAGCTTCCTTTAAACGTAATTGTGTGTCTTATGGTAATCATTCCATTGATGACATGATACGGAAACATGAAATTATGGCATGTCCCGCATAAATAATTTTAAAAAATTATGTGATTTTAGTTTGTTGTTGTTAAAGGTATTAGTTTCTTCAATTGATGTTTGATATCTTTCATGTTCTATATGTCAGAACTCTAATGTGTTTTGTTCGGCCCATTTTTGACACAATATCCGATAAGCTATCAGAAAGCCTACTTCATACAATTCTTTTTGGTTATTTGACATTTTGAACATCTGAAATATATAAACAGAGTAATATCTTATAAATCCTACATGACATGGCACCATTGGCCTTTCGAAGCAAGGCAACTATCTATAACTACAATTGATGTTGATGGAGAGAATGAATGGCTTGAAAGCTTTATGCTTTATGGAAAATCACTTTTCTGAAAGAATTCTTCATGGGAAATTAGAAAAAAAAGCTGGAAAAGAAATAAAAGCCTGTCAAATTATTTCTCATGCGAGAATTTAGCCTCAAAGAGTCCTCTACAAAGTCTAACGCTGTCAAAACTTCTCCTTTTAATACAGAAATTTAATAATAAAGTCTTTTTGTGGTGGGTTACTGGAATAATCAAGAGGTAATACTTTTTCCTCCCATTGGACAAACATTGAATGAGATTGAGAACAATGATAACCAATAGTGCAGATTGGCAAGATGGTTAATTTTATATTTGTCTAAGATTGCATTGTGGTTCATCATGACTTTCCCTAACATGTTCTATCAAGTAAAGCTGTCAGACTTCATGATTAGTACCTCAGATATGATACTAAAACAGTTCGGTGTATATTTGCATTTTTAGATTTGAGCCTTGAAATCATCATGACATGCACGTTTTCTTTCATAGATTTATTTCCATGTTGGATTTTGTTTACTTTTCTATACAGAATTTTTTTAAATCCATATTAATGGGCAGTATCTTTCGTTACTTATCTGGGAAGATTATTCTAAATCTTTGTTGCGTTTGAATTAATGTGCTTTAACCTCGACCAATACACACAACTTCCTCATGATGCCTTTATGGCGCTGAGTTCAAGATTACATAGTAGTACATTGTCAGTGCTTCTACTAGTGTACTTTAAAGTGTAATGCAATTAATTTTAAGCGACGGTGAATATTTGTAGAGTACCTTAATAACGAGCTTGCGACATCATCAACAATTGATGAAGATGGTTGGTTGAAGACAGGAGACATCGCATATTTTGATCAAGATGGTTACTTGTATATTTTAGATCGGCTGAAAGATACAATTAAGTACAAGGGTTTTCAGGTATGGAAGAATAACTATTTTACTGATCATGTAATCTGGTTAATAACTACCGAACAAATAACTCAAATAATGTTTACCCGAAAGGAAAAAATGGAAATAATAGGAAAGCGTAGAGAACATCCTAAACCAGCATTCAACTAGTTCATCATTCTTGACTAGATCGCTTTATGCAGATTGCCCCAGCTGATTTGGAAGAGCTATTGATTTCTCATCCTCAGATCCTTGATGCGGGAGTGACATCGTACGGACAAATTTGTCTTAGATCCTTCTATCTTCTATATTTCATGCTTGACTCTTGTTCATTTCGTTTGCAGTGCTGAAGATGAAGAGGCCGGAGAGATACCAGTGGCATTTGTTGTCAGGAAACCAGGGAGCGATCTTACTTCAAAAGAAGTTATTGAATATGTAGCTAAGCAGGTAATCTCATTCACCCACCCATAGCGAATATGTGATAGACTTGGAACCGTTCCAGGATTCAAGAATGTTATGGTCTCTTTGGGTTACACTCACATAGTCTTGAAAATTTTGAGGGGAAACACAATTAGAATTCTGCTTGTCATGTTATTATGAAATTTTAATCAGTAAACAGAATGCAAACCTGTTGATTTGGTTGAAGTTAACAAATTAGGGAGTTACTACCAATCAGATCACTTGTTCTTAGGAGCAAAAGCTAGCCTGTGCTTGATTGAATTGGATATCACAATATGGTCGATTGTAGACTTGTAGTGTCATCACATCTATTACTTTTTGTCGTCTTGATGGTCTTCTGATCGATACTTTCTATGAACCACATTGACAAGTTTTGATAATTAACGTTACATCAACTTGTTTTGATAATTAAGGTACATGTGCAATGGTGTAATTCATGATTCTCCCCGCTTGATTAGAACTTAATCGAGACAATATTGAACCAAAAACCAAACCGAAGAATGGTGTTTGACGTTAAACTCATATTAATATTTTTCGACTTTATGTTATCTGGACACGTTTTACTAAGGCGAACTTCAAAATTTCTTTTTAGACCATCTATTTCCTACAGCCAAAAATCAATCATTTGAGAGCATATGTTATTTTCTATACATGCGACTCTATTTATGATATTGGTGGAGAAATTGGCGATGTTATTATTGTTGATTTCATCATCTTTGCTTGTCAAAATTGTCATTATATCACAAATTTCACCGATTATGACTGTTGACAAATAAAATTCAACAATTATTCTGTCTTACTTCTTTTCAAATTATCGTTTCCATAATATATATTATTATATAGGTGGCGCCATACAAGAAGGTGAGGAAAGTTATATTTGTCCTGTCAATTCCCAAGTCTCCAGCAGGAAAAATTCTGAGAAGGTTATTGAGGAAAGATGATGGAGCTTCAAGGATGTAGTTTTGATGAAAAGTGGCAACATCTCATGCTATTTTTGCCATTCGATTAATTTTTTAACCTCATTCTTGTCATTGATTTAATCATCATCATCATCCCACATGTATAAACTTGAATCACAATAGTTTACTGGGTTCTGATTCCTTTCAGAAAATTTTTGTTGTAAAATAAATACATGAGAAAATTCTAAATGCATTTTCTTGAAATAAAAAAATGAAAATAAAAAAAGGCAAAGGAGCATGACATTTCAGCTGTATTTTTTTGTTGTGAATATTAACTTATGGCTGTGGTGTTGCTCATGTTCTTCTAGTTGAATCTATGCATGTTATTGTTGAATTCTATTTTTAGAGCCAATGGATAAGCTTTAGCAAGGTCAGTGCTTAAAGCTCACTCTTAGTCGTGCTTGCTTGTAAGGATGAAAGCATGATACATGACAATATCAGTGGCATCAAAGGGTCAAAATATGATTGATGTGATTGGTTTGTGATGTTGTGTTAAAGCAAGAAATAACAGAAACAGCTGAGAGGACAAGGGATACAAATGATTTCTGAGAAATCTTATTGGACTAAACATGCGATTTGATGGGTCTTTGGCTAATAGACGTTAAATTCAATCTGACAATATGGAAATTTTGTGTTGTAGTTTTGAGTGCAATCCTATTTATCCATGCCCAATTTTTTTAGAATAATGGAAAACATATGATATATGTGGCTAAGTCACATATATCACCCTCCAAAACTTCGTCTTCTCTTTTTATTGGACGATCAGAACTGTTTAGTTTGATTTCAATAGTCTAAAACCACAAAACACAAATATTGGGTTAAACCCAGGGGTTTTGCTCGCTCATCCATCCATCGTAAAAAGTTCTATTCATGTGAAACCGTTAAATTTGCAGTGAGTGGAGGAAAGATCAAAACCCTTAAGGTTCATCAATACAGATTTTAGAATATGAAGATAAAAAATGAACGGTTCCTAGCATTCGAAAAAGTAGTGGAGGACGAACTTTTCGAGACGCATATGTGACATAGCTCTATATGTCATGTTTATCGTTAATCTCTTTTTTTTCTAATGTAAGGCTAAAGTTTGTTTAAAAACATATACGGAAAAGAAAACAAATCTTATTGGCCTATCCATTGCCTTTTCGTCTCTTTCTTGAAATACTACTTAGAAAAGATATCTTTTCTAACTGAGATTCAAAGTATTTTAGGCTAGATTTTGTAAAACTACTTTGAGTTTTGGCCTGATTTCATAAAAATATCAACTTTAAAAACACCACTACCTTAAAACTTTTGAAGTTTAAAAAAATTACCCTAAACATTGACCGAGTTTCAGGTAGTTTCTTTTTCTCAAATTTATGAGAAGTATTATGAAATCAGGCTAAAGTTTAAGGTAGTTTTATGTAATCATGCACTAGTAGAAAACAACTTATCAGCCACGGATCATCCGTCACGGATTTAATTCGTGGCAGATATTTGAATAATTTCCACGGATTAATCAGTGACGATTAATCAGTGACGGTATTTCCGTGGCTGATGGGACTAACATCCTTGGAACATCTGCCATGCACCAAATCCGCAGCAGATGAAAATCATCTGTCACAAATAGTTCCTGGCAAATGTCTTTGGCCACGTGTCACATCTGTCATGAAATTGTCCGTCACAGATGTGCATCTGCCTTGATCAGTTCTGTGGTTGATGCCTATCCGTTACGACCAGATTCATGGCAAATAGGCAAATTTTTTCGCCCAAATCGAGGGCGGACGGGCGCGGCTGAAATAAGCCCACGCTTGTTGCACTCAATCATTTTCCCCTCTACCAAAATTTTTATCCACATCTCTCTCTGTCTACCTCCCGATCTCTCCATTGCAGCCTTGCAGTGGCGACGACATCCCTTGCGACGGCGGGGCGGCGAAGGCGCACCTCCTCCCATTTGCTCTCTCTCCCTCCTTTGCCATCCCATCTGCCCCTCTCTCTGTATTATATTTGTCACGCCCTGCAACCCAAGGCCGCAGCATGTTTTGCAAAGTTGGCAGGTCTTGCAGTTAACCAGTAATGACAATAACATTGCAACACCAAACTATCTCAAAGTCAAATATCAGCTGACTCTATCTTGGGATCTAGGTCCCCAACTGCAGGATACTCCTCGATATTATCAACATCTGGTGTTCAATGCAAAGCAAGAGCACTAAGTAAATCACAATAACTTCAAGAATTTTGGTATTCAAACATTTATGTGAGCGCAAGCAAAACTGCTAAAAATAAGGCTCTAAAATAATAAGAAGCACATTTATCAAGGAACTAACTATACAAGCTAACATACATCATTTTCAAAGAATAAAGTAATATGCATCATTGTTTTGTGATAGACTTCTTACTTTCTACAAGTTTAAGCCAAACCTAGGTCGTGAATCATATTGGGGAGTACAGGAGCAACCATGGATACCACTACGGGCCACGGGAGCGCTCACCCATGCTAATCCCACAGAAACAACAGGAGGCAGACACATGACTCATTGACTCACATTAACAACCAGAATGTAACTGTTTTCTGGAACAAATCATGGCTCATGTCGCTCCCACACTCCCACAAATATGATTTACCCCAAACCCAGTGAGTCAAGTGCTCGGTGTAAATAAGTGTACATCACTAACCTCTCAGTGATATGTCACATGTGTTATTTTTAATATGATACTATTCCTTTTATTGTCACATGAAGCAATCATTCAATTTCTTGATTTCAAGTGTAGTCACATTGAATTCAGGCAATATGTGGGTGTGCTGTGTGGTACCATACATGCTCATGTCCATTATTTTAACAAGATGTTCTTCAGGATATTACACTGGATATTCACAACAGGATTCAACAAGACCTTCTAGTGTTTATCATTGCACACCCATCATAATGCTAAATTCAATGTCATGGACTTATTGTGTAATAAACATCAATTACTTAACAACAAGTAACATGGTTAATAGTCATATCAAGCATTCAACAAGTGGCAGATATTACGAACAATATTTGAGCATCTATTGAAATAGAGCATTAATAAATACCTGTACATGAGAGTCAAGCTAAAATTGCACTTCATTTGATATTAAGATGAATCAACAAGTGAAAAAGGAGATCATTGATAATGATCTCAGTTAAGTTTCACCATCGATCATTTTTAACGGGACTAACCATATTCATGGTCTCAATTTCATTCTTAGGCAACATATGGACTTAACCATCAAAACCATATTTTTATGGTTTAATCTTATGAACTCTCAATCATACATTTAGGGACTTAGCCCTCAGTTTTCATCATTGTGCAATCTGAAATTTGAAGGGACAAAGCATACAACGTAGCCCAAGGCAACCAATCCTTCGATGAGCAATGATTTACAATTCTTTGGTCTACATGGCACAAAATAGTATTCAATCCTATGTAGAAAAAGATCTGCAGATTCATTTCAATACCAAAAACTTGCCTGACAAGAAAAATCAGAGCCAAGATTAACCTTGGCTGAAATTTCAGAGCCAAGTATGGCTCAAAATATCATGTTAGAGGTGAAGCAGAACATATGGCAGCGGCATGAGTTGCCACCAAGCCCAAAATTCACTAATTTACGCTCAGATTTCATCATAGCATAAGAACATAAAGGTTTAACGCCGAAATTCCTGAGTTTAGAGTGATTTACCTCGATTTCGAGCTCATAGAACGAATATAACAGAGATCCTAACTTCAATTTCAAATCAGTCCTCAAAACAGAGAGTAATAACCCCAAATTGCACTAAAAAGGCAGCCTTTTGTGAAAACTGAAATTTTTAACAGGAAAGCTGAAATTTTGAACTCACACATGCTTAAATAGAGGATGGGAGAGCCTAGAAGGTCAAAGGAAGAGAGGAGAAAGAGCCACGTTACCCTTACCTTCATATCTGAAGTAAAAATGTGGCAAACCCCCAAAAATTAGGGCTTGGAAGGAACCATGTGTAGCATGAGGTGGAAGGAGAAGGAGCCTCTACTTACTCCAAGCAGGTGCTGGCAAGATGAGGTACGATCTGATCTCTTTTCTCTCTCTCTCTCTCTCTCTCTCTCTCTCTCTCTTTTCTTTTTCTTTTTTTTGCCGCTGCTGGCTTCTCACGCGCGAGCCGCTGTTTTGCGAGAGAGAGAGAAACGCGCAGAGAGAGAGAGAGAGAGAGAGAGAGAGAGGAGGAGGAGGGGAAGAGAGAAATGGCTAAGTTGTGGGTTATTTTGGGGTGGGCCTGGATAAAAAAAGAAAGAAAAATTAAAAGACAGAAAAAAGACAGAGAGAGAAAGTGGCAGGAAAAAGGCCTTGGGGCTTTTTTTAGACTGGGCTTCACATTCTACCCACCTTACAAAAAAATTCCGTCCTTGGAATTACAAAAGGTTAAACAGAAATTAAGATACATTAAACAGGTATGGATAATGCTCATTTATTTCATCCTCTCTTTCCCAAGTGAACTCTTCAGGAAAATCCTTATGCCACATCACCTTCACTAGGTTGACTACCCTGTTCCGGAGAACCTTCTGCTGACGATCAACAATATATACTGGTTGTTGCTAATATGTCAAATCAGGCTTCACTGTAATCTCAGAGTGATCAACCACATGAGTTGGATCTCTCACATACTTGCGCAACTGAGACACGTGAAAAACATCGTGTACTCCTTCTAAAGATGGAGGTAGCGCAAGTCTGTAAGCCACTTCCCCTACACGCTCCAAAATATCAACAGGTCCGATGAAGCGAGGACTAAGGTTTCCCCTTCGTCCAAATCTAATCAGACCTCTGGTAGGAGAAATCTTCAGAAATACATCGTCACCAGGCTGGAACTCCAAATGTCTGCGCTTCGCATCCGCCCAGTGCTTATACCGATCTTGTGCTATCTGAAGCTTCTCCCTGATGGTACGCACAATATCTACAGCCTCTATGATCATCTCCGGTCCATCCAGCTCCCTGTCACCCACATCATTCCAACTCAAACGTGAGCGACACTTTCTTCCGTACAATGCTGCAAAAGATGCCATACCGATATTGGCCTGGTAACTGTTGTTATATGCAAACTCCACAAGATGTAGGTGATCCTCCCACGATCCGTTGAAGTCTAACATACAGGCACGTAGCATATCCTCCAATATTTGTATAGTGCGTTCTGACTGTCCATCTGTTTGTGGATGATATGCTTTACTAAAACTCAGATGGGTTCCCAGATGTTCCTGGAGACTTTTCCAAAAATGTGAGGTAAAACGAGTATCTCTATCTGAAACTATACTCACGGGAATACCATGCAGCCTCACAATCTCATCCATATATTTCTTGGCAAGCACTTCTGTTGACTGGCCAACTCGAAAGGGAATGAAGTGAGCTGACTTGGTTAACCGATCAACGATCACCCACACATCATCATTGTGTTTCGTGCTTCTAGGCAATCATATCACAAAATCCATGGTGATGTGTTGCGATTTCCATTCTGGAATACGTAAAGGCTGCAACAGCCCAGCAATCCTCTGTGCTCTGCTTTCACCTGCTGACATGTCATACACTTGACCACACTGTTGGCAAATTTCTCTTCATGCCGTGCCACCAATAATATTGTCGCAGATCCTTATACATGTTGGTCCCACCTGGATGGATAGAGTATGGAGAACTATGGGCTTCCGCCAGCAACTCTTCTCGAATATCCCCAGATGGTACACAAATTCTATTGCCAAATCTCAAAGACCCATCTTCATGAATTTTGAACTCAGGTCTTTGTCCTGCCATCACCAGGTTTCTAATCTTCTGCAACTTCTCATCATTTGCCTGAGCAACCTTGATCATTTCTACTAGAGTTGACTGAATCTTTATATTCATTAGTGAGGCAGTCAATCCAATCAGAATCACATTTATTTCCATATCTTTAATCTCCTGCTGCAGTTTCCATTGAGCCGTAAGTGTCATTACTGTTGGTAGATGACTCAGTGCATCTGGTACGACATTGACCTTTTCAGGGTGATATTGGAGGTCAATGTCATAATCTGCCAACAACTCAATCCATCGACGTTGCCGCATATTAAGCTCCTTCTGAGTGAAGATGTATTTCAGACTCTTGTGGTCTGTGAAAATCTTCACATGCTCCCCCAACAAGAAATGCCTCCATATCTTTAATGCAAATATAACTGCGGCTAATTCCAAATCATGGGTAGGATAATTCCTCTCATGGTTCTTCAACTGCCTGGATGCATAAGCTACTACTCGACCATGTTGATGCAATACACAACCAAGCCCTCTACCAGATGCATCACAGAACACTTCAAATCCCCCGGTTCTATCTGGAATAACTAGGACTGGTGCTGAGGTTAAACGTTTCTTCAATTCCTGAAAATCCTCTTCGCAAGTCTTAGACCAGACAAACAACACATCCTTTCTCGTCAGCCGAGTCATGTGCTCTGTGTTGAGTATTGGACTTCTCCCTACTTGGTGTTAATGATGAGCAAACATAAATACTTGTGACTAATCCCCTATTTTGTAGTTAATCCATTGCCTAAGCTTATTATGAAGATCTACTTGCAATGGATGACACTCAAAGATCATTGAAGGCAAATGAAATAGATTGGATGATCGTAGATGGTGATTGAAGCTCCTAGAAGACTTCAAGCTCATGCGTTGGATAGAAGAGAGAGTTCGTCAAATGTAACTTTCCTATTTCTCTTCTAGTATGTAGCTTAGAAGTAGAACATTGTTGGAGCACACACACATCTTCATTTCTGTCTTAGGATGTCTTTAGTTCAAGCTTCCTTTGACTCCAATTCATTTCAAACTAGATTGTGCATGTCATGTCTATAACAGTCGACTGCTGAACGTTTTACAGTCGCCTGTCTAAAAAACAGTCGACTATGTTTTGTTTTACAGTCGCCTGTTATGCATAAACTTTTGCAGTCTAGTTTTGGGCTTCTCTGTTTTATTTCTTCAGGCGACTTATGAATGATTCACAGGCGCCTGTCTAAGTGACAGTCGACTGTGTTTCGTTAATCAGTCGCATGTCTATCTTTGGCCCAAATCTTAGTCTCTCTGTTTATTTCGGCCAGTCGACTTATGTTGGATTTACAATCGACTGTCCATTAGATCAGTCGACTGTCAATGCTGCTTCAGTCGTCTGTCTGTGAGCCTAATTGTTGACTTAACTCTCTGGAAAATCTCAGGGTTTTGACAATCATCTATAGAAGGAATTACAGTCGCCTGTTCTGATTAACAGTCGCATGTCGTCTCTTTATCAGTCGTCTGTCCTGTTCTCCCAGATGTTTTCCAGATTTCATCTGCTTACCATTCTTCGGCCAGTCGCCTGCTGTAGGATGTACAGTCGCCTGTTGGTTCAACAGTCGACTGTCTTTGCCTATCAGTTGACTGCCCACGTGGTAAGTTACAGTTATGAATTGATCACTCCGTATTTTACACCCTTTTTTGCATGTTTGCATGCCACTTTGATCGCTCATATCGCATTTTTCACAATTATTCGACAATATTGCGATGTTTTTCACGATTTCTTGTTTTTGTCGTATTTCAGGAGATATAGAGCGATTCGGAGTGATTTTGAGATCAAGCGGATTTACACCCACTCCGGAGTGTCACCCAAGGCTCTTTTGAGGGCTATTTGGCGATGAAAGACAAGTGGAAGAGGAAGGAACTTCGTAGGAGCGACGAGGAAGCGAAACGATGAAGAATGTGCATCTGCAGCACCTCACTTGGCCGAGTGAAGCACTCACTCGGCCGAGCAAGAAGACCGCTCGGCCGACCAGACCGGACACGCACCAACAGAAGGAAATCGGCGTGCACTCGGCCGAGTAACGATAGTCCACTCGGCCGAGTATGAAGATCGCATCGCCCGAGTGGCATGGGAAATCCACCATCAAAAAAGGCCGACTTACTAGAAATGTACAGGCTTTTGATGGTTCCGACTCGGCCGAGCGAGAAAAGCCCCTCGGCCGAGTGAGTAAAGCCCCTCGGCCGAGTCATCTCCGAAGACAGACCCCCGAAAATCCCCAACTTACTGTAAATCTACAGGGTTTGTCACTCGGCCAAGTGACATTTGTCACTCGGCCGAGTGAGCCGCCCCGCCTGCTGCGTAAACTGTGATTTCTGGGCTGCGCAGGGGCATTTTTGTCACGATTGTTTGGGCGATTTTGAGGGGTATTTAAACCCAGTTTTTGCCCTAGTTTAGGGGAAATTTTTGATACTTTTGGCAGCCTTTTTAGAGAGCTTTTTAGATCATTAGATTTAGTTTTTCTCTTGGAGATTAAAAGGTTATTTTTGTTGGATGCTATTGGGTTCTCATTGGTTTGTCTCTTTTCTCATCAAAAACTCTATTTTTGTTGATACTTTCTCTATTTGCAATGAATTGTGCTGAATTTGTCATGGATTTTCTTATGAATTGCATGATGATTAGTGAGTAGTTTTATCGTCTTAGGGCATAAGGATGAACCCTATGAACCCTATTTCCAAATTGTGATGAATTGGTGAAATTCTTGCTAGAATTGATTAGGGTTAGGTTGGGATTGATTAATTACGAATGGCTAGGGATTCATATCGATTGGGATTTGCAAGAGATTGGGTCCCAATTGATAAGAAGCCCTAGAAATTCGATTTAGATTTACGGTTGGACTTCTCTAGAATTGGTTTGCAAGAGATTGGGCCAAAGCTAGGATTTTTAATCGTGTTTCTATACCAATATCCGTTTGCAAGAGATTGGACGGGTAGGAACTATCTCAACCTAGGTCGTAGCTAGAGTTTACACGAGAGTGGGCTCGAGATACGATTGAACGATGATGTTGATCCTAATGCTAGCGGCTTAGGTTAGGCTTTGCAAGAGATTGGGCCCTATCCTAGGTTTGCTATAGACCGGCAATAGCGCGAGAGCGTGAGCTTGGTTCTACATCTAGTTGCGACTAGTTCACCTAAAATTCAAGTCTAGCAATGATGTAACCTACGAATCACAACGACGAGATACGGTCCGTAGCGGGGATTCCCTATCCCTAGGCGCTTTATTTTATTGATATTTCTATCGACATTCGAACGATTGTGACAATTTTACCCAAAATTATTCTCGACCATTTTGATAGCTAGGTGATTAGAAGGAGACACTGTCATTGTTCCTCCCTGAGTTCGATACCCGCTCGCCGCTACACCGTGCGCTTACGGTAAGACTACGAGTCGCTCGTCCTGGGTGCGTGTGCATACCGGGGCGCGATCAAGTTTTTGGCGCCGTTGCTGCGGAGGTGACGATTTTGACGGTGTTCGATCTCGATCACCCGGTTAAATTTTGATTTCTTTCTTTACTTTTTCTTTATTCCTTTCTAACTCTGTTTACAGCCAAGTTTGCATGCTCTCCCAATACTTTCCATAAGATTTTAACATGTAACATGGGGGATGCAATGTCAATGACTGAATCTAGCCAGGGAGATGATGATTCCTTCGCAGACCTTCTTAAGGAACTTGTCGATGAGGTCCACGCCACCGGAGCTTTTGCTATTAATATCGAGGACCCCCTCGAACAAATGTTTGCTAGCTTTGTGATGGATCAAATCTCCCCGAATGGGACTATTGGGGGCGACATCAGAGTTGATGTGAGGGACGACAAGCTATATTTCGAAGACAGTAGAACATGCATCGAAGAGTGCTACACCCCCAAGGAACCCTCTGGGCATACCGATATTCAGGGAAGTGGACTCTACGACTCCCACTCCTACATTTGTGAATTAACTGACATATCTCTTGATCTCAGGAATGAACTGAAGCAAAGTGGTGGCCACATCCATGCCCACACGGAGGTGTGCAGCGTCTATTCCGATGCATCGTCCTCACCAAGAAGCGAATCTGAGCCTCCACACGAGAGCGCACCGCATGAGCAGGAACTAGACTCAGATATTGATGAAGATGCCGAACTCTCACAAGCAAAGGAAGTAGATGGCATAACGCCACCCGAGGTAGAGCTTAAACAATTACCGCAAAATTTAAGGTACGCTTTCTTGGGTAATGAATTGACCTACCCGGTTATTGTTAATGCCCACCTCAACCATGATCAACTAGAAAGACTCTTAGATGTCCTTAGGAGTCACAAAGATGTGCTTGGCTACACCATCTCTGACCTTAAAGGAATAAGCCCTAGGCTTTGCATGCATAGAATCCACTTGGAAAATACTGAAGCCACCTCGATAGAGCCTCAAAGGCGGTTGAACCCTAACATGAAGGAGGTGGTTAAGAAAGATATTCTTAAGTTACTTGAAGCTGGCATTATTTACCCTATCTCTGATAGCCGGTGGGTTAGCCCCGTTCACGTCGTCCCGAAAAAAGGAGGGATGACCGTCATAAAAAATGAAAAGGGAGAACCCATTTCTACGCGTACCGTCACGGGATGGCGAATGTGCATTGACTATAGGAAGTTAAATAAAGCCACTAGGAAAGACCATTACCCATTACCCTTCATTGATCAAATGCTTGAACGCCTTGTCAAACATAAATACTTTTGTGATTTGGATGGGTATTCGGGGTTCTTTCAAATTCCCTTGCATGAAGACGACCAAGAAAAACCAATTTCACATGTCCTTATGGTACATATGCCTATCGTAGGATGCCCTTTCGACTTTGCAATGCTCCCGCCACTTTTCAAAGGTGCATGACATCAATCTTTTCCGATTACATTGAAAGTATTATGGAAGTCTTCATGGATGATTTTTCTGTGTATGGAAGTGAGTTTGATTCTTGTTTGGCTAATCTTACTAAAGTCCTCGAACGATGCCAACAAAACAACCTCACTCTTAATTGGGAAAAATGTCATTTTATAGTCACCGAGGGGATAGTACTCGGGCATCTTGTGTCCTCTAGGGGAATTGAGATCGACAAGGTGAAGGTTGAGGTAATCGAAAAACTCCCTCCTCCCATTAATGTAAAGGGCATTAGAGGCTTCCTTGGTCATGCGGGGTTTTACCGCCGCTTTATCAAGGACTTTGCCCAAATTGCCCGACCCCTTTCTTCCTTACTTGCTAAAGATGCCCCCTTTGTCTTTTCAGGAGAATGTTTGCAAGCATTTAATACGTTGAAGGAAGCACTAATCTCCGCCCACATCATACAACCGCCGGATTTGAGCCTTCCCTTCGAGCTTATGTGTGATGCAAGTGACCAAGCCATTGGAGCGGTGCTAGGACAAAGGAAAGACAAAAAGCTTCATGCTATATTCTATGCTAGCAAAACATTGGACGACGCGTAGAAAAATTATACTACCACCGAGAAAGAGCTTTTAGCGATTGTCTACTCCATCGAGAAGTTCCGTTCCTACCTCCTTGGATCCATGGTTATTGTCCACACCGACCATGCGACATTGAAGTATCTTCTAAGCAAGAAAGAGGCAAAACCAAGATTAATAAGATGGATACTTTTGTTGCAAGAATTTGACTTGGAGATTAGAGACAAGAAGGGAACGGACAACGTTGTGGCGGACCACTTATCTAGGCTTGTTCGCGGCGAGGAGGACGAGAGCTTACCTATCGATGACACCTTTGTTGATGAGAGGCTATACGCCATAAGGCCCGGAGAAGTGCCTTGGTATGCGGATCTCGTTAATTATTTGGCTTGTGGGATAAAACCATACGGGATGCCCACGCAACAAAAGAGGAGGTTTATGCACGAAGTCCGTAATTATTTTTGGGAAGATCCGTATCTCTTTAAGATTTGCAAGGATGGTGTTATCCGGAGATGTGTTTCCAAGGAGGAGGCCACGTCAATCATCTTGCATTGCCATGGTATGCCATGCGGGTGACATCACGCCTCATCTAAGACCACCGCTAAAATATTGCAATGCGGGTTCTTTTGGCCGACCATGTTCAAGGATACGCATGACTTCGTCAAGGGATGCGATCGATGCCAACGGACCGTGAATATATCAAGGCAAAACGAGATGCCGATGAGGCCCATTCTAGAAATTGAGCTATTTGATTATTGGGGAGTGGACTTCATGGGACCTTTTCCGTCAAGCAAGGGAAACAAGTACATCTTATTAGCCGTGGATTACGTCTCTAAATGGGTGGAAGCCATTGCGACCCCTACAAATGATGCAAGGGTGGTGTCCAAGTTTTTCAAGCAAAACATCTTCCCACGCTTTGGAGTGCCTCGTACTTTGATAAGCGATGGGGGAAGCCATTTTATAGAAAACAAATTTGAAGCCATGTTGAAAAGATATGGGGTGAATCACAGAGTTGGCATGGCATACCATCCCCAAACGAGTGGCCAAGTGGAGGTGTCAAACCGAGAAATCAAGCAAATTCTAGAAAAGACCGTAGATAGATCTAGAGAAGATTGGTCAATGAAATTGAACGATGCACTATGTGCTTATCGTACGGCCTTTCGCACTCCTATTGGCACCACACCATACCGACTTGTTTATGGAAAAACTTGTCACTTGCCGGTAGAGTTGGAGCACCGCGCATATTGGGCTATTAAGACATTCAACTATGACTACAAGAGTGCGGCGGTGAGGCGACTCTTAGACATTAATGAGCTTGATGAGATTAGACGTGATGCTTATGAGAGCTCAAGGATTTATAAGGAAAGGACTAAAATCCTCCACGACGCACGCATCACCGTCACGAACTTCAAGGTCGGAGATAAAGTCCTCCTATTCAATTCCCGGCTCCGACTCTTTCCCGGAAAATTGAGATCGCGATGGTCCGGACCGTTCAGTATTAAACACATACAACCGGGGGAGCCTTTGAATTGGAAGGGAAAGACGGAGCCACATTCAAGGTGAATGGACAACGGCTCAAGCATTATTCCGAAGGAGTCCCCTCCGGTGAAATTGATCGCGTGTATCTACTCAAGGGACATCCCCACGATCTTTCATATCTCCTCGATGAAGTTATTGAAGAAGCAATCTCCCACTCTATTGGTGTTCTCCATAACGATGGCTTCGAAGAAGGCCAAGCTTCGGGTGAAGAAGAGAAGTTGGAGGACCCTCCGGATAGCTCCACAGATGGTGATGAAGGCGACGCTGATGTCATAAGAATACGAGAGCTTTGCAAGCTCTCAAAGGCCAAGAATCCGAAGAAAGCTCCACCGAATGGAAGATCGGTGTCACCGGCCAAAAAGAAGATAGGAACAAGCTCTAGCTTGGGGGATTTATCCCCCAACATTACCCATGATGAGGGGGCTTCGAGGAAGACCGATGATCATCACGACCCAAACCCAAGCGGCCTTCCCGATAAGTTCGACGGGCGTATCTCGTATGCGCCCAACATCACGAGCTAAACGAATATCTTAAGGGGTCGAGCTCACGACCTTAAACGAGCGCTTGTCGGGAGGTAACCCGACGGTTTTTGCATTGTTTTTTTATTTGATTTTCATTTTGGGTTTAGCCTTTTATTAGTTTTTAGAGTCTTATGTCCATGAAAATCGTGACAAAGGTTCTTAATTTTCATGACAGGAGAAGGAGAAAGGGAGATCAATTATATGGAGGATGATCAAGGCAAGGAAGAGCGCTCCAGGAACGCACTCAGGCCTTAGGAGGAGGAAGAAACAGACTGGAGGAAGAAAACGAGAAACCAGAGCGAAAACGGAGAGCCGATGCAGAAAACAGCATGTCACTCGGCCGAGTAGCTTATGCCACTCGGCCGAGCAAAGACTCCACTCGGCCGAGTGGAGCACCAAACAGGGAAGTTTCTGCAGACCAACTCTCTTTCAATTTCTGTAAGTTTTAGTTTTAATTGTCACTCGGGCGAGTGACTAGTCACTCGACCGAGTGAAACAGATACCCTCATAGCTTAAAAATTGCCGAGTAGCAGAGCCACTCGGCCGAGTGGAGTTTCTCCCTTCGGTCGAGTGAAGCAAAGCCACTCGGCCGAGTCGTAAGTGGCGAGGAGAATTTTCAAACTTTTTCGTTTACGTCACTCGGCTGAGTGACATCAGCACTCGGCCGAGTCGTAACGATTCCTATATATAGCGGCTGCAGGCTGCGCGAAAATCGAAACGAAAAAAATCCCAAATTATCGCCCGAGCCGCAGTCGCTTCGCATCCCGTCGCCCGATTCGACTCTTCCTCGCCCGAGCCGGCCACCACTCACCGGCGATCGACCCGTAGCCGACCCGCCGACGACCGTCCGAGCACCTCGCCGCCAGTCCTCGCCGGCGCCGCCGCCATTTCGCCGTAATCCCTCGGTTTTGCCCGAAATCCAATTTTCTTGCCTTTTTCTCCAATCCACACGTGTTTTTAGCCCGATTTTGAAATTAATTTTCATATCTATCTATTATCCCACATCTCCCCCATACATATTGAATATTATTCGCTGATTTGATCGTTTGATTTGCAGGCTAGCTTGGGGGAGCCTTGGGGAGTTTTTGGACGCGCATTGAGCTTCGCGGCGGAGGCGTCTCTTCGCACACACTACTTATTGCTCTCGCGGCGTGTTCAGGTACACTCGTTCCATCATTTAGCACGTCGCTGTATTTATTTGGTTGGGACACGTCTCGCGACACACATGTCGCCGCGCACTAGGCCACATACACGGGGAGCCTCTTCGAAGCGGAAGAGGACCGATGATCCCGGTCCCTCTCACGCTAGGGAGGACTCCCCTCCACCTAGCTCGCCACTGCCATCGCCACCTACACAGCCTATCCCTGCTGATCCTGTCCCTCCACCCGCTCCCGCCGTTGGGCCGATGGGGATTACGTTCCGAAAGGACGCACACCGCGCCAGATTCGAGCGTATCTGCCATCGCTCGAAAGTACCCTCTAGGTTTGCACACCTAGCCGACCTAGACCGCAAAGGGGTACTCGAGGGGCTTCTCACGTTGTACGACAACGTGGGATGACGTGACTTTTTGTTGGTGTCGGCGGATACTTACATCCGACCGACACTAGAGGTCCTCAGCTCCATTGACCGGACCCCTGGAGGATGCACATTTCGCTTGATGGATCGAGAGTGCGAGATCACTCTCGACATGCTTAGAGCATTCTTCCAGTGGCCCGCCGTCCCTGTCCCTGACCGCGCCTACGCTTCCATGCACATCCCACCCCCGTCGTTCGACACCCGCACCTTCTGAACACGGATCACGGGATCCCCACTTGCCTTTGACCCTAGTAGGGCCAAGGCATCAGCTATCCTCCACCCCTGCCTCCGCATTGCACATCGCCTCATGGCGATTACTGTCCTCGCGAGGTATGAGCACGGGACCTTGTCTACACCAGAGCTCTACATGCTCTACGCGATGACTCGCCCTAGGGTTCTAGATAGGGGTAGCGACGACTTGGTCCCCGCCGTCAAGATAGACATTGCTAGTTGGTTTTTAGACTGCATTATCATTTCGATGATCGCTCGCTCCCTTATCTGTTGCGGCGGTCTGATCACTCTTTTGGCCCTTATGACCGGCGTGGACCTACATAATGACTTGCGTCGAGCTCCGGGCCCCACTTCACTTTCGATAGATGTTATGGCCCGGATGAAGATGCTTCGTCCCCACGGTCGCCAGCACTGGGTGTGATTTCACGGTCCCTTTAGTGCTGACTACATGGTTCTTTCGAGCCCCGCTCGGACACACATTGGACCGGCTCACGGGGACTGGATTCCAGCGATGGATCTTCTTATCCCCGCCACCTACCTGCTTGAGCCCGAGGATGATGAGCAGGCACCCCCTGCACCCCCTGTCGACCCCGTGATCCCTCAGCCCGCACCTGCACTGTCTGCACCTACCGACACCTCTGTCCACATGTCTGTTAGTGTCAGGAGCACTTTAGCTGAGTCCACCACCACCCCCACTGAGCCTATGTCCGTTGAGCCTATCACCTCATTGAGCCCCGAGCGTCCACCTACTATTCTTGAGAGCGGCGAGTCTTCCTTTTCTGTTGCTGTGGAGACCCTCTCCCGATTGCTGTCCATGACTCCTGGGGAGTCCACTTTTGTGCCCTACACAGCCTCCCCAGTCGTCGACCTTATGGTCTCCACCGCCCCTGTCTTTACCGAGAGCGTCGTGACATCTGTCCCTACTTCTGCATCACTGACCTCTCCTGCTACCTGCTCGCTCATTTTGACTTCCACCGCTGCTGCTGCTGCTTTTGCTTCGACCCAGCCTGCGTCCCAGCCTCACACCGAGGCTGGGCATCCTTTAGTGAGCACAGCACCCCTTCCACACTTTCCTGCTGGCCCCATCCTCTACAATTCCCGCCAGAGACAGCCCCGCACCTCACCCGTTAGACCTGTGCGTCCCTCTGCTCCACCACCCCCAGACACTCTAGTTCAGAGCATTCGTGCTCTTGAGGGGGCTTTTAGTGGACTCAGAGGGGACTTTAGGGCTCTCTCTGCCACAGTAGGTTCCTTGCAGACCCGCGTCGCCATCCTTCCCGATATTCAGGCTTGCCTGAATCAGATTCTGGCGCGTTTGCCCCCACTACCCCTACCCACCCAACAGATACCACGCCCACCACCTCCACCTCCACCTTCACCACATGACGGTTCTGGTGCAGCGCCACCACCAGCCTAGGCACACTCTTGATGCCTCTGATATTTTTGTCGTTTTGCTGCCCGTTTGTTCTTGGGCCTGGTGATATATTTTTTGCCCCCTCGTCCACGTACTACGTTGGTGCCTTCCTGATCATATCTTTTTGTATCTTTTTGGGAGTGAGGGAGAGACTTTTTGGGGACACTTATATCTGCACCATACTGATCTTTGCATGCATCACATACATTCACATCTTATTTTCCTTTTCTTTTCTTTCTTTTTCATCATGCATGCATCCTCACCCACCCCACCCATTTCACGTCTCTCGGTGTGCCACACTTTGCACATTGAGGACACCATGCACTTCAGCTTGGGGGAGTGAGTTCTCACTCTTTTTATTTTTTGCCACCCTTTATTTTTGATTTCTCACATTTTCTTTCCACTTTCGCACTTATTTTCACCACTTTTTTCATTTTTTATCATGCATCATGTTTTCTTACCTTTTTTGAGTGTGCTGCATTGTATATATAGCTCTATTTTCTTTTATCCTTGTTTCTTTCGTCTTTTGCTAGAGATGATTTTTCTGTGATGATGACATGGTGTTAGCTTATCTCTATGTGCATGCTATTTTGTCACGTCATAGCTTTTGTTTCAGATATCACATGCTATGTTCTGCTTTGCATTTGAAATAGTAACCCACTCTTTTTCCGTATGAATATGGATGAAATTCTGTTATTAGCTGATGTCTGATGATTCATATGTATGCTTATCATAGAAAACACACCAAGCTTCATGCATTGATTGTTTATATCTGTAGTACTGCTTTCCTTTCTCATATCACTTCTTATTGCATGAATTGTATGCTTCACCTTCAGGTTGATTGAATGTTTGCTAGGACGATATATCTGGACTAGTTTACTTTTTGAGATTAAACTGAGTAGATTATATTACTCTGCTGAAAGTTGTCATGCACGTATTATAGAGTGAACCGAGTGATACATTTATTTCTTTCTCCACATATCTTGAACATTATTTGTCTACTTAAAATTCATTGGTGAATCCTCCCCTTAGCAAGTCTGTTATCAGCTGTCACGCCCCGCTTCCCAAAAACGTGGAGGCGAAGCGTGAGAAGGTCCGCTCAGACTTGAAGCTACAAAGCCGCAAGTCCGATAAGCGTCAATCACTTTAAACTGCAGGTCCTTGCAACGCGAAACGAAACAAAGATAATAATAACGAAAGAGACAAAAAGAACATCTCAGAATATCCATAATAAATCTCAACATCGCAGAAAAAGCCACCAGGCAGAAATAAAAGAGTCTAAAAGAGGCCCAGCATGGCCAACAAAAGTACAAAGTACGAAACAAAGAAATGGTGCAAGCACCGACATCTAACAGCAACCTAAAGCAAGAGCAAGTAAAATCAGTCTCTAAAACTGGTCTCCGGTGTCCACGAACTCCTCGACGAACGTAGGCTCAGGCTCAGCGTCAGCAAACACCTCGTCCTCAGCAACTGTCTCTGGCTCAGGGTCTAACATGTGACACCCAAAAGAGCAAGGGGCACATGTCAGCAAGTCTGGAAGACTTGTGCAAGTGAAACTGAAAGTACAAGTAAGAGCAACCTAAAAGTTCTAGCATGATGCAATGACATGGCAGTTAAAGTAATGAGTGCAACAGGTAAAGTAAAGCGAAGTAAAGTACGAGCATGGCATGACGTTCACAAGACAAGTACAAGACAAGGAAAGTAAGCACCTCGTGCACAGAGATTCCGTCTTTTGGCTAGAGTGGCTGCGCGGGCCAACTCCTAAGCTCAAGTAACCGTTTATCCCTACCCCTCCACGTGTGTCGAGCCAGGGCCTTACCCCCGAACATGGAATGCTCGCTTCTGGACCACGAGCCAGGAAGTGTGTAAACAAGTATGGCGTAGGGGTGCACCTAGCCGGACAAGTAGTACAAGGACAAGTATTGTAGCGTGTGCTACGAATGCAACATTCAATGCATGGATGACATGGCATGGCAAGTAGTAAAGCGTACAGGTAAGAAAAGTAAACGTGACAGTTTAGCTTGCATGAATGACAAGTTTAAGGGTTGGATCTAGCTTCGTTGTCAAGCTAGATCATTTAGGTGACGGATCTAGTTTCGTTGTCAAACTAGATCAAGTAGGCGTCTAGCCAGCTATCATTTCACTGACTAGTCTCTTTTACGCTAAAAGCAAGGAAGTGGCCTAAAAACATGGCCCTACACAAGAGTTGGCAAGTTTCACTTGCCTGAAACTATCACGTCAAGAAAACACCGTCCAACGAGTCCAAAGTCACGATTCCTACGTGCACAAGTCCACCGGCCTACATCCGTTTTATTAATCTTGATTAGTGATTTCTAAAACATTTAAAATACTTTAAAATACTGATTTTTAGTCTTGATTAGCATGCAATAGGGTTGGGGGTCCTAGGGGTGCAAAACGTTACCTCAACACGACGCGAAAGCTACACCGGTGTCGGGTAGCGACGCCGGGGGTTGGAATAATAAGATCGCGCTCCAAGTCCAGATTCCAATTAGATTCCTCGCTGGAAATTTCAGAGCAAATAACCCGGGCGACGATTCCAGATTCCAAAGCTCGTACGTGCGACGACGGGCTACGACGTGCGACGACGTCGTACGCGGCAAGTCGTCGAAGAGAACGCACCAAAGTGGGGCCCACAGTAGTCCTAGGGGCCTTTGGGGGACCCACAATAACTCTGGAGAACTTGGGGGGGCCACGGAGGCAAGTGGTGCGACGGATGCGGGGTTGCGACAAGTGGCCGTCGGTCGTACAGCCTCGGTGCGGGGAGACTTGTCGGTCAGACACGTTGGGCGGCGCTGTTGCAGCGTTGGGGGTCGGTCGCAGCAGCGGGGTGCGGCGTTTCCTTCGGTCAGACCGATAGGGATCCTCGGTCGTTCGCTTGGGATGCGGGGCTGGCAGCGTTGCAGCGTGCAGCGCTTGGGGCGCTCGGTCACAGCGGGCGTTTCCTTCGGTCGGGCACGGAGCGGAGCGGGGGAACGAAGCGGAGCGCTGTGCGGGGGTCGGTGCGGAGCGGGGCCTCGGTCAGACCGAGAGCTCCTCTCGGCCAAGCGGGGGAACGGGGCGGCGGTCGATGCTGTGTGCGGAGCGGCGATGGATGCGGGCGAGGCGGCCGGTCAGAGCGGGTGGATGCGGGGGTTTTCTTCGGTCGGACGGGGTGCTGAACGTCGCAACGTTGCGACGATTCGTCGCAACGTCCAAAATGAGTTTGGAAGAGGCTAGGGCTAATTTCTTTGGAAAATAGGTCTTGCTATATAGTATAGATGGGTTGACTTGGTCTAGGGCTAAATCTAATAGGATTAGAAGTTCAAAAAGATTTAAAATTTGAAATTCAATTACTCCAACTCATCTTAGGGTTTGACCTGGTCCAAATGAGCTGGAAATTGGCTCGAAAATTCTTTAAAACGTTTAAAACTCAAATAAATTTTATTTGGCCGAAAATACTTTATAAATTAATTATTAAAAATAATATAAAACTTGTAAAAATTATAAAAGTAGTCAAATAAACTCCAAAAATTATAAATTAAATATCATGGTGATCGTGGCGACGAATGTGAGCTAACTAAGAAGACGGATCTTAGATTCGACGTCGGACGACGAAACTAAAAATAGAAACGTCTCCCGTCAAGAGTGAGAATCGTCACGTCTCATCGAGTAAGTTTAAATTGTGGGAAAACGACTCGAGAAACGTCGTTCCAAAATAGTGCCACTATTTAATACTCTCAGAGACGTTCACAACGGTATATCACTCGAAAGTGTTCACAAACAAACAAGGTCTAAAACAAACACGTGCACGGACAAAAGCACGTGCACGAACAACGTACCACGAAAAGTGGTCGTTACATCCTCCCCACCTTAGAATAAAGTCCGTCCTCGGACTTTCTAATATAGCTAGTCGCTCTAGTAACTACCCCAATCAAGTCACTTTATAATTCAAACCAAGTATAGTCATTACAAGTGCTCATATATGCACTAGGTAGTCAAACATTATTACTACCAACACTTATATATATACATTCACGTACGTATACACTTATACCTATTATAGTCCGTCAACTTCATACATGTATTTCAATCAGGTATATAAACATACATCCCTAATATAACTGCTACTCACAAACAGTAGTTCAGATACTTATATAGGATAGTCTCACACTTAGCCAATACAATCATCGCTCTACCTATATGTAGCTACCTATGCACAAACATCCAGGGTATACTACCCTCTAATATTCATCCATTACCAAGCATCTCAACACATATAGTCACACCATACCATTATTAAATCAAGTTCACTATATCTAATATACATTCACCACTACTATAATTTCACGATATATGTAGTCATTCCAATATTTCACCATACATTCACATTACGTACGGTCCTATAACTGTATTTACGACACGCCACATATATCATAGTCATCAAGCCTATAACTAAACACATACCTACCCGTGCATGGTGCACACCCATACACGCTAACATTTCATTTACGCATACCATTCATACCATTATATATAACTAGCACACCAACACACCTAGTTTAGCTAGTCCACATATGTTCACACAACAAGCCCTTAGTAAGTAACTATACCACAAGACCAGCACCTATAACTATATACTGGCGTAGCGACCCACAATCATGTGCGTAACTCAACCAGGCACAAACACTTCTATCACTATACATACATCAAGCATTGCTATATTCAAACTACAAACATACATTCGATATACTTAGAGTATACCCACTCAAGCTTGAGTGAGACTCAATACATATATTAGAATATTCTATATACGTAACACGACATCCATACATATACCAATACCACTCCATTATATATATATATATATATATATATATATATATATATATATATATATATATATATATATATATATATATATATATATATATATATAGGAAAATTTTCAAATGAGAACATTTCGCACCGTGCGAAAATGTTTTTATCTTTTTTTTGAAATTTTTTTTTCAAAAATTCTTTTTTCCACCATCATTATATGTTGTTATACCCCCCTCAAAAAATAATGGTTGAGAAATAATGTCATTTGGCCTTCGATCAAGCCATTTCATCAAATTCGCACGTTTTGAGACCGTTAAATTTGTAACGGGTGGATGGGTGCTCTAATGCCCAACGGGTTCACCCATTATTTTCCCTGGGGTATATAATTGTATGGATTAAACATCAAAAAAAGAATTTTTGAAAAAAAAATTTCAAAAAAATAAAAAAAAGTTTTCGCACGGGCTTTCGCACGGGATTTTTCGCAACCGAAGATCACTCTATATATATATATATATATATATATACCTACCAATACAACCATATGCATACCATAGGTCAATCACACTTAATATCTAGTCAGGTAATACTTACATAGTTCAATCACTCTGTATACCATAATAATAATAATACAGACATCAGCACACGTATATTTATAATACACTCCCTAATACATGCATACGTATTCATCGTATAGTCACACGCACATGTAATTTATATATATATATATATATATATATATATATATATATATATATATATATATATATATATTCACACCATAGCCTACTACCTATAATTAGTATACTAACACATCCACACATACATAATTAAGATGTGCAATAGTCGTGTATACCTCACGGTATGCACGCATGCAACATCCCGCATAGCAAGCAATACCAATCAAAATTATACTCCTACTTCCATGTATATCACCTATATACTCAGGCATCAAAACATAACTACTTACGTCTAAACACAATACATACCCACATATGAGCACACACTCATACGTGCTAATATATAGATCACATAATAGGCCTACCCTATTAACCATACGTACTCTTATTATTATCACTACTAACATACACATAGCTTTACCAATCATTTATTTCAACCATTATAAGTATCTCTAACTACATACACAACTTAGATATTTCAACGCTAACTCTTATATACACAAGCATCCCTAGTATAGTATAGCTATCCACACAGAAATCTATAACTACTAACACACAACTACTTCATACTATCACGAATAACTCCGAGTAAATATATATATCACTCAATAGGCAAACATCAAAATACTATGGGGGTATACTCATTCAAGCCCACGTACGCAACTTAGGTACGTGCACTACGACACCTTACCAAGTCCAAGGGTCTACTAACAATTAAGGGTTGACACAGACATTGACGGACCCTAAGGCCTAAGCAATAAAGAGAGGTCGAGAGTGTGACGAGGGAAGGATCGATAAGCACGAGTTCAGATAGGACAAATACAAGGAGACGGCTTGGTAGACGAAACATTGACTCAATGGTGATGTTTAGGTTGAAGGAAAGGGGAATGTAGAGATGCTTAAATAGGATACAGAAAAGATAATAGGGTAAATAGCATAAGCTAAAATACGCGGAGTTTGAAAACTGTCGTTCTTCAAAAGTTAAAATCCTCGCCTGTAAAGAAATATTTGGAGATCGATAAAACGAGTTGTTCAAAATAAGTTTGAGTTGAATATTCATAATAAGAGAAAATGTTTTATTAGCTTATCGAAAATCATTAAGAAAAGAAGTAGAATCATTTACACGAATATTAAGGACATGGTTTAGAAAATTTTAAACGTCAGTAATTTAATATAATGTTGTAAAAAAAAAAGTTTTTGATAGTTAAAGAATGAAATCAAATAACGGAAGAATTTAAACTCATGTTAAATGCTTACAAAGCTTTTAGGCTATGGAAAATTGAAAATAATCAATTTGAAACTACTTTTAGAGAACCAGAGTTTGCCAAAAATGAGAAACTGATTTTCACAAGGTTCTTAATATACGAGCACAATAAGTCTGGTACGGATATAAAAATAATTGAAAGTATGTGTGGTGCACGGAAAAATAATAATAATGACTTAGTGTAAGAATTTTCAAGATCGAATCGCAAATCCTTAAAATCAAATCAGGGAGGGTCTAAAGCAGGAAGTGGTTATGAAAATAGTAATTTTGCAAAAATCTGAAATAGCGAGAGTGACGAGCAAAAACCAACTTGCTGAAAGCTGAAATTCTGTGTGTCTTGAAAGTATATTAAAGTAAACATGACGTATCATGAGAATCGAATTGGGCAGGGCAAAAGTAAAACTAATATATGAAAGAACGACACATTTACATAAGTATGAAAAATATAGGCTGGGAAAATACCATAAGCTAGTATTCAAAAATTCCAACAGACGTTTTAAAAGTTTAAATCAATGAAGGAGGATGAAATATAGGTATATTAAAATTTTGAACAAAATTAAACTTAGTGGAAGAGAAGATTGAAAAATACTTTCCGAAGATTCAAGCTTTGCAATGGCGATGTTTGAGAATTGACGACGATCGTCACGGGGCGATCTCGTGAATCGAGGCAAGGAAATTGGTCGGATGATCAAAACATACATACGCCTAGGATATGAATCAGGAAAGTCTACGGAAACTCCTACGGTCAACCAACTAAAGATTAAAAACTAATCGCCCAGACTTCTAAAGGTTAAACGGTAACGAAAAGCGTTCAGCTTGGTCCGAAATCGATGAACCCAAGCGAACGACTAAAGGAAATTCTAGAAGTCTAAAATGGTCAGGGGTAGACATGAACCACTAAGGTAACTCCTACGGCGATCAAATCAATTGCTAGAAGGGGTCTAACTATCAATCAGGGGCCTCTAAATAGCAAGCACATACGTCTAACTAAGTCTTCTTACCACCTAGTGTCCTAAGAAAACAACTAGACTCAGGGCTTATGACTCGGATGTTGTAATTTATTTAATGGACATTCCGTTATTATCGTTGTTTCGTTAATTCGCAATTGCAAGACCGGACCTGCATGGGCCACCAACAAAACCTGTCACGCCCCGCTTCCCAAAAACGTGGAGGCGAAGCGTGAGAAGGTCCGCTCAGACTTGAAGCTACAAAGCCGCAAGTCCGATAAGCGTCAATCACTTTAAACTGCAGGTCCTTGCAACGCGAAACGAAACAAAGATAATAATAACAAAAGAGACAAAAAGAACATCTTAGAATATCCATAATAAATCTCAACATCGCAGAAAAAGCCACCAGGCAGAAATAAAAGAGTCTAAAAGAGGCCCAGCATGGCCAACAAAAGTACAAAGTACGAAACAAAGAAATGGTGCAAGCACCGACATCTAACAGCAACCTAAAGCAAGAGCAAGTAAAATCAGTCTCTAAAACTGGTCTCCGGTGTCCACGAACTCCTCGACGAACGTAGGCTCAGGCTCAGCGTCAGCAAACACCTCGTCCTCAGCAACTGTCTCTGGCTCAGGGTCTAACATGTGACACCCAAAAGAGCAAGGGGCACATGTCAGCAAGTCTGGAAGACTTGTGCAAGTGAAACTGAAAGTACAAGTAAGAGCAACCTAAAAGTTATAGCATGATGCAATGACATGGCAGTTAAAGTAATGAGTGCAACAGGTAAAGTAAAGCGAAGTAAAGTACGAGCATGGCATGACGTTCACAAGACAAGTACAAGACAAGGAAAGTAAGCACCTCGTGCACAGAGATTCCGTCTTTTGGCTAGAGTGGCTGCGCGGGCCAACTCCTAAGCTCAAGTAACCGTTTATCCCTACCCCTCCACGTGTGTCGAGCCAGGGCCTTACCCCCGAACACGGAATGCTCGCTTCTGGACCACGAGCCAGGAAGTGTGTAAACAAGTATGGCGTAGGGGTGCACCTAGCCGGACAAGTAGTACAAGGACAAGTATTGTAGCGTGTGCTACGAATGCAACATTCAATGCATGGATGACATGGCATGGCAAGTAGTAAAGCGTACAGGTAAGAAAAGTAAACGTGACAGTTTAGCTTGCATGAATGACAAGTTTAAGGGTTGGATCTAGCTTCGTTGTCAAGCTAGATCATTTAGGTGACGGATCTAGTTTCGTTGTCAAACTAGATCAAGTAGGCGTCTAGCCAGCTATCATTTCACTGACTAGTCTCTTTTACGCTAAAAGCAAGGAAGTGGCCTAAAAATATGGCCCTACACAAGAGTTGGCAAGTTTCACTTGCCTGAAACTATCACGTCAAGAAAACACCGTCCAACAAGTCCAAAGTCACGATTCCTACGTGCACAAGTCCACCGGCCTACATCCGTTTTATTAATCTTGATTAGTGATTTCTAAAACATTTAAAATACTTTAAAATACTGATTTTTAGTCTTGATTAGCATGCAATAGGGTTGGGGGTCCTAGGGGTGCAAAACGTTACCTCAACACGACGCGAAAGCTACACCGGCGTCGGGTAGCGACGCCGGGGGTTGGAATAATAAGATCGCGCTCCAAGTCCAGATTCCAATTAGATTCCTCGCTGGAAATTTCAGAGCAAATAACCCGGGCGACGATTCCAGATTCCAAAGCTCGTACGTGCGACGACGGGCTACGACGTGCGACGACGTCGTACGCGGCAAGTCGTCGAAGAGAACGCACCAAAGTGGGGCCCACAGTAGTCCTAGGGGCCTTTGGGGGACCCACAATAACTCTGGAGAACTTGGGGGGCCCACGGAGGCAAGTGGTGCGACGGATGCGGGGTTGCGACAAGTGGCCGTCGGTCGTACAGCCTCGGTGCGGGGAGACTTGTCGGTCAGACACGTTGGGCGGCGCTGTTGCAGCGTTGGGGGTCGGTCGCAGCAGCGGGGTGCGGCGTTTCCTTCGGTCAGACCGATAGGGATCCTCGGTCGTTCGCTTGGGATGCGGGGCTGGCAGCGTTGCAGCGTGCAGCGCTTGGGGCGCTCGGTCACAGCGGGCGTTTCCTTCGGTCGGGCACGGAGCGGAGCGGGGGAACGAAGCGGAGCGCTGTGCGGGGGTCGGTGCGGAGCGGGGCCTCGGTCAGACCGAGAGCTCCTCTCGGCCAAGCGGGGGAACGGGGCGGCGGTCGATGCTGTGTGCGGAGCGGCGATGGATGCGGGCGAGGCGGCCGGTCAGAGCGGGTGGATGCGGGGGTTTTCTTCGGTCGGACGGGGTGCTGAACGTCGCAACGTTGCGACGATTCGTCGCAACGTCCAAAATGAGTTTGGAAGAGGCTAGGGCTAATTTCTTTGGAAAATAGGTCTTGCTATATAGTATAGATGGGTTGACTTGGTCTAGGGCTAAATCTAATAGGATTAGAAGTTCAAAAAGATTTAAAATTTGAAATTCAATTACTCCAACTCATCTTAGGGTTTGACCTGGTCCAAATGAGCTGGAAATTGGCTCGAAAATTCTTTAAAACGTTTAAAACTCAAATAAATTTTATTTGGCCGAAAATACTTTATAAATTAATTATTAAAAATAATATAAAACTTGTAAAAATTATAAAAGTAGTCAAATAAACTCCAAAAATTATAAATTAAATATCATGGTGATCGTGGCGACGAATGTGAGCTAACTAAGAAGACGGATCTCAGATTCGACGTCGGACAACGAAACTAAAAATAGAAACGTCTCCCGTCAAGAGTGAGAATCGTCACGTCTCATCGAGTAAGTTTAAATTGTGGGAAAACGACTCGAGAAACGTCGTTCCAAAATAGTGCCACTATTTAATACTCTCAGAGACGTTCACAACGGTATATCACTCGAAAGTGTTCACAAACAAACAAGGTCTAAAACAAACACGTGCACGGACAAAAGCACGTGCACGAACAATGTACCACGAAAAGTGGTCGTTACATCAGCATTTCCCCCGCTATTAATTTTCATGCTCCAAATCCCCTAAATCAAAAATATATATATATACTTGTTTATCCTTCTCTCTTTTGATTTGGGATCGCTTATGTACATATGTCATCAAAAAAAAGAAAAACAAAGAGAGAAAAATTGAGAAAAAGAAAAGAAAAGAGAAAAGAAGTTTATAACGATCCCATCTCATACTATTTCTCTCTTTCTTCCCTCTTTTTGTTTTTATTTTTACTTCTTTTTTGAGCTTCAAAAGAAATGGGGAATGTACATATTGATTTGTTTATGCCACCACGCTTATGGATAAGCTTGGGGGAGAGGATCCAATGATGTGTGTGAGAGAGTGACTACTTGACGGTGCATAACAACCTAGGCTAAGTAATCTTCTATACTCGGTGAGATTGCTAAAGTTTCACGAAATCCAGAAATCGACACTTAGCATTCATTTCATGAAAACCATACTTTTCCATTCTTACTATTCCATATCGTGTGATATCTCTTATACTCCTTATAGAAAGCATTCAATTGAAAAGTGTGTGATCTATGGTTATGCATACTGCTTTAAATGCTTCAGACGATGTTAATCCTAGAATGATTCCATATTTCATGCTATATTGATATTTTTGGGTTTTCTATTCCGAATGCATCATTATACTATGATATCGAAATAAAAGTCTAT
This sequence comes from Scilla litardierei, assembly GCA_030789695.1. Taxonomy (NCBI): domain Eukaryota; kingdom Viridiplantae; phylum Streptophyta; class Magnoliopsida; order Asparagales; family Asparagaceae; genus Scilla; species Scilla litardierei. The sequence continues at coordinate 185,714,069 of CM061142.1, read as the reverse complement.
GACATGTGTTTTATATTCGATGTATGCTATATGAGTAAGCAAAACCCACGTCCTGAGAAGAATGATCTAGCACCCTCTTCTCCGCTTTCTACTCTATTCTTATCTTATTTTCCTTCTTTTCCATTATTTTGCCCGTCGGGTTTACTTTTTACTCATCTTCCTCGAGGACGAGTAAGAGGTAAGCTTAGTGGATTTTGATCACTCCGTATTTTACACACTTTTTCTGCATGTTTGCATGCCACTTTGATCGCTCATATCGCGTTTTTCACGATTATTCGACAATATTGCGATGCTTTTCACGATTTCTTGTTTTTGTCGTATTTCAGGAGATATAGAGCGATTTGGAGTGATTTTGAGATCAAGAGGATTTGCAACTACTTCGGAGTGTCACCCAAGGCTCTTTGAGGGCAATTCGGCGATGGAAGACAAGTGGAAGAGGAAGGAACTTCGTAGGAGCGACGAGGAAGCGAAACGATGAAGAATGGGCATCTGCAGCACCTCACTCGGCCGAGTGAAGCACTCACTCGGCCGAGCAAGAAGACCACTCGGCCAACCAGACCGGACACGCACCAACAGAAGGAAATCGGCGTGCACTCGGCTGAGTGACGATAGTCCACTCGGCCGAGTATGAAGATCGCATCGCCCGAGTGGCATGGGAAATCCACCATCAAAAAAGGCCGACTTACTGGAAATGTACAGGCTTTTGACGGTTCCGACTCGGCCGAGCGAGAAAAGCCCCTCGGCCGAGTGAGTAAAGCCACTCGGTCGAGTCATCTCCGATGACAGACCCCCGAAAATTCCCAACTTACTGTAAATCTACAGGGTTTGTCACTCGGCCAAGTGACATTTGTCACTCGGCCGAGTGAGCCGCCCCGCCTGCTGCGTAAACTGCGATTTCTGGGCTGCGCAGGGGCATTTTTGTCACGATTTTTAGGCGATTTTGAGGGGTATTTAAACCCAGTTTTTCCCCTAGTTTAGGGGAAATTTTTGATACTTTTGGCAGCCTTTTTAGAGAGCTTTTTAGATCATTAGATTTAGTTTTTCTCTTGGAGATTAAAAGGTTATTTTTGTTGGATGCTATTAGGTTCTCATTGGTTTGTCTCTTTTCTCATCAAAAACTCTATTTTTGTTGATAATTTCTCTATTGCAATGAATTATGCTGAATTTGTCATTGATTTTCTTATGAATTGCATGATGATTAGTGAGTAGTTTTATCGTCTTAGGGCATAGGGATGAACCCTATGAACTCTATTTCTAAATTGTGATGAATTGGTGAAATTCTTGCTAGAATTGATTAGGGTTAGGTTGGGATTGATTAATTACGAATGGCTAGGGATTCATATCGATTGGGATTTACAAGAGATTGGGTCCCAATTGATAGGAAGCCCTAGAAATTCGATTTAGATTTACGATTGGACTTCTCTAGAATTGGTTTGCAAGAGATTGGGCCAAAGCTAGGATTATTAATCGTGTTTCTATACCAATATCCATTTGCAAGAGATTGGACGGGTATGAACTATCTCAACCTAGGTCGTAGCTAGAGTTTGCACGAGAGTGGGCTCGAGATACGATTGAACGATGATGTTGATCCTAATGCTAGCGGCTTAGGTTAGGGTTTGCAAGAGATTGGGCCCTATCCTAGGTTCGCTATAGACCGGCAATAGCGCGAGAGCGTGAGCTTGGTTCTACATCTAGTTGCAACTAGTTCACCTAAAATTCAAGTCTAGCAATGATGTAACCTACGAATCACAACGACGAGATACGATCCGTAGCGGGGATTCCCTATCCCTAGGCGCATTATTTTATTGATATTTCTATCGACATTCGAACGATTGTGACAATTTTACCCAAAATTATTCTCGACCTTTTTGATAGCTAGGTGATTAGAAGGAGACACTGTCATTGTTCCTCCCTGAGTTCGATACCCGCTCGCCGCTACACCGTGTGCTTGCGGTAAGACTACGAGTCGCTCATCCCGGGTGCGTGTGCATACCGGGGCAAGATCATGAATTCTCACCTACCCTATTTGACTGTGCAACAGTCGACTATGGATTTCTCAACCGTCGACTGTCGCGAGCCCAGATTCTATCCGTTGAGAGTTTTCTCACGGATTTCAAAGCGGTTTTGCTGAATTCGGTTGTAGGGTTTTGATAAACCTATATAAGGAGCATCTACTGTTCCATTGAGAGGTTACTCATTCCTCCAAGTTTTATTTTGCTAAATCTCTCAAGATCAAAGCTTTTAAAAACACTAAAGCCCTAAGAATTCCAATCTTCAATCTCTTGCTCTCCAACCTAGAATCAAAGAGACATCTTCTAGGCATTTGGTGCAGTCAAGAGAAAGGGATTTCCTCTCTTCCAAGAGAGTCTTTCAACACACAACACACTTCTCATTCAAGTTCTACTTCAAGGCATAGGTGATTGTAAGTGTTGATTTCTTATTTCATAACTTTTGTTATTTGAATTCACTCTCGGATTGTGAGAGTGGTTTGTTGCTCCCAAGTTGTGGGAGTCAAGGTCAATCGATTGTAGTTCGATTTCACTTGTAGGGTTGTTACAAGTGGGTTTTAAGGAAACCTCAAGTTAGGGTTCTAACTTGAGTATCCGGAGGTATCCAGGTGGAAGGGACGTAAGATTACCGGGAATAAGTCGGGAAGTGACTTGGGTAATCCGAACCCTTGAAACATCCTTGCGTTTGCATTTGTTTCATTTTGGGTTTAATTTCTATTCCGCACTATTTTGTTGGTTAGGAATTTAAATTGGTATACCTATCTTTTTAAATTGCTTAAACACTATTCAACCCCCCTTTAGTGTTTTCTCCATAGCCAGGTTCCTTACACTCTGCAATCTTCGAGAATTCCTTAATGAATCTCCTGTAATATCCAGCTAGTCCCAAGAAACTCTAAATCTCAGTCACTGATCGAGGAACAGGCCAATTCTGAACAGCTGTTACTTTCTCGGGATCCACAGAAATTCCTTCTCCCGATACTACTTGCCCCAAGAAAGTTACTTTGTTTAACCAAAACTCATACTTACTGACTTTGGCAAACAACTTATGCTGTCTCAAGGTCTCTAATACCTTCCTTAAGTGTTCATCATGCTCTTGGGCGTTCTTTGAGTAGATCAAGATGTCATCTATATAAACCACCATAAACTTGTCCATGAATTCATACAACACGTGATTAATCAAACTCATGAATACTGCAGGTGCATTAATGAAACCAAATGGCATCACCAGATACTCATAATGCCCATACTTTGTCCTGAATGCAGTCTTGGGTACATCATTCTTCTTCACCCGTACTTGATGGTATCCAGTCTGCAAATCCAATTTCGAAAAGACACTTGATCCTCCGAGCTGGTCAAAGATATCATCAATGCGAGGGAGATGATACGTGTTCTTCACTGTTACCTTATTCAACTCCCTGTAATCCACATACATTCGCCGAGTTCCATCCTTCTTCCTGACCAATAAAATAGGTGCACCCCATGGAGACACACTGGGTCGTATCCACCCTTTCTTCATCAAATCATCCAAATGCTTCCGAACCTCCTCTAATTCCGGTGGCGCCATTCGATATGGCTGCTTTGATATGGACTGTGCACCTGGAGCTAGATCGATAGCAAACATAATGTCACGTTCTGGAGGCAACCCAGAAAGATCATCTGGGAATACATCCATGAACTCTTGCACGACCTCTGGAACCTCTGAATCAACCTCCATGTTAGCTACTACAGGTTCTATAAGCTTGGCCCGGAATTGAACTGGTCCTTCAGATCTACTTCCACTAATAAACTCAAATCTTGGATGCTCGGACATCTCAAACACTACCCTCTTTTGACGACAGCCTATGGTAGTATGGAAGGTTCCCAACCAGTCCATTTCAAATACTGCTTCAAAGCTTGGCATCTCTATCACTAAAAATCTGCATATAACTCTCTTTCACAAATAACTACAGGACACTGAGGATACTCATTAGTGGCTTTTATCACACCATTGCCCGTGTTGATATTCCAACAAGAAGCCAAGGGTCCAACAGGAAGGGTGTGTGTGTTGACGAATCGGGTAGCTAAGAAGCAATGTGAAGCTCCCGAGTCAAACAATGCGAGTGCATGCTTACCTGAAACTAATACGGTACCTAAGGTCAAAATACTAGTCTAAGCAAACAAGGACATATGAAAGTAACTACTAAAAGCAAATAAAATCTTACTTGTAATCACTTGCCCAGTAGCCTCAGCCTCGACTACAGTCATGGTAAAAGCTTGACGCTTTGGCTGAGGCGGCTGTGATCTAGCCTGCTGAAAAGCCTTCTTCTGAGGAGGAAGTGGTGGTCTATGTGGAGCACCTCCCACTGGAGCAGAAATAGGAACAGGAGCAGGGGCAGAAATTCCTGGAACTACTGATCGTGATCCCCTCTGTTGGCAGTCCCTGGCACTATGCTCCTTCACTCCACAGACTAGGCAAAGTCCCAAAAGTAGTCGGCATTCTGACTTAATATGCCCAAGCTTCCCACAGTAATGACATGCTAGCTGCTGCTTTGGCTGGGGAGGTGTCGGCCTCTTGAATTGAACCTGCTGCACTGGCCGGTGCATAGCTCTAGCTGGTGGCATGGGTTGCCTACGGTTCTTTTCAGTGGCTACTGGAGAAGGTAATGGCTGCCTCGGTGGTGCAAGCATGAGACGCTCCCGCTCGGCTTCCCTCTGGATATACTCATACTCACGAGCGGTTGCCAATACCTCTGCATGTGTCTTCAGATTCAACCCAATCATCTTCTCCCGAATCCTGACATTCAGGCCCTTCTAGAAGCAATGGGCCCGAGCAAGTGGAGTGGAGACCATATCCTTTGCGAACCTGCTGAGAACTTAGCATTATACTCTTCTACTGTCATGGTCCCTTGCTTCAAATTGGTAAACTGAGCCTCTAACTCCATCTGGGCTTCAGGTGAGAAAAACTGAGCATTAAATTGCTCCTTGAAAGTATCCCAAGAAATTGGCTTCTCCAATCGATCTTCTGCGGCATCCCACCAAATCCTGGCTCCCTCCACTAACTGCAACTTAGCCATCTTGACCCATGACTCTGGGACAATTTCCGCAGCTGCCAAATCATCGATAATACTCAACCATTCCTCTGCCTTCAAAGGATCCTCATGACCATTAAAGGTCTTCGGACGCAAGGACCGAAACCTCTGAACTCCTCCATCTTGCTTAGGCTCATTTCTAATAGCCTGAACAAGCTCTCGAAGAGCCTGATCAGAAATCTGATGCACTGTCGGATGACCGGAACCACATCCAGAGGCGCTTTGAGCCATCTTTACTGTACGCCTACGTCGATTGTAAACTCGCATATGCCTGCATTTACAGGCCAAGGTTAGTTCTTTTTACGCATTATTTATCATACATCCTACTCTTCCTAGATTGTCCACAAGGTTGGTTGCGAGGACCTGCATGTGCCACCAAGAAAACATGTCACGCCTTGCAACCCAAGGCCGCAACATGTTTTGCAAAGTTGGAAGGTCTTGCAGTTAACCAGTAATGACAATCTAAGCTATGAGCAGACATGTACAAAATGCGCAAAGAAAAACTTCACTTTATATAAATATATAAGCGGGTTTTTACAACAGAGGCTCTTATAACATGATCTTTGTACACAAAATAGGACCATGTTCTAAAACCTAAGTACACCTAAAAGTTTTACAAGATAACATTGCAACACCAACCTACCTCAAAGTCAAATATCAGCTGACTCCACCTTGGGATCTAGGTCCCCAACTGCAGGATACTCCTCGATATTATCAACACCTGGTGTTCAATGCAAAGCAAGAGCACCAAGTAAATCACAATAACTTCAAGAGTTTTGGTATTCAAACATTTATGTGAGCGTAAGCAAAACTGCTAAAAACAAGGATCATTGGAAGCACATTTATCAAGGAACTAACTATACAAGCTAACATACATCATTTTCAAAGAATAAAGTAACATGCATCATTGTTTTGTGATAGACTTCTTACTTTCTACAAGTTTAAGCCAAACCTAGGTCGTGAATCATATTGAGGAGTACAGGAGCAACCATGGATACCATTACGGGCCACGGGGGCGCTCACCCGGGCTAAGCTCACAGGAACAACAGGAGGCAGACACATGAATCATTGACTCACATTAACAACCAGAATGTAACTGTTTTCTGAAACAAATCATGGCTCATATCGCTCTTACACTCCCACAAATATGATTTACCCCAAACCCAGTGAGTCTCAAGTACTCGGTGTAAATAAGTGTACATCACTCAACCTCTCAGTGATATGTCACATGTGTTATTTTTAATATGATACTATTCTTTTTATTGTCACATGAAGCAATCATTCAATTTCTTGATTTCAAGTGTAGTCACATTGAATTCAGGCAATATGTGGGTGTGCTGTGTGGTACCATACATGCTCATGTCCATTAATTTAACAAGATATTCTTTCAGGATATTACACTGGATACTCACAACAGGATTCAACAAGACCTTCTCGTGTTTAACATTACACACCCATCATAATGCTAAATTCAATGTCATGGACTTATTGTGTAATACACATCAATTACTTAACAACAAGTAACATGGTTAATAGTCATATCAAGCATTCAACAGTGGCAGATATTATGAACAATATTTGAGCATCTATTGAAATAGAGAATTAATAAATACCTGTACATGAGAGTATGCTAAAATTGCACTTCATTTGATATTAAGATGAATCACAAGTGAAAAAGGAGATCATTGATAATGATCTCAGTTAAGTTTCATCATCGATCATTTTTAACAGGACTAACCATATTCATGGTCTCAATTTCATTCTTAGGCAACATGTGGACTTAACCATCAAAACCATATTTTTCTGGTTTAATCTTATGAACTCTCAATTATACATTTAGGGACTTATGGGACTTAGTCCTCAGTTTTCATCATTGGGCAATCTGAAATTTGAAGGGACAAAGCATACAACGTAGCCCAAGGCAACCAATCCTTCAATGAGCAATGATTTACAATTCTTTAGTCTACATGGCACAAAATAGTATTCAGCCCTATGTAGAAAAAGATCTGTAGATTCATTTCAATACCAAGAACTTGCTTAACAAGAAAAATCAGAGCCAAGATTAACCTTGGCTAAAATTTCAGAGCCAAGTATGGCTCAAAATATCATGCTAGAGGTGCAGCAGAACAAATGGCAGCGGCATGAGTTGCCACCAAGCCCAAAATTCACTAATTTACGCTTAGATTTCATCATAACATAAGAACATAAAGGTTTAACGCCGAAATTCCTGAAGTTTAGAGTGATTTACCTCAATTTCGAGCTCATAGAACGAATATAACAGATATCCTAACTTCAATTTCAAATCAGTCTTCAAAACAGAGAGTAATAACCCCAATCGCACTAAAAAGGCAGCCTTTTTGTGGAAACTGAAATTTTTACCAGGAAAGCTGAAATTTTGAACTCACACATGCTTAAATAGAGGATGGGAGAGCCTAGAAGGTCAGAGGAAGAGAGGAGAAAGAGCCACGTTACCCTTACCTTCAGATCTGAAGGAAAAACATGGCAAACCCCCAAAAATTAGGGCTTGGAAGGAGCCATGTGTAGCAGAGGTGGAAGGAGAAAAAGGAGCCTCTACCTACTCCAAGCAGGTGCTAGCAAGATGAGGTAAGATCTGATCTCTCTTCTCTCTTTCTTTCCGTTTTCTTTTTTTCTGCCGCAGCTGGCTTCTCACGCGCATACCGCTGTTTTGCGAGAGAGAGACCCGCAGAGAGAGAGAGAGAGGGAGAAACACGGGAGAGAGAGGAGAGGGGAAAAGAGAAATGGGTAAGTTGTGGGTTATTTTGGGTTGGGCCTGGATAAAAAAAGACAGAAAAATTAAAAGACAGAAAAAAGGACAGAGAGAAAGAGGCAGGAAAAAGGCCTTTTGGGCTTTTATTTATAGACTGGGCTTCACAATATTCATCTTGATATTGTACGGAGATCGAGAAGGAGAAGAGATGGGGAGAGGTAAGATCGAGATCAAGCGGATCGAGAGCTCGACAAACTGATAGGTGACCTTGTCGAAGTGCTGGAATGGGATCATCAAAATGGCCAAGGAGATCAGCGTTCTCTGCGAGTCCGAGATCGATATCATCATCTTCTCCAGCCTCAACAAGATGAGCGAGTTCTTCGGCCCTAACACAACGTACGCTACTAGTAAAAATCGAATTTTTATAGAATCATTTAATTTGAGTTGATTTAACAACGGAAGATGTGATTTTGATTCGATTTTGGTTACAATTTTTGACGGTTGCTGAAGATGTTGGAAAAGTATCAGCAGCACTCTGGGAAGAAGCTTTGGGATGCAAAGCATAAGGTGGAATTTTTATCCAAAATCCATTCTTTTTCTATATTGATGTAAAAAAATTTCATAATTTTTCTTTTTTGGGCAGAATTTTAATGCGGACTTTGATCGGATCAAATGAGAGAATAATACCATGCAGTTTAAGCTCAGGTTTTGTTCTACTATCACAGTGAATTTGTTTGCTTTTGCTTTTGTTATGCTGATTGTTTGGGGGTATTTTACTGGATTTGATGTGTTGAGATTAGGCAGTATTGTTGGAACTTATCCAACTCAGTTGGATCTTAATCCAACATTGGGCTTATATGCGATAAATAATTATATGGTACTGTAGGAAGATATGTGCCCATAAGGCAATTTATCTTGATTATACGTCTTGTTCATACTGTATATGGTACGTATTATTCTAAGTGTAAAGGATTTGTATTAATATACTTAGATAATATCCATAGACTTATAGTTAGGTCCTTACGTATCTAGATGAGATCTCGATTATGAGTAAGTAAGTGACCGAATAGAAACGTAAGTCTTAAACGGTTCGTGATCATAGATGTGTCGAGAACTGGATATCGACACATCGGATAGATCACTGTGTCTTCGTCTTGCCTCAGGGTAATGATGATCTCATAATCATTCGACTTAGCGAAGTCGGAGACGAGACACAGGTGCTCATTAGAGAATGAGTTCACTGAACGACCAAGTTAGAGTTATTAAATGGTTAAACTTTAATGATCTGTCTTTAATAACTCTAGGGTGATGATAGGTTAGTTGATCCTTAAGACCTGAAGTCAACTGTATAAACCTGTGAACGGACGGTGTAGCTTAGACCCATGATCTAGCTTCGAGGACCAGTCCTGATGAAAGATCTTAGGTTGGGTTGCACCAGAAGCTCTCTAGGTGAGTAAGTGACTAAGATGGGATTCATCACTTCCATTAAAGGGAAGTTAGTGTTATAGGCTCAGTACGGTCTTTATGTTAATCCTCGGCCGGGGTACGTTGCAAGTTGTACAACGTGTATACAATAAAGACCGCCGTATACTGACCAATGTTGTCTAATAGGGTTGACAGAAAACCATACCCTAGGCCAACATCAAACACAGTCTTGACGAAGGGATTTTAGCTAACGGAATTCATCACTGACACAGCCAATGCAAACCCTATGATACTTTTGTCAAAGGGTCGATCACGTTATGATGACTCTGAAACAGGGACGACAGCTACTGCTCGTAGTGACCGTCGTCTAGGGGTTTCGAGCCCCAACCTGTAGTAAGGTCAGGCTGTAGGGTCTCACACCGAGTAGTATTCGTGTCTTAGTAATAGGAATGTAGAATAGAGAGAAATATCATTTGATGATATTCACAAGCTGAGTTGTGAAAGTTAGTCGCATTAGCAATAGGGACACAACGTTGCATTAGATGCTAACTTTGACTAAACGTGTTGTAAATTAGTTACAAAGAATTTAGTAGGAACAAACTTGTTGGAAAGGGTTACCTGGATGACGGGATCGTCCCGGACTAAACACAGGTTCAAACCGCGTCCAAATCGGAGCTCAAACGAGCCCAGAAACGCAGAAAGAGTTCAAGGGGAAGTGGGTTAGACCCACTGGGCCAAAAGGCCCATGTGCAAAGGCAAACAGGCGTGACCCGCTGCAGCAGCGGGCATGGCCCGCTGTGTGCAGCGGGCGGGCACCCGCTGCAAGCGGGCGCGGCCCGCTGCTTGCAGCGGGCCAGCGCCCGCTGTTGCAGCGGGCGCGGCCCGCTGCCTGCAGCGGGCGCGGCCCGCTGCCTGCAGCGGGCGCCCGCTGGCCCGCTGCAGCAGCGGGCGCCCGCCCGCTGCAGCAGCGGGCGGGCGGCCTGCCCTTGCCCCCCTTGGGCGGGCGCGCCCGCTAAGTCTAGCGGGCGCGCCCGCAACTTAAGTCAAATTAGTTTTTTTTTTGAAAACCCAAATGACGGCTACGAATTTTGTGAAAATTGCTAAACTTTGAGCAATTGTTTGAGGGGTCAAACGAAGTCGAAATTCGTCACCGTCAGTTCCTACGCGTTCACCATTCCAAGCTTTTCTGATTGATAGCTTGTTTGGTGTCTGAAGTTTAGTATGTGAGGAGAATTAATTTGTTAAAGTTTGACTTTGTGAAAGGCTAACTTTAAAATTGAAATTAAGCCAAATGACTTAATTCAATTTTTCCTCCTCATGTGGATTGTCCCACATTGCCCGCAACGAGAGGGTGAGTGCTCACTCCCTATATAAATAGGGGTGCACTCTCCTCGTTTAAAAATACACCAGTCAACGATCGGGTAGCTCCAAATTATTGAGCAAGCTCGGTCCGCGACTAAATCTCTCTCTCTACTTTCCTATTCTCCGGAGTAGTCCTAGCACGACTACGAAGGGGGTTTGGATCTGATCCGGATGTCTAAGACGCGGGTTCTTCTCAAGTGAAACTTTCTACCGCGTGTGATCGGCTCGGAGGCGAAAGCGGCTCGGGCGGATCGGTGCGAGGGTGCGAGGCGGCTCAGGGAGATCGGGTCAACGCGGCTCGGCTACGAGGAGCTTCTCAAGACGGTGCGGTACATCTTGCCTGCTCCAGGGCCAAGATTCCGGGTATGTGGTTAAGCATTTTAGTGTAGATTTTATTAGTCGCTTAGTGTAGATCCTTCTTGGAGTGGTCAGACCCACTCCAAGTCGGCATAGATCGGGCTGGGTTCTGGTTCCCCAGAGCCTAGTTAAATTGTTTAGCTAGTCTAGAAATCTTGATTTCTGTTTTTCCGCTGTGCCTATGTGCCTCCGTGGTCCGTCCGACTTAGGACGGATACGGATCCGAGCTCTGGGGGTCCGCCAAAACCCCAACAGGTACTACACTGGCATATTAAAGCCCAATGTATAAGTGATCTCATTTATTAAGTTAATATAGGTTGTGGGCCTTTATGTGTGGTGACCATTAGGCTTCAATTCGTTAATGGGCCGAATTGGAAACCCTTGGGCTAAGGAGGCTAGCATATATATACATGCGGTCATGATCCCTGGAGCACACGAACAAGTTAGCCGCCTTTTCTACGTCCCGTCGCTAGGAGAGAAACCTGGAGAAAGCCAAAGGATTTCTCCAACGGTTGATTCGTGCTGTTCTGGAAGATCATCCGTCAGATTACCGTCAGGATCTCTGTCAGACTATTAGCGATGGATTCAGGTACGCTTCCGCTAAATAGAGAAGGTAACATTTTACGATTCAGCATGTGTTTTATCTAGATCGGTGTTATTTGGTTTATACGCACATCTAGATCTTTAGTTTCTACAAGTGGTATCAGAGCCGCCATGCTTGGATCTTATTATTTTGCCTCCTCGATGGGTAGATCTGTTAAAAATCAGATTTTTAATCTGTTTCTGGATTCGGATCTGTTAAAAATTTGTTTTTATCAGTTTTTAGTTTCAGATCTATGGAAATTGGGTTTTATTGTATTTTTCCCTGTTAAAAAAAATTGATCGGGGACGGCCCGCCGGCCGTCGCCCGGCGCAGATCAAGGGGCGGCTCTGCCGCCCCCGTCTGGAGAACAGGCGTCGGCATCCGCCGGCCCCTGCCGCGGACCAGAGGGCAGGGGGCGGTGGCACCCGCCGCCCCCGTCTTGATAAAGGGGGCGGCGGAGGCTGCCCCCGTACAGGATGAAGGGGGCGGCCCCCGCCGCCCCCGTTCAAGAACGGGGGGGGCGGAGGTCGCCCCCCGTCGGAATAAAGGGGGCGGCCTCCGCCGCCCCCGTTCAGTAACAGGGGGCGGCGGAGGCCGCCCCCGACGTAATGAAGGGGGCAGCCTCCCCCGCCCCAGTTCAGTAACAGGGGGCGGCGGAGGCCGCCCCCGTCGGAATGAAGGGGGCGGCCTCCATCGCCCCTGTTCAGTAAAGGGGGGGGCGGCGGAGGCCGCCCCTCGCCGGAGACCCGGGCGCCGACCTCCCCTGCCGACGCCAGCCGGCAGAGGGGGGCGGCGGCGGCGGCCGGCGCCCCCCATCAGAAACCGTGTCCCCTCTTGGGCCGTTTACCTGTTCAGACCCGTGGGCCTGCCCCTCTTAGGGTCGGCCCACAGCAGTTTAAAAAAATGATGTTATTTTTTTAAAAGGGGGCTGGGCTGTTAAATTGGGCCTGTTTTGGGCTGGTTGGGTTATGTGGATGTTATGGGCTTCTTTTAGTCTATTTGGACACAAATTTGGGCCTATTTTGGGATGTTTTAACACAAGTTAAGGAGGAAATAAAAGGGCAATTTGTATATTTCCATTAAGTGTAATTTTTGTGTTAAAATTCAGTTTTAATTTTAAATTTATTTTAGGCATGCTACATTATATATATTTCGAAATGATTGTAATTAAATCAAAACCCCACCAAAGTGGGCTTTATCATGACGATTACTCTTATTTCGATACATAAAGCTACAGACATACTTTGTATGTAAATTTAGTGCCTAAAATTTTATATTTAAATTCGTTAAAGGAGGAAATAAATGGTTGTGTATATATATTTCCTTTAGTTCCAATTTTGTGTGTTAAATTATATTCGTTTCATTTTTATTCTTTTAGGCATTCCTTATTATTTCTAGGTTTCGAAATAGTTTTAATTATTACGAGACCCCACCAAAGTGTGCTCTACTGTTAAATTATTATTATTTCGGAACATAAACCGTTAAATACATACTTTTGTATGATTGATTGCCTAATGTTGAATTTAAATTGGATTGAGGGATGAAATAAGAAGTTTTAATATATATTTCTCCTCGAAGATTAAATTTTGTGTTAATTGTGCAAAACAAATTTAACTTCTAAATTTAAGGCATAAGACATTATATATATATATATATATATATCAGTATATAAGAAGTTGACTTCATACCTTGGTATGAAAATTCAGTTTGCCTAAATTTAGAATTAAATCTGTTTTACACAAAATTCAAGTGTTTTCTTTAGGAGCAAATAAAAGGCTTTAACATATATTTCTCCTCAAGGATAAGTTTAAAAGGCATTAAAGAATTTTGTGCACTAACCATCAAGTAAATGGCCTTAAGGAAATTTGACACATTTTAAAGTTATAAATAAAATGGGATAGTGTGTGTGTGTGTGTGTGTGTGTGTGTGTGTGTGTGTGTATATATATATCTTTCTATGTATGTTCATCTACACATTAGTACACCTATATACCCCCATTTTTAAGAAGAAAATTTGTGTTGAAGTTATGGATTTTATTTAACTCAATATAAATGATTTGAAAGGTGGAATATAAGGTTCTTATATATATTTCCACTTAGTGTAATCATTTGTGTCAAATTCAGTTTAGTTTCAATTCGATTTTTGGCACAATTAATTATATATTTCGAATATAGATTGATTGGATCATCAACTCACCAAAGTGGGTTTTCTTGTGAAGATTAGTTTTTAATCTCGAAATATAACAAGTTCAATACATACTTTTGTATGAAAATTTTGGTTGCCTTAAATTTGATTTTGAATAAAAGTGGATTTGAATATCTCCACTTAAAGTATAAGTTCATGTATTAAATTACGACTTAGATTCAAATTTTGCAAAGGTATATATTTTTGAGATGACTTCGTGCAATCATCATCTCGCCAAAGTGGGCTTTGTTGATTTGCATTATTTTATTTCATAAATGTAAAAAAGAATTAATGTGCCAGTGATTTTCGTGAGAATGCTTAATCGGCCCAAAGGAAGATTACCGTTCTATACCATTTCATGTGCACATGTGGTAATAGACAAGGTGATGATTAGTGAGATCAATGCATGCAAATTTAATTCGGCCCAAAGGAAGTTTTATTTTTGGCATGTTATTATTGCATTGTCTGATTGCTACAACAAGATGTCAATGACTAGTCAATAGATTATCCAAATATAAATGTTGGGCTAGTGGGGGATGTCTTGAGATGGGAAAATAGCATTAATTTGAATTTGGTGTTGTTTTGTTTAATACTCATATGAACATGTTAAAATTGTTTTTTGTTCTCTCTTTCAGCTATTATTCCTGAAAAATTTTCTGCCAACCTCAAATCTATTCCAGTACTTAATAGCACTAACTTCAAGGCATGGAAGGAAAATCTTTTGATAATACTCGGAGTCATGGATCTTGATCTGGCATTAAGGACTCATTGTCCTCCACCGCTCACTGATAAGAGTATCTCTGATGAAAAGAGGAAGATGGAAGAGTGGAGGAGATCAAATCGCATGTGCCTAATGCTTGTGAGGAATGTCATTCCAGAATATCTCAGGGGCTCTATTTTAGAGAAAATTTCCACAGCTAAATGGTTCCTTATTGAGCTTGAAAAGAAGTTTGTCAAGAATGAAAAGAGTGAGATTAGTGCACTCTTGACAAACCTAACTTCAATGAAATATGAAGGTAAATGAAACATCAGGGAGCACATATTGAAGATGTCTAATATTGCTTCAAGGTTGAAAGCACTTAAGCTAGACCTCTCTGAGGCTCTGCTAGTGCATTTTGTTTTGATATCTCTTCCATCTCAGTTTGACTAGTTTAAGATGAGCTACAATCTGAAGGATGAGACTTGGTCTCTGGATGAGCTCATCTCATACTATGTAAAGGAAGATAAAAGGCTTGAGCAAGAAATGACAGAAAGCTCTCACCTGACCTCCACCTTAAAAAAAAGGAAGGATACTGAAGCTGCATATACAGCTTCTCAAAAGAAACAACAAAGGAAACTGAAACGTTCAGAAGGTAATGGTTGTTTCTTCTGTGGAGCTGAAGGGCATGTAAAGAAGAACTGCACAAATTATCACGCTTGGTGTGCTAAAAAGGGTATGTTTCTTTGATTTGGTTTAATTCTAAGTTAATTTATTTTCCAGCAAACTTTGGTACTTATAGACACGTGATGGAAAAATCCTGGTATAACCATCCACATCATTGTGTCTATGCAGGATTGCCTAAGATGCCAAGAGCCAAATGCTGGTGAAAGATACATTGATATGGGCAAATGGCAAGATGGTTCAAGTAGAAGCAAATTAAATTTAGATTATTTCTTTTAAAGGCTAGATTGTATTTGAATTTTATGAGACTATTATGTACCGTTTTCACCGGAATTTGGATTTTCTATTTCTATTTTGAACAAATTCGGTTATCATTGTTCAATTATGAATGGAAAAAATTTGGTTGTCTCATAATTCAAAAAATTAGTTTATTCTGGATCTTTAAAAATTCATTATAATCTTCATCTATTTGGAAATGTTGCTTCATCTATAGAATTCCTGCATTTAAGTACATGTGTTGTAATGAAATAATTAACAATTTAGAGTTCAGGTATATTTTTGACTGCAGCATATATCCTTAATAATGTTTCAACAAATGAATCACTTGCATGTTTGGAGAGTCTAACTAAGGTAATGCTTTATAAGCCTAATAAAGAAATAAGACATAATGCTAATGATTTTCTAGTTTTGTTGAATAGTTTAAAAGATGATATTATTTCGTATGATTTTACATGATCCCACTATTAAGTTAATTTACGAATTAGGAAATGCACACCTATTTGAGGATTCTGAGTTTGAGGGGGGAAATTTAGTTAGTGACATTATTCTTGAAGAGGATTATATCCACACAGGTGTTGTTGGCATTGTTCAGGATGGTATTCCTGACATTGTTCAAGACAATAAATTCAATATAATGTTGCAATTCCTCCCATTCGGGAAATTGTTCATAAGGACAAACTCTAGCACCTCAAGTAACTAATTGCCATTCAGGAAAACCATTAAGGAGATGAAAAGTACATTGTTAAACTATCACATTGTAACTCTCAAGAACATATGGTTGACATTAGGATGATGGAAGTTCGACTTACATCAAGTTATAAAAGTTCTACATCTCTAAAATGGATTAATGCATTAATTAAGAAAGTCTTTGAATGATACTTAAAATCTTTTCTCATTGCCATAAGGTTTGAAACCTATTGATTGTAAATAGTTTTTTACAAATAAAAGGGATTCAAAAGTGTATTAAGAAAAGATTTAAAGCGTATCACTCAAAAACTTTATGCGGAAAAGAATGCATTAATTGTAAAGAGACTTTCTATTCAGTTTTCATGGAAGACTCTGTAAGGTTTATAATGGCGTTAGTAGAGCATTTTAATGTCGTTAATGATATATTGAATTTCTTAAGTAACCACCTCGTTCGGTTTTGAGATGATGTTTAATGATGTTATATATATCTTAAGTTCTGTGGGAGCATGTAATTTCTATAATATCTATGTGGTAATAAATGTTAAGTTCTATGTGAGACAAGTTTTGTCTCATTAATTGCCCCGAGAATCTACTTCAGAAGATTCCCTATATCTCACCCAAAGGGAGTCTAAAGTATGCTCAGTTTTATATGCGTTTGGTTATTGCATATATTACATGTATGTTGGGCAGATTGTTAAGTTCAGGAGTTGACCATTTGACAGCAGCCAAATGTGTCTTACGGTACATGTTCAAGGATCAGTAGTCAAAAAGGTTTGAGATCATTTTGATATACTGACTATGATCATTTATTGGATGCAAAGAATGTATGAAAATCTATGTTAGGCGCCATCTACTAGAAGAGATTTAAATGGTCCCTTTTATATAGTCTCTTCTAACATGGCTTTAGATTTCATGTCATATTATTTGCATCCAAATCATGAAATATATCTGCATATTTTGTCACTATGCTGCAAATTATGGATGATGTTGAAACACCACACAGTTTATTTAGTGACAATGAAGTCTGCAGTTTTATATTTCAGCAACAACAGGAACTCGACAAAGTTTAGATATTCAGAGATCAAGTTCCTAGATTGTTGATTAATAATAGGAGTGTATAATTGTCTATTGAGCACATCAGAACAAACCATGTAATTACGGATCCGATATACTAAGGGAATGTCATCCAAAAGGTTTTATGAGCTCGCTACTCATATGGATGTCATTTCATTAAGAACATTCAGTTTTGTGGGAGTTTGTTCTTTTGGGTGCTCATATGATAGACAAAATTAAGTCTCCAACTTAAGCTTGAGGTTATTTTCTGATCAGAAATAAAGTTTTGGTTTAGTTTGGATTCACCCCGATTTTGGTTTGTTTATGATCTCACTGAGGTTAAGGAGGATCGGTTGGAAATAGACATGTTAGATCACATTACATGTAATTTCCATGCTACACATTCACTTCATAATCCATGTCATTCTTTTGTATTAGCACGGTGACCACTGATGGGTCGAGCTGCAATTGCTGCTGCGAAGATCTCTTTGATCTCTTGCTAATATAATTGATGGACCGGATTGTTTTTTGACTCATTAAAGAAATGACAGTAAGTTAAGATCTTATTCGGTTGTATGCACAACGAAATATAATTATAAAGTTTAGCATATAGCCCAAGTGGGAGATTGTTGGAACTTATCCAACTCAGTTGGATCTTAATCCAACATTGAGCTTATATACGATAAATAATTATATGGTGCTACACTGTCATATTAAAGCCCAATCTATAAGTGATCTAATTTATTAAGTTAAGTGGGCTTAAATGAGTCATATAGGTTGTGGGCCTTTATGTGTGGTGACTATTGGGCTTCAATTCGTTGATGGGACGAATTGAAAACCCTAGGGCTAAGGAGGCTAGCCTATATATACATGCGGTCATGATCCCCGGAGCACACGAACAAGTTAGCCGTCTTTTCTACGCCCCATCGCTAGGAGAGAAACCGGGAGAAAGCCAAAGAATTTCTCCAACGGTTGATTCGTGTTGGTCTGGAAGATCATCCGCCAGATTACCGTCAGGATCTCTTTTCAGACTATTAGCGATGGATTCAGGTACGCTTCCGCTAAACAGAGTAGACAACGTTTTTAGATTCAGCATGTGTTTTATCAAGATCGGTGTTATTTGGTTTATACGCACATCTAGATCTTTAGTTTCTACAAGTATAGCTTCTATACTTATGTCCAAGGAAATTCACGTTGTGGAATATTCTTCCTGCTTATCTTTACTGTCAATTCCAATCTACTTGATTTTTGCTGGCTACTCTTCGAGGGACATCATCAGTAGAAAATTGGATTCCAAACTAGCAGGTGGTATTCCTGATCCAATTGGAGTCCAAACACAATGCTTCGGAATTTATTGTGCCATTAAATATGCCATCATCAACCTTGTAGATAAGGTATTAAAACATAATAATCAAGAGCAAGGAAACGGTAGCTCCATAGTAATAGGTGATAGTTTATCTGTTCACAGAATTAGCATTGAGTTTTTTTTTTTTTTTTTTTTTTTTTGGTGGGGGGGGGGGGGGGGGGGGGGGGGGGGTCATGTTATCAGGAAACTATACTAGCATGTCTTTTGTTATGTTAATTTTAGTGACACTTTCACCATTCAATCCGATGAAAAGATCTTTCTGCTTAATCTGCTGCTGTTCGGATTGTTATAAAGCTAACTAGATTGCTGGATTGAATTTAGCTCAAAGGGTTGCTAATTCATTTTCTATCTTGTTAGAAGTGCTGAGCATGAAGCATGTTTAGTTCTTTTACCAATATGAAGAATCAGTTTGTCATGCAAATATAATGTAGATGATGGTAGTGTATTATTGTTGGTTTTTAACTGTGTTCAATTCTGTTGCCCCCCAGGTATAAATGATTTTTGGGAGGTTTTAGTATTTTATAAGCTTATGACATCTATCATTCCAATTTCACCAGACAAGCCGGTCTTGTGCATAAAACCAAGAGAATGGTCCAATAAATGACCGACATGGTTTTATACCAAGCTCTAAAACAAAAATTCTGAAGTCAAATTTATGCAAACAATCCTCCAAGTGTTCAATTTGCCAGGGTGGTTAATACCAAAATGAAGTGCATGATATTTATCGACAGAGAAACGTGAATAAAATTGTAGTTACATGAATCTCTTGCTTATCCTGTCTAAGCTACCGATATATGCTATCTTCGATTACATTGTAATCATGGCACCGTATATGCACAGTGTTCTCCATTGCACAAAAGAAATGTCTGAGAATGCATTTGCAAAATCTAACATGATTCTGTTTTTTGTGCAATTCAAATCACTTGGCAGTTTAAGCTTTTGAAAGGCTTTTAGGCTTTTAGGTTTACTTCCTCCATGGAGAGAGTATTTGCATGCTGTGGGAAAGATGTGATGGGCTTAGCTGAGAGATTCCTAATATTAATAAAGTTGGATGCCTCTAATATAGTGGAAGTGTACACAAAGTTACATTCTTGCTGTTAATTTGACCTTTTTTATTCACTTGATTGTCTTTGTATGAGCTCATTTTCAAGATATTCTGTGATTGATGATGTGTTCATATTTTACATGTTTTTACCGCATCATTTCATGTCATTTCTGCCTCTAAACTCCATATTTTCATATATTATCGCGCTTCTAACGCCATATTCGAGTTTTGTATAGCTTTTTGGATTTTCAGGAGTTTTGGAGCAAATTGGAGCTATTTTGGGACATGGACACATCCGGCATGTCAAAGACGTCATTGGCAAGGCTCCTTGGGAGTTCGCCAAGGAATGGAAGAAGAATGGAGGAGAGGAGGAGAAGAGAACGAGAAAGTGTCAAAGTGGAGATCAGTTTCTCAGGTGACTCGACCGAGTAGTATAAGTTACTCGGCCGAGCTGACACGCTGAAATCACACAGGAAATAGCTCTGACCTACTCGACTGAGCAGACAACCGACTCGACCCGAGTCGATCCCAACAGATGAAGGTGCCGAGCTTCTCTCCAAGGCATCCCAGCTCGACCGAGCAGCAAATCAACTTGACCGAGCAGCTCAACCGCTCAACCCGAGTCGAAAAGAAATAGAGCGACGTTTTGGAGGAATTTCGGATCTACTGTAGCTCGACCGAGTACGGTGGCTACTCGATCGAGTAGCCCGTATCCACCAGACGCAGAAGCAGCAACAAGGGGAGCCTGTAGCTGACTCGACTGAGCAGGCTCCTCTACTCGGTCTAGTAGCCGACGCGACCAGCCTAGTTTGTGGGCCCAAGTGCCCAGATTTTCTGAGATTTTTTGGGATCTTCCCCCTATGTATTTAAGGACGTTTTTAACTTTATTTTCAAATGGAACTTTAGAGAGGAACCTTAGAGAAACTCTTAGTTTAGTTTTAATTAGGTTTTTGAGAATTTGTGCCGTCGCTATTTTGTATGAAGCAAAGCTTGGATTTTTACGATTGTTTCGCACAAAGAATCTTGTCTTAATTCTCTTTGGATTGCTATTGCTTCTCGACGCGTTGGTAACGATTCTCTACAATTTTTATTGCTTTTTGATATTTTTTTCATTGCCGTGATGAATTCCATTGCATCTATTGAATATTTTGTTGCTATTTCTGTGATGCGTGAATAGTTCCATCTATGGCTAATGGATTAGCACATGGAATTTAGGATTGAGATGAAAAGTTAGGATTTTTAGGTTGAGTTGGAATAAAAGGGAAGTATTTTGGTTGATCTTGCAAAGTTTGTAGGAGAACCCGTACTGAGATCGTGCCTACGGTCGGTGAAATCGATTGGCGTAAGGAGGAATCGATTGGCGTAAGGAGTATCCTCTAGGCTTAATTAGGGTGTTAGTGGATTCAATTGGGACTTGTGACCATGCCCGGCTCGTGTCTTGATGGGATCCACCGACGAACTATATTACTAATTGATGGCTACCGTCATTACATCAATGATAGCTACCAAAATGCATCGAAGCTCTAACCCACGAGAGTTGCGTGCGCCGAGATCATTCCGTCCATGAGAGTGGCACGAATATTTTCGATTCTTAGTACACGTGTCGTGTGCGCCTACGGGTTAATGCAATACGTTAGATTATGGTGCTTAGAACCATAAATTCCACATCTTGGATGCGACAATCCCCATAAAACCAATGCAACGTAAGAGTCCTAACCAAGCATCGATGTCCGACGATCCTAGTGGTGAGTCCTAAAGCCCTAGTCTTTAGTAATCGTTCACAATCCTAAACAACCAATTTTTCAAAACCGACTGCTACCTATATTCTGAGATTTAAAAATAACCCAAGACAATAACATTCATACCTTCCTTGTGGGATCGATATCTTTTATACTATTACTTGACACTGTACGCTTGCGTAAAGTACCGGGGATTTCCATTGGGATACATTTAGCACTTGGCATTTGTGCCATTGCTAGGTGAGTTCTAGGCGTTAGTTCACGTGCGATCAAGTTTTTGGCACCGTTGCCGGGGACGGTAACAGTGTTATTTGGATTATTTTTCCATTGAAGAATTTGTTAGCAAATCTTATCATCTCTTATATTTTCCATACTTTTTATTCTTTTATTACTTTGCTACTGACGTTATTTCTCTGAGTTCTTGTTGTGCATGAACACTCACCTTGGGAGTCTTGACAAGGAATTATTATTTGACCCCGAGATTGAATAGACTGAAAGAAAGATCAGAGCTGAGAAAAGGAGTCAGAAACCTATAGATACAATGGCAGATGGAAATACTTCTCCTCCACACAAGGGGTTCATCCTGGACTATATTAAGCCAAACTTTATTGGAGCTTCTTCCATCTTGAGACCGCAGCTGGCAGCAGGTAGTTTTGAGCTAAAGATAAGGTTAATAAATCTCATGCAGCAGGACCCCTTTGTTAGTTCTTGGGTTCAAGACTAACGTTGTTTTGATGATGATCAATACATTATGTTAGTGTGCTAATCAATCTTATAATTTTAGTCTCAGTTTATCTTAATGATTATATGTTGATGAGACATCATAATGCTTGGAGGATATTACAAGGGATATCTTAAAGACCTCCAAGAGTGATGGTGTGCTCAAGCTTGGATGAAGTCATGAAGATCATCTAATGAAGCCAAAGCTTGGAGCATGATGATGGATGGACATCTAAAGGAGCATTGCCAAAGCTTGGAGCTTGATGAAGGGAGGAGTGCCAAAGCTTGGAGATGATGGGGAGCATCAAGGTATTGTGAGCTTGAAGACTTAGACTCTAGGAGATGCAATATGTAATCCATGTAATTTCTATTACTTGCATTTCTCTTTTTGAGTCTAGGATTATTGTAATGCCTTGATAGATGGTCATACTCTCATGCATATCTATCTTAGTGAGCCTTAGGATTATCATAGACTCCAACCCAATAGGTTCATCTAGCCCAAAGACTCATTTGGAGTCTCTGGCTCTCCAACAGTCGCCTGATGAAGGTTGTACAATTGACTAGGTGATTTCAGTCGCCTGTCGAGCCTTCTACAGTCGACTATGGTGCGTAGCTCAAGTCAACATTTTATTGACTCTTTTTGAGTTTTTCTCATCAGTCTACTGATGTTCAATTTACAGTCGCATGTTTCTACAGTCGCCTGTGAATTAGTCGATAGTCGACTGTGCGCTTCTTACATTTTCTGGGTTTCATCCCAATTTGCAAGACAGTCGTTGAAGAAGTTTTTACAGTCGCCTGTATATTTACAGTCGCATGTGAAATGGCCATCAGTTGTCTGAAAGGCCTAAGTGCGAAAAATGTAACTTTCTATGTTTTTCTTCCATCCATGCAGCAGTCGCCAGATGAAAGCTATACAGTCGACTGTCTGTAAAATGCATCTCTCTGTTTTTCTTCCATCCCTACAGCAGTCGCCTGATGAAGGATATACAGTCGACTGTCTGTTTTACAGTCGCCTGTGTAGTCTTTTACAGTCGACTGTCATGGCTCAGATTATAGCCATTGGGATTTTTCTAGCCGTTGAACAGTCGACTGTCATTTGTTCTTCAGTCGACTGTCTGTGCCGTAAACTGCCAAAATCTAGCCGTTGCAGATTTTTTCTCTTTGGGGTTTTGGCTGGTTTTATGGGTTCCTTTGGGCTTCCTATATATAGGAGTTGGCTTAGTTCATTTAGAACTCTTGGTTATTATTGAATATCTTTGATAATAACATCTTTGAGAATCAATAGCCACTCCTAATCTCTCCCATTCCCTCATTAGAGCTTCAATCTTATGCTATAGCATCTAAGCTCTAGGGAATTTCTCCAAGGGATTTCAATCTCATTCATTTTCTTGGAGAACATTTTTCTTCTCTTCATTTCATACACTCAAGAAAGAAGTGTTAGGATTCATTCCTAGAAGAGAGAAAGATTGACAAGTGCAATCAAAGCTAATCTCAAGCACTTGGTCATTCACTTGCATGCCTTCTTCTTCACATTGGTAAGATCATATCAAGGCATATGTAAGTGTTGTTTCGTTTCATTTTTTGTTCGAAACCCTAATTCTATTTGTGGGAATTAGTTACTCTCTTTGTGGGAGTTTGGTTCTTTCTGTGTGTGAGAAAAATCCTCTATGTGAGGTCTCTATGTGTGAGAGTAAGGATATCTCTTTGAGGAAATCCTAAATCCTCTGTGTGAGGTATCTCTGTGTGAGATTGTATTCGCTTCTTTGTGTGGGAATATAGTGAATACTGGTGTGGCTGGACGTACCCAAGTTTTGGAAAACCAGGGTAAAATCCTTGTGTTTTTGTTTGTTGTTGTTGAGCACACTCTTTAATTTCCGCTGCTTATTGTGCTTTAATTTCAGTAACTTTCAATTAAGCACTTTACTTGCTATTACACTATTCACCCCCCTTTAGTGTGTGTAGCCCTGCAGGGTCCCTTACACTCTTCCATGGGCATCCTCATGAAAACCCAACCCACCACATCGACACGTTCTTGGCAAAGTGCAACACGTTTCATGCTAAGGACGTAAGCGAAAATGCTATCAAGCTTAGGCTATTTCCATTTACTCTGAGGGATAAGGCTTCCTATTGGCTGCGAGTGCATCCTTCTAATACATTCACGACTTGGGAGCAGCTGGCCACCGCCTTTGTGAACAAGTTCTATCCACCGTCTAAAACGGTGAGGATACGATGAGCGATCTCTAACTTCAAGCAGCTTCCTCAGGAGTCACTGTATGAGGCTTGGGAGAGATTTAAAGTCTTACAGCATCAATATCCGCACCATGGAGTCGTGGAGTGGGATCTCGTTCAAAGCTTCAACAATGGTCTTCAGCCGAGCACGAAAATGATTATTGACACCTTTGCTCAAGGAGCTCTCTTATATAAGCCATCCGATGAAGCTTTATCTCTGCTAGAACAAATGGCCGCAAATACTTAGTAGTGGGGCGACGAACGCTCATCTACTAGAGCCCCCAAGGTAAAAAAATCACTACCCATTTCGATAGCTCTATTGAAACTCTTTGTAAACAAGTAGCGTGGATTGAACAGAGGTTGGATGCCATCCCTACCACCTCTAGAGCTCCGTCTTGTCCCATGCATAAAGGCTATGTAGAGCACGGCTATGCTCCAAATGAAGGACCTCATGATGGAGCAGATATGCAAGCTAAGCAAGTGCACTTTGTAGCCGCAGAAGGAAGGAATCAATGGCAACATTCGGCGCCAAGGAATCATCCCAGATTTTCTTATGGCAACCCCAATGGAGGATTGCAACCTCATTAGCAGCAGAGACGACCCTCATATCCTCATCAACAAGAGCCGCCTTCGCAACAATATGGGTTTAGGCCATCTGGGCCTTACAGACCACCAGGATACAATTATTGTCAACAACAACAATATGCACCGATGGACCCAAAGTCGAATCTCGAGGCAACATTGGACACCTTCATGAGTGGGCAATCCAAGATAAATGCAGAGAATTTCACGCGTTTCAAGTCTATCAATGATTCCATTGATGAGATTAAAGGCCAAATGTCCCAATTCATGAAGATGCAAGGGAGATTACCCTCTCAGCCAGAGCCTAATCCTAGGGCCCAAGCAAATGCAGTGGTTACAGTTACCACGAGGAGAGGGAAGACTACCGACACTGTCATGGTGCCGGTTTCTAGCAACTTGAGCCGAAAGCCGTCTACCCACGCTCGAGATGGAGAAGATACTACCGCTGAAATTTATGAGAAAAAGGCTACGGAGGAGCATCATGTTATTGGAGAAAAGGAGACTTCGCCATCCACTTCAACTACTAGCGCTACGGCACCGACGGATGTTACCACTACTTCCAACAATCCTATTCCAAAGGATGCCGTCAAAGACAAATCGAGCCGACCTCCACCTCCATATCCCCAAAAGTTGGTTCTAGCGAAGATGGAAAAGAAATACGCAAAGTTTTCCGAGCTTCTAAAAGGTATACAACTGAACATCCCCTTCGTGGACGCTATCACTGAAATTCCTACGTACGCTAAATTCTTAAAGGATCTCATTACAGAGAAGCATAAAAAAGAGGAGGTAAAGCTTTTGGACAATTGTACCTCAGTCATTAAGAACCATATACCAAAGAAGTTGCCGGATCCTGGGAGTTTCACGGTGCTGTGCTCCGTTGGCGGAACCCCTATTAGCAGAGCGTTGATCGACTTAGGAGCGAGCATTAGTCTAATGCTGCTCTCCATCTTTCAGAGGCTAAATACCGGGACGGAGCCTACCGATATGAGCATCCAATTGGCAGACCACTCCATTACATATCCGGTAGGCATCACGCGCGACATCATCCTTCAAATTCTGCTTGGGCTATACGTACCGATAGACTTTGTTATTATGGAAATGTCGGAGAAAGGTAGCTTGCAGATCATTTTAGGTTGTTCATTCATGGCGACGGCCGGTGTCTTGATTGATGTCTGTGAGGGGAACACTATCTATGAACATGGAAAATATTGATGTCCAATTCCGCTTGCAAAAACCTATGAGGGAGCGCCCACCGCCGGAGGACGCTAATTACCTCGACCTCTTGGTAGACGAGACTACACATGAGCATACCTTGGAGGAGATTACTAAAGATTCGATGAAGATGAGCTTGGATAACGACGGCGACGTCGTATACAACAAAGCGGCGGCCGCCTATCTACGAGTCCTTGACGAGGAGCCCCCGGACATACACTTGCGCCATCAAGAACCGGAGGCTACTATCTCCTTGGCCGCTGATGGCCGACATGAAGAGGCGCGCCAAATAGCACCGCACGGGATCATCGGAAAGCATGACGGGCGTATTTCGCACGCGCCTAACATCATTCATTGAAAATCTTGGGGGAGTCGAGCTTACGACTTAAAACAAGCGCTTATCGGGAGGCAACCCGACTTTCTATCCCTTAGCTTCCGTTTCTCTTTTTGTTTTTTCTTTTCTTATTCAAAAACAAAATAAATACGCTTTTAATTTCAAGAAAATACGAAAACACAAAAAATTTGATAAGTTCCCTCTTCTACAGGGTGAACAATGAAGAGAATACGATAAACGATGGAAAGAAGAAGGAACCAAGGAAAGAGCACTTTAGAGAAATGCAAGCTTGGGAAAAAGTTACAGGCAACTCAGCCGAGTTGCTACCCTACTCGGTCAAGCTACATGGAATTGGAGAAAACATGCAAAAACAACTTCTGGAAATTAATTGCGACGAGCTACAGACAGAGCCCAAAAAGGTTGAAAAAGAGCACTCTGTTTCTAATTCGACTTGACCGAGTAGCTATCCTACTAGGCCGAACTGTAGAGAGTCCCAAAAGTGCTAAAAGGATGCTCTAGAAAGTTTAATGGACTCGACCGAGTAGCTACCATACTCGGCCGAGCTGCAGGGAGAGCAAACGAGAGCTGAAAACATCGCTCTGTTTTAATTCAGCTCGACTAAGCTGAGTAAGCAGCTCGGCCGAATACCGGGGTAGAATTTCTAAACTTATATTCTTATATTTTTTTATCTTTTATTACTCAATCGAGCAGCTATCGATGCTCGGCCCGAGCAGCGACTAGCTTGGTTGGGGCCCACATTCAGACCGAGCTCCACTTGGTTTATATAAAATCAAAATCTCACTCGGGCAATCCTAATGCTACTCGAATTAATGCCCCAATCTCCCCGAGCTCTCCACCCAAACCCTACCCTACTCGACCTCCTCACCACCGCCACCGCCGCCCCATTCCGCCCTAGCACCGCCACTGCCGCTGACTCGGTCCGCCTCTCCGCCTCTCTCTTTCTCTCTCATCTCTCTCCCCCCTCCCTCTATCTCCCTCTCTCTTTTAAAAAAACCCTCGACCCACCTCCTTCGCTCCAGCCATCGACCGGAGCAGCACCGCCGGCACTACCAAGCGCCGGCGACGCGACCATCCCCCTCTCTTTTCAAAACCACCGCCCTACCTCCTTCACTCCGGCCATCGACCTGAGCAACACCACCGGTGCCACCCAGCCTGTGGCACCACCATTATTCCCCACTCTCTCTTCATATCTCCCTCCCCTTCTCTCTCCCCCCAACCCTAGCTCCGGCAAATTTACCGGAGCAGTGCCGTCGATGCCACCAGCGTCGCCGACGCCACGCCTCACCTATATCCCCCTCCCATCTTCCGATCCCCCCTCTCTTCACTCATACCCCCCGCCACTGCTCCTTGCTCTGGCAGATCGCCAGAGCTGTGCCCCAAAATTGGTCGCCCGAGCACACCCTGTGCTCGGGCCGAGCATCCCCCCACCCCTCCCTCCTATTTCCAAATCTCTTCCTCCCATCTCCCCCATATCTGACCCATCCCACACCCTAATATTTTCAAATTTTTTATCTTCAAACCGAATCATTTTCGCGAACGGCTAATCTAATTTTCGTATCTTATTGCAGGTACGCTTGGAGCTTCGACGAGGATTCGAGGAGTTTGGTTTGGATCAGCTTGGGGGTGAATTTGGTTTGGATCAGCTTGGGGGATATCTTGGACTCAGGCTTCGCACGTGCATCCTGCTTCCGCATTCGCAGCTACGCTCGGTGTTGGTATACGCTTTCTACTCCTTATTTTTTACCATATTATCGTAGCTGGCACACTTGCACGATGCCTCCTCACCTTAGGCCGAGGAAGCCTCAGCCGACGAAGAGGAAGGCCACCTCCGGCCCATCCTCTTCCCAGCCTGCACGACACCCAGCGCCACCTCGCCACCACTCTCTTTTCCAGGCCAGATATCGGTATACTCTCCCTTCCTGAACTTCCCATCTTATGGGGATGCCTCGACCTCTGCGCTTCCACCCTGACGGCACCCTCTACCCCTTCCTTCTTGTAACGCCCCGCTTCCCAAAAGACACCGGAAGCGAGAGCGTTACGCGGTCCGCTTGAACTGGAGCGGTGAAGCTCGAGTTCAATAAGCGTCTGTGATAAAAACACAGAAAAGAGGTCCTTGCATTTGCGTATCAGAACAATCAGAAGACTTTTCATTAAATTAAAAGGGCATTTCCAAAATTATTCGTACAAGAAAATAAGACAACTGGCCTCCACATGGACAAAAAGGAAACTATAACAAAGCGCTAAACCTACTACAAGAACTGAAAACAAAACTCAAGTAGTGACAGAGGCTCTAGTCTTCCGCAGAAAGCGTCAGGTGCGAACTCCTGACTCTCCAACTCTGGCGTCTCATACTGGTCCTCCTGGCACTCAAGCTCTGAATCTGACATACATCCACAAACATGAATGTATGTCAGCTAGGGGTCTGCAAGAAAAGTTAGCATCCCAAGGCGAAGTATATAACAAGTATATGAAATTTAGAAGCATTTAATAAAAGAAACGACTGCAGCAATTAACATTTAACATTTCGGAGCAGAAAGAAATAATCCTAGCATGCAGTTCTAGACGGTTGCAATACTAAGGTTAAGATTCTCTGAAATTGTTAGCATTTCAATATTCACGATGACCAAGTTAGCGTTACAATGATCATGTCAAGACTTCACATCTAATCTAGGGTTCTCGCCTTTAGGTCGTAATGAGAAGGTCGTTCCTCTCATGGGGGCTTACCGTGATTGACACTAACCCACCGCGTCGGGTGGTGTTCTTGAGGAGAGTACCTTTCATACGCCCAGTGGCCGCTCAACCCTAACCCCACCCAAAAGTTTTGTCGGAACACGAGCCAGCCTAGTCGACTCACACGACATCACGATATCACGATACTGCCTTCGAGGCGCACGATCTCACGATGTCCATACTGTTAAACATGTCAGGACTCACTGAATTTCACTGTTATCAATTTTAAAGTTTTATGGTGACGGTTCTGCAAAGCGGAAGCGGGTCGAACGACCGGTTCCGTAATTTCAAATAATGACGATTTTGTCCTTTTTGTTCAACTTGCTACAAAAACAATTTCTTTCTCTAGTTGTTTAAATTGGGGATATATCGTATGATATACCGTTGGATCCCAATTTTCGTCCTAGTCATTATGGTGTCAGTTTTGTACGTCATTTCACTTCTAAATTTCGAGTTACACAGCAAAACAGGAAGGCGGCGTAAACGTGCCGAAACTTCTAAAAATCATAACAAATTATATACTTGCCTGTTTTCGACGTTCTTGGTGCCGTTGGATTCGTACGAACGGCACTGACATATCTGTGCCAATAGATTTGGTATAAGCTAAAGGAGTTTAACCGATAAACATTTATAACCACATATATCTAAACTAACTACTACTCACACATCAGCAATATATTTAACCCTAAGTCTCCCATTTATTCATAGCAGCACTAACACATGTAGGATAACAAAAACTCATATCTATGAGCATATACATGTATATATATAATATATAACCATAGACATGCAAGTACTTAAATATATCAGAGTTGACTAAGTCACTAACATTACTTTTATAATTAATAAGTTGAAGACTAACATACTGGTACTACGAAAAAACACTAGCTTATAGAAAATGGTAGTGTTGCAGGTAATGAGTCTAATACTTAATAACATTACGTATATAAAAATACAAGTTACTGTTCACGAGTTACAAATTACGTATGATACTAGTATTTGCATTTTACATATACAACTGACATCTCATAACCTACCTGTTTAACAAGTATATAGAGTAGTAGGGATACTTTTGTTTTTATATTGCAGTCAAAACAAATCGCTTGAATAATGGGAACTTAAAAAAACCAGCACATAAAGCATGGGGTGATGTCTATACACATGCATTCACATTTTTTTAAAACAAATTAGCCTACACTACTCCTAGCTATCCAATGCCATGTTAACATACTAAACTAACGTTCATATAAGAGAACATGCAATATCACACTTACCCGTGGTTAAGCTCGCAGCTGGGGAGACGCCGACGTTGGGCTCTCGGAGAAGAAGGAAGGAGGCGGCCTGGGGGTTTGTTGATGGAGAGGAGGAGACCGTGTGGTCTGGGCATCATCCGCGAGTAGGGGAGAAGCTTCACGTCGGATGTGTACTGCATCGCGGGGAGAGGAAGCCATGCGAGGAGTTTATCGCGTGGAGAGAGAGATGGCAGGGGGTGTTGCGGTTTTGCGTCAACCTGGGATGTGAAGTCACGCTATGAGGAGAGGGAGCAGGCGGGGATTGATGTGTGGCTCAGGGTTTGGCGATGTAGATGTCGGAGGAAACAACGAAGGGGGCTCGGCCTTGGGTGTTGCGGCTGTGGGGGTGTTTGGAGGCCGGCGCAGGGGAGGAAAGAGGAGGAGGAGGCCGGTCTGGTTACCGTGCGAAGGGGGAGGCACGGCTGTGGGGGATGCTGCGAGTTGTGGAGAGGAGAAGGCCGCAGCTGGTGATGCGAAGGAGTAGGGGTTTCGGGTCTGGGGAGAAAGAGCTCGGCCTGGGGGTTTCACTTGCGTGGAGAAGAGGAATACAGGGGGGGCGGCGCAGGTTTGCTATAGGGTTAGTGAGGAGAAGAAAGGAAAAACCCTAGGTTATCATATATAGGGGTAGGGTTGCTGTATGTAGGCCTAGTCTCTTTTTTTAATGTCTAAAGAGTGGTTCACGTGAGCCCTAGGGCTCTAAAAATGTGAAAGCTGAAGTTAGTACTAGTGGGGGTTTGCAATTGAACCATGTGTAGGCTAGGTTGCTGTACTAGAGGCTTGGGTTTGTTTAAAATATTAGACCTAGGTTTCAATGTTTGTATAAAGAAAGTAGGCTGGGCTTGGGCAACACGTGGGAGGGGTTTTGGTTTCAAAATTTTCTTATTAATAGCATTAAAACGGGTTTGAGTAAATATAATACTAACAACAACAACAATAATAATAATAATAATAATAACAATAGAAATAAGTTTACTAAATAGTTTAATATAATGATAGCCATCAAATAGTATGAAAAGTAGGCACGTGCACAAGGGACAGATACGCTTAATACGGATACGGACGAAAAATTAGTAGAGAAATACCGATAATATCACCGATAAGAACCGGTCGTTACATCCTACACACCTTAAAGAAAATTCCGCCCTCGGAATTCCTAACAATCACATGTCAGGGAACAGGCGGGGGTAACGCTCTCTCATCTCATCTTCTAATGCATACACACCATAAGTAAACATCACGCCATACTCAGCTAATACTAAAACCAATACCAATAGTATTACCGTGGATAATTCTAATCAATGTCCATGCTATTAATAGTAGCAATACACATACACACATTATTAACTACGTATTAACTTACACGTTCAATACAATACCATCCAATATCATACTCGGGCGAATAGTGACACAAGACCACATCGATATACTAGATGTAAGTGTCCCTTCACCCTACACACTCGCATTATTACTAACACACAAAGTAATACCACACATCTTATACACTCACCGTCTATACTGATATAGTACCACACGTCATATAAACATACCACTAATGAAAAATACAAGCATTCTTGGTCTATTAACACTTCAATCGTACAATCACTTTTACACATCGCACATTACCATATACACATAATATTATATATCACTATACGTATATACATGCATGTAATACCTCGCACCAAACACAGATTTATATAAGCCTCACTCGTAGCACTAGGGTCAACGTAATCTACCCACCTTAAGATTAAGTCCGTCCTCAGACTTCCTTAACTAGGCAGACATAGGGGTGAGCGGACTTAGACACTAAGGTCATCCTATCC
Source organism: Scilla litardierei (assembly GCA_030789695.1). Lineage (NCBI taxonomy): Eukaryota > Viridiplantae > Streptophyta > Magnoliopsida > Asparagales > Asparagaceae > Scilla > Scilla litardierei. Next base: position 185,681,860 of record CM061142.1, on the reverse strand, counting down.
CAGTCATACATACATTATAATGAAACAACATACATCTATATTCTTATACCTACTCGTATATCACGCGCTTTCAAACACAAATACATACGTACATTTTATTTACATATACATATTAACACTACTACACGTCTTTCTCACATCTATATAGGACAAATATACACACACCGGTATACACAACCATGGTAATCTACATAGGCAAGTATACCATTTCATACATTCACATATACGTAGTCACAACATACGGCCATGCATACCTCATAGTATACACATGCTCACACATCATCCCGTAGGGGTAATATTATAATCTTACACATAAAACACACTTATTCATACAATATATATTTATATACACACCTATAACTAACCACAAACACATATACGCACGAGTACACGCCAGACATTCTAACATATAAATCACACAATAAATCTGCACACCAACTATACGTACACCTATTATCATTACACCTAACATGTACATCATGTACTAGCATACAATTACAACATTGACAAGCACGACTAAGGTGTATATACTTCTAGTAACTAGCTAATACTAAATCTAATACTCATAGATATTACTATAGTGATATAGCTAATCACTCGCCTAATTAGAAATATAACACTTGCCACTCTATACTCGACTATATACACATATGTCACAAATCACCGTACGTACATGCACCTACGACACAATAGAAAATCGCACCATACTAATATACTAAGGGTAGGCACACTCATACATGGGTGGCATATAGAGGTTCGTACACACGGGTCCACACTCACTATCTATTTACATGCACCACAACAATACAACAATCAAAGCAAAAAAAATCTCACTAAGCAATGATAAACTCTAAAGTGATAACTAAGCAATAGTGTAGGATGATGGGTTGAATGATGTAACGAACCGATGTTGTGATGGGCGGTTCCGGAGGTGGTATAGATAAGAGGTTAGTCTGGTTGGGTGAGATAAAATATTTATGAACAAAAGTAAGAAGATAAAGACATGTGTAAAAATAACAACATCATCATAACTTACGTAAAGTAGCGAGCGTATGGTAGGAGTTAAAACATAAAATGTGATCAGTCAAATAGTAGGTGAAGAGTAATATGGGCATGGTGATGTAGTGTTTGTTTTGTAAATGGGAATAGGTTTGTAAATATTTATACATATATATATATAGAAATTTGAAGACAATGTTTGTAAGACTGATACACAAGATATTGAAGTTCTTTTTAACCGAGGAAAGTATTTTTTTTTTAAAGTATGTATGAATGACTGTTTTAGAACATGTTAGTAAGAAAAAGGAGATGATATTTCGAACTAGAAAAAAAAACAGAAATAAAGTTTTAAAAAGAAGTTCTTTATATAAGGAAAATAGAGTAGCTGTACGAGATTACGTGGAAGGTAAGTGCAGAAGATGTATGTTTGAAAAAACGCTATAAGATAGTAACTAAAGATCGCGTCAGAAAGGTTTCTAATCAAGATTGGGTTCAAGTCTACTGAAGTGTAGAAAATCTAAGTAAAAGTTTTCGAAAGGATTTTAAAGAAGAATTCAATAAATAAAGTGTCGCAATACTTTTTAGAAGGAGGGGTTCAAGGTTAAAGATGGCGGATCTGGAGAGTTAAAGTGAATCGAGGTCAAGGATCAGGTTCGACGGTCGAAACGAAAGGACGACTAAGAAGCAACTCCGTAAATACGCTACGATGGCTTTCTACGATCATTAGTATGGGGGTAATGATTGGAGAAATAAGATCAGGATGAAAATAATCATTGGGTCGACTAAGATTTAGCACTATGGTTCTACAACGAACTAGACTGCGATAGGGAAACCGAGGTGAGAGTTCATAGCGGATCAATATCGAGATCTTATGGATTTGGAATATCTCACGCTTCGAAGTCTACTCTGTGCAGGCATCTCAGGTTCGACTGGCACGTCGACAATCGCTACGTTCGGTTGGGCCCTAGATTCGATGAATCTAAGTGAATGACTAACGAAACTCAAGAATCTAGTATGGTCAGAGTTGGATGATCAATCGCTAGGGTGACCTTAAGATGATAATACTTAGTCGTGGCAAGGGTGTCTAACTAACGAGCACGAGCGTCTAACTCTTCTAACTATCCTAGTATTGGGTTTCCTATCGTGCTGCGACGAGGCATTCGAGTAATTTTGCGTACGAACTATTCTGGATGTTTTTGGCTAATGAAAGGTGTTCTCATTATTCCGAATTTCGCAGTTGCAGGACCTGCATTGGCCACCACTAAAACCTGTAACGCCCCGCTTTCCAAAAGACACCGGAAGCGAGAGCGTTACGCGGTCCGCTTGAACTGGAGCGGTGAAGCTCGAGTTCAATAAGCGTCTGTGATAAAAACACAGAAAAGAGGTCCTTGCATTTGCGTATCAGAACAATCAGAAGACTTTTCATTAAATTAAAAGGGCATTTCCAAAATTATTCGTACAAGAAAATAAGACAACTGGCCTCCGCATGGACAAAAAGGAAACTATAACAAAGCGCTAAACCTACTACAAGAACTGAAAACAAAACTCAAGTAGTGACAGAGGCTCTAGTCTTCCGCAGAAAGCGTCAGGTGCGAACTCCTGACTCTCCAACTCTGGCGTCTCATACTGGTCCTCCTGGCACTCAAGCTCTGAATCTGACATACATCCACAAACATGAATGTATGTCAGCTAGGGGTCTGCAAGAAAAGTTAGCATCCCAAGGCGAAGTATATAACAAGTATATGAAATTTAGAAGCATTTAATAAAAGAAACGACTGCAGCAATTAACATTTAACATTTCGGAGCAGAAAGAAATAATCCTAGCATGCAGTTCTAGACGGTTGCAATACTAAGGTTAAGATTCTCTGAAATTGTTAGCATTTCAATATTCACGATGACCAAGTTAGCGTTACAATGATCATGTCAAGACTTCACATCTAATCTAGGGTTCTCGCCTTTAGGTCGTGATGAGAAGGTCGTTCCTCTCACGGGGGCTTACCGTGATTGACACTAACCCACCGCGTCGGGTGGTGTTCTTGAGGAGAGTACCTTTCATACGCCCAATGGCCGCTCAACCCTAACCCCACCCAAAAGTTTTGCCGGAACACGAGCCAGCCTAGTCGACTCACACGACATCACAATATCACGATACTGCCTTCGAGGCGCACGATCTCACGATGTCCATACTGTTAAACATGTCAGGACTCACTGAATTTCACTGTTATCAATTTTAAAGTTTTATGGTGACAGTTCTGCAAAGCGGAAGTGGGTCGAACGACCGTTCCGTAATTTCAAATAATGACGATTTTGTCCTTTTTGTTCAACTTGCTACAAAAACAATTTCTTTCTCTAATTGTTTAAATTGGGGATATATCGTATGATATACCGTTGGATCCCAATTTTCGTCCTAGTCATTATGGTGTCAGTTTTGTACGTCATTTCACTTCTAAATTTCGAGTTACACAGCAAAACAGGAAGGCGGCGTAAACGTGCTGAAACTTCTAAAAATCATAACAAATTATATACTTGCCTGTTTTCGACGTTCTTGGTGCCGTTGGATTCGTACGAACGGCACGGACATATCTGTGCCAATAGATTTGGTATAAGCTAAAGGAGTTTAACCGATAAACATTTATAACCACATATATCTAAACTAACTACTACTCACACATCAGCTATATATTTAACCCTAAGTCTCCCACTTATTCATAGCAGCACTAACACATGTAGGATAACAAAAACTCATATCTATGAGCATATACATGTATATATATAATATATAACCATAGACATGCAAGTACTTAAATATATCAGAGTTGACTAAGTCACTAACATTACTTTTATAATTAATAAGTTGAAGACTAACATACTGGTACTACGAAAAAACACTAGCTTATAGAAAATGGTAGTGTTGCAGGCAATGAGTCTAATACTTAATAACATTACGTATATAAAAATACAAGTTACTGTTCACGAGTTACAAATTACGTATGATACTAGTATTTGCATTTTACATATACAACTGACATCTCATAACCTACCTGTTTAACAAGTATATAGAGTAGTAGGGATACTTTTGTTTTTATATTGCAGTCAAAACAAATCGCTTGAATAATGGGAACTTAAAAAAACCAGCACATAAAGCATAGGGTGATGTCTATACACAGGCATTCACATTTTTTTAAAACAAATTAGCCTACACTACTCCTAGCTATCCAATGCCATGTTAACATACTAAACTAACGTTCATATAAGAGAACATGCAATATCACACTTACCCGTGGTTAAGCTCGCAGCTGGGGAGACGCCGGCGTTGGGCTCTCGGAGAAGAAGGAAGGAGGCGGCCTGGGGGTTTGTTGATGGCGAGGAGGAGACCGTGTGGTCTGGGCATCATCCGTGAGTAGGGGAGAAGCTTCGCGTCGGATGTGTGCTGCATCGCGGGGAGAGGAATCCATGCGAGGAATTCATCGCGTGGAGAGAGAGATGGCAGGGGGTGTTGCGGTTTTGCGTCAACCTGGGCTGTGAAGTCAGGCTATGAGGAGAGGGAGCAGGCGGGGATTGATGTGTGGCTCAGGGTTTGGCGATGTAGATGTCGGAGGAAACAACGAAGGGGGCTCGGCCTTGGGTGTTGCGGCTGTGGGGGTGTTTGGAGGCCGGCGCAGGGGAGGAAAGAGGAGGAGGAGGCCGGTCTAGTTGTCATGCGAAGGGGGAGGCACGGCTGTGGGGGATGCTGCGAGTTGTGGAGAGGAGAAGGCCGCAGCTGGTGATGCGAAGGAGTAGGGGTTTCGGGTCTGGGGAGAAAGAGCTCGGCCTGGGGGTTTCACTTGCGTGGAGAAGAGGAATACAGGGGGCGGCGCAGGTTTGCTATATGGTTAGTGAGGAGAAGAAAGGAAAAACCCTAGGTTATCATATATAGGGGTAGGGTTGCTGTATGTAGGCCTAGTCTCTTTTTTTTAATGTCTAAAGAGTGGTTCACGTGAGCCCTAGGGCTCTAAAAATGTGAAAGCTGAAGTTAGTACTAGTGGGGGTTTGCAATTGAACCATGTGTAGGCTAGGTTGCTGTACTAGAGGCTTGGGTTTGTTTAAAATATTAGACCTAGGTTTCAATGTTTGTATAAAGAAAGTAGGCTGGGCTTGGGCAACACGTGGGAGGGGTTTTGGTTTCAAAATTTTCTTATTAATAGCATTAAAACGGGTTTGAGTAAATATAATAATAATAATAATAATAATAATAATAATAATAATAACAATAGAAATAAGTTTACTAAATAGTTTAATATAATGATAGCCATCAAATAGTATGAAAAGTAGGCACGTGCACAAGGATAGATACGCTTAATACGGATACGGACGAAAAATTAGTAGAGAAATACCGATAATATCACCGATAAGAACCGGTCGTTACACTTCTCTCCAACGCAGCACATTGGTTGTGTCATCACCTTTTTCAGATCACCCACGTCGCCACCGATATCTGCTACGGTGGATTTTTTACCATTACCGTCTAGATGCTCGACCTAGAGCTTCTCGCACGTCTAGTGACTCCCATCGGGCCTACACGCTTGTCGATGGATGTGATCACCTGCATGTCCATCATTAGGCCACACGATGCGCGTCACTGGATTTACCTTCTAGGCGCCTACCACGAGCAGTACCTCTTCCTACCCGCCCCGCCCTCACCCATATCACCCCTGTCATGCTTGACTAGATCAACCCCCCTCCCCCGCATTTTTCCCATCCCCCCATCCACGTCCTCGAGCCACCTGGAGCTCCGGGCGTTGACGGCATCGACGACTAGGTGCTCAGTTCTGATGAGGACGAGCCTGACATTGCTACCCTTGTGGTAGCCCAGTCAGCCCACCCTGCACACCCACCACTACCTGGGAGCACTTCTGTTCCCACTTCTGTCAGTGGTCCCACAACATCCATTACATCCACCACCGTAGAAACCCCGGGGACTGTTCACACCTCTACCCCGGAGGTCACTGCATCTGTCTCTGCCATGCCCAGACCTAGGGGTGGCAAAATGAGCCCGACCCGACCTGACTCTGGGTCGGGTATGGGTTTGGCATGTCAACCCGGATGACCTGAATTCGACCCGGTTTACTTTCTATATATATATATATATATAATTTCTATAATAACTTCAATACACAGTTGCAATGGGAGTTGTGCTTATACGACTTGAATTGTTGTCCTCTTCTTTAAGAGGTCTTGGATTCAATTCCCTTTACATACAACTTTTTTGTTAATTTTATTACTTTCGTTAATAAAATGGTAACGTTAATTATACTTCCTTACTGTCATCAGTGCAGTTTAAGCGACGAGCTACTGGAAATTATACAACACTTAATAAATTGTCGGTGGCTCTTAATAAATGGCTGGATATCGAAAAAGGAGCAGTAGCGTATAATTCCTCTCCACCACTCCCCTCTCTCATTCACCCTCTCCCTCACTCCTCTCTCTCTCCCCCCTCCCGACGGGTTAACCCGAACCCGACCCAGATGCAATCCGGGTCGGGTTAGGGTTTACTCCTATAGTGAGTATGATGCAATCCAGGTCGGGTCAGATTTCCAAACAACTGGTTTTAAAATGCTACAATCTATGGATAATTTATTCAACAACCGTCCTTTTGATCGAGTTCAATATCTCAATGTTTTTCCCTTATCAAAAGTCATGTCATCCATGTACAATACGAGGGTGATTTAAGAATTGCCACTGGTTTTATGCAATCTACACGCTTTTCTTTAGCTCCCACTGACCTCGAGACCTTCTGGCTGATTCATGTAACATTTACATCCTTCAGCCAGATTTCATAGTAATAAGCGATAGTGAGTATGATCCAAATAGACTTGTGCATAGCTACGGGTGAGAACGTTTCGCAAGCAGCCTAGCTTTGCACGTTTCTACCTTTTCCATCTGCACTGATCTTTCTCCTTGAAGATCCATCTGTAGCCAACGGGAACATTTCCCTTGGCACATTTACTAAGGTCCATACCATATTAATGTGCATGGAATCCATTTCGGATTTTATTGCATCAAGCCACTTTTCAGGATCTCTACTCTGAATGGTTTCCAGGAAGCTAACACCGTCATCATCAACCATGATGCTATCATCGACCCCTCCGTCTATGAGAAAAACCGTAGTACCTATTAGGGGCTCGAGGAATCTTGTCAGACTTCCAAACAACTGGTTTTGAAATATCGGTTCTGCCTCTCCCACTGGTTCCGACACATATTAGGTTTTAGACAGAAGTTCTAAGGCATGGCCCTAGAAGGAGGTTGGTAATTCAGTGGCACTCTTTAAGAATTGAACCATGTCAAACAAAGTGTGATTCCATGTGTGACCTGACAGAGAATCACATTATCTTAATTACACAAAACATTCATGACTTAAGTATTCTCCTCCTCGATCAAATTGAAATTTTTTAAATACTTTCCCATCTTGTTAAGACATTCTTTTAATCTCTTAAAAGCATTGGACTTGTGTTTCATCACGAACACGCGTCCATCCTTAAAGTGATCTTTTAATGAACGTGACAAAATAATCCTTCCTGGCTAATGTAGACGAGTGTCTGCATACATCCGAATGTACGAGACCCAAGAGTTCCCAAACTCTTTTCCTTTGTCATACAAACGGATTTTTGGTCATCTTATCTTTGAGTCAAGACTTGCACGTGTCGTATGACCGATAATTCGAGAGGCCTAAAGACCCCTCTTTATGTAACTCGCAAGTCTCTCTCTTTGATATGGCCTAGTCTACTTTGTCAGAATATGTTTCATTTTTTTTCTTTGCATTTTCATGTATTAATACTTAATACATCATTTTTATTCAAAGTATGTATACACCACAATCCCAGATTCATGCAATTTTACCATCAAGGAAATAAGTTTATAACTTTTCATTGATTGTAAATAAATTTCTGTCAGACGGAGATTACATTGCATATATTAAATTGGGAACATATTACTGCTTCAAAAGCAAATGGCAACACATGCCAATGTGCATTGGTCGTCTCCACCAGCTTCAGTAGCAACGCTTGCTCTGTTGCTAACCTTAAGAACGACTTCTTCTTTTTAGCCTTCTATTCCTTCTCAGATCTTGTAACCATTTACAGATATGAGAAATCACACTGGTATCAAATACCATGCTTTTAGAAGTCATGAAAGGAATTATACTTTGTACAACAATTATACCTAAAGTTGAGGCATCAGTATGCCACTTCTTTTTTGTTCCAGGAACATCTTGTATTTCCTCATATAATGACCTTTCTTATTGCAGAAATCCTGCCTCGACCGACCCTCCTTTTACCACATGTCCCTTACCCTTCTCTTTTGACTTCATAAGGGCATTCTTCTTCTTTCTTTTGCCCTTGGGTTTGGAGGAAGAAGAAGAGCCAACAACCAAAGCAGGAGGCTTGTCCTTCATGACTTCCTTAAACTGCCGAAGCATGTTGAGGAGTTAGGAAGTTCTGCCTCAATCTTGTTCATAATAAATTGCTTATGAACGGGGCAAACTTCGGGGTAAGAGAATTAAGGATCAAGGCTGTAGGCAACTCATGGTACATGACGAAACCAAGCTCTGCGAGGTCCTTAATGTACGCAATCATATTGAGTACATGATCTTGGACCACGCCCCACCCATCTTCATGTTAAACCATTTACATGAAGTTTTGAACTTTGCGGCACGAGATGATTTTCCATACAACTGTTTTGTATTAAGGAAAATGCTACAAACATCCATATGTTCATGCCGCCTTTGGAGCTCATTGTCCATAGAGGCTAGAGTATCCAGGAGCCATTGCTTGTAAGATTCAGTAAGCTTAGCCTTGGCCCCCCTTTAGGTGGTTCTTTAGGTATAGGGTATTTGATGACATAGATAAGTCTTTCAAAAGAAAGAGCCAAATTGATATTTCAGAGCCAGTCTTCATAATTATTACCAGTGGTCCTATTCTTGTCCAAGATGAGCTTAAGTCCAGATGACATTACTGCAAAGATTTAGAACACCAAATTTAGCATGCGTTCGTTATTTTTAAACATAGTTAGATTGGTTTTTATCTAACTATATCCTCCCACTATTTTGGCGATCATCTCAACCCATAAAGATAGAACAAATAGTGATATTTAGTAGGAAAGGGATCCAACCATCTTGAGTTTCACAACCTTGAGTGTGCTCAACAAGTTGCTTGACTCTGCGATCGGTAGATGACTCCTCATCAATCACATCATATATGATTCCCTTATCGGGTTTTAACCCTAGTCACTTATGACCTTGAGTGTGCTCAACAAATCATAATGACCAGTCTAGTCAGACCATTGCTTTCTTGTCCAGACCTAACTTACACCGGCGCTCAGGTATGTTCACGATGTGATTATTTGGGTTAAGCTGAATTACATCATATATATAATGGAATTGGTTCTCAAAAGATAAACACACTGTAGCTTGGGTGTGCCCAACAACTATACCCGGAATCTGTTGAGTATTAGATCCCCCAATTTGGTTTTGATGATGATCAAACAAAATTAATTGTGACTAATCCCCTATTTTGTAGCTAATGAAAGCATTGTCAATTCAACTCAACGAATATCAAATGCGACGTTGGCTACCGTCAATGATGTAAGGAAATCAAATGAAGGACTCATGTAAATCAAATAGAAGTCTTCAAGGCATTCAATAGAAAGTGAAGGGGATTAATATGGCATTGTTTTTCAAGGCATTCAATAGGAAGTGAAGGTGATTAATATATCATTTTTTATTTCTTCATCTTCTTATTGAATTAGAATGTTAAGCCTTGACTAGACTTGATAGATTCACATTCATATCATACACAACACATTAGTTCATTCGTAATTGAATCACATAGGGTTAGAACTTATAAAAGCTCTCAGTAAAGTTTTTTAGCCTCCCCAGACGGCTGGTGCTTGTCACCCAGATGTCTGGCATGCATACATTTTACAACGGCTAAAGCCTAACCCAGAATAGACATATGAAGTTATCATCCCAGACGTCTGCATAGTGAGTCGGACGTCTGGGCAATGAACTCCAGACATCTGGCACTTTATGAGATAGACTCCAGTAGTTCAATTTCCACATACAGACTGATCAGACGTCTGAAATTATCATCCCATACGTCTGTATAATATGACAGACGCCTAGGTAATAAACTCCAAACGCCTGGCTCTTAAAGACCAATATTTCTAGTAACTCTGTTTCTGCAGTCTGACTGATTAGACGTCTGAAGTTATCATCCCAGATGTTTGCATAATGAGACAGACGTCTGGGTGATGAACTCATACGTCTGGCGCTTTATGAAGTTAAAATTCCAATAAACTCTGTTTCTCCCAAGCTGACTGATCAGATGTCTAAAGCTATACATCCAGATGTCTGCACAGTAGCACAGATGCCTGGATGTTGAACTCTAGACGTCAGTCCATTATCGACTGTCATTTCCAGTAACTCAGATTCTGAACGCAGTCTGATCAGGTGTCTGAAGCTATGGACCCAGACCTCTGCATGGTACCCCTGACGTCTGGGAAGCCTTCTTCCGGCATTTGGAACTAGTCGTTTGACAGCATTAATTACCCTGTCAGTAGTACCCCAGGCAACTGGCTAGTTTACTCCATTCGACATGTGACTAGGATTTCTTCCCATTAAAAGCCGTTTACAGCATTTAATGCTAGAGAATTTTGTTGGATTTTGGTGCGATTCTTGAGCTGTATAAATAGGGTTTGTTGGTGTTTATTTCTGTAACCCCCCTAATGTGAAAATATGGTATGTTACGTATGTATTTTTCGATCGTATTTATACGCGTATGTCTTTATGTTTTTTTGGTGATTTTTCCTAATTTTTCTAAAATTATTATAATGATAAACCTATTTTTAAATATTTTTAAACATTATTACAGATGATAATGTGTGAAGTATTTGGTGTAATACATGGTATATATGTATGTGGTATTAATGGGTGTATTCCTATTTTATAAAAAAATCAAAATTTTCAAAATTCCCTAAGAGTTACACCTAACATATACCATGTGTCATAAGCTTAAACACCCTTAATCCCTTTATGCCACTTAAGCATACACTTGGCATTCTCCTAACTAATCGATGATGATGAGGATTATCATGAATTTTAAAAGGAGAAATAGAAAAAGAAAAGGAAAAGGAAAAAAGAGAACAAAAAATCCCAAAATTTTGTTTCATGTCTTCCCTTGGTTGTCCCCTTGAGGCCGAACCATACACTCTCCCTTTGCACCACCAAGTCGACCACCCTTCCTCCTCTCCCACCACCAAGGCTGGGGTTGAAATTTGAAGGAGTTGGAGGAAAAAGCTTGGAGAAAGAGCTAGAGCTAGAAGGAGGAGGACTTCTAATGTAGGAAATCTAATCACCCTAGTTAGGATCCAATCCCAGAGTTATGTAGGAAATAATGATGCATGTTCTAGCTTTATGTTCTTGCAAATAAAAATAAAAATGAATGTCATGTTGAAAATTTAAATGTGTAGCATATTAATGATTGCCATATTATAACTATGGATTTATGTGGAAATTAAGATCATGTTCTCATTGATGATAGAAATCTGAAGTTCAAATGTTTATGCTAGAACAAAGTGCTCAAGTGTATGCTAAAGTGAAAATTAACTAAGAAATTATGGTTGTAAGATGAGTTATATTTTAAGAGATTCATCTCAATTGCCATGCTTAATACTAGATTGAGTTAGTATGCCATTCTATGCCATTCTATGTTAATATGTTAGTTATAGTATGTTATCATGTCAATCTATGCTTGTATGCCATTCCATGTTGATTAGATTAATATATTAGTGTTAGTAGCCATAAGTGCAATGTTGCCATGTTGTCATTATGCTAGGTACCAATTTTTGTAAATAGCCTCATTTTGTTATGCTAACATGCATGCATAGGTGCAATGTTGCCATGTTGTCATTATGCTAAGCACTTTTTTGTTAGTGGCCTCATTTTGTTAGTGCTATTATGCATAAGTGCAATGTTCCAATGTTGTCATTATGCTAGGTACCATTTTTGTAAATAGCCTCATTTTGTTATGCTAACATGCATAAGTGCAATGTTTCCATGTTATCATTATGAATTAATCTTTTTATTTCATGCCAAGATGTTTCATGTGGTTATAAATAATGATGAATAAGCTTAATCAGGCTTGATGCGTTAATTGGCAATGATGGAATCATATGATGTTTATTATGGAAATGAATGTGATGGTCGTAAGTCACGACATCGGCGAAATATTGAAGTAAACAAAATGAAATGAAATGCGGTAAATGAGACGCGGAAACAAATAAAATGATGAATTGTTCCGTAATTAAAAGTGAGGATTTTGAGTGTAATAACAACAAAAAAAACTCGGTCTACCCTCAGGTATGTGAGGATTCTAGACTTGGGTTTGGGGGGAACACGTGTAAAATGTAGGCTTAAGGAATGGATTATATATGTATCTCACTCGCACTCTCGGCAGGGGGAGTTGGGCAGTCTATGGTGTACTCGTGATGCACCATGAGGTAATTAAAGTAACACACATTCTCACTTCCGGCAGGGGGAGTTACGAGAGGCCCCGTTTGTCATAATGCTCATGTTCACTGGCGGGGTACCACCTTTTCAACCACCATTGGTGAAGTCTAGCTCCTTATGTCCTACGATTTACCTGAGTTTCCAAATCATACTTTTAACTAAAAACTCTGAAGAATAATGTTATGGAAATTTTCCTTGAATTATCATCTGTGGCTGTTCATTTACTGTTGTCTGCTTTTCTCTATGCATATTATTCTTACAGCACTTTTCTCTTATGATCAATACATGCATGTGACATTCCTGCTTTATGTTTATGCATTTAAATTGTTGCCATGATTAGCAACTGTAGCCTGACCTTTAGTTAGGTAGAACAATTTTGAGACTGGCCATCTACCTAATGCTGTTAGATTCCTACTGGGTTACGCTTTGACGTGTCCATCCTCCTTTTTCCCAGAACTAGAGCCAGAGATGGCGGAGTAGGACCCTATCCAGGAGATTACCTCGAGTTTCGAGCTAGAGGCGGGCCCCTCAGAGGGCGACTTCGTGGAGTTGGGTTCCCAGGGGTAGTTTAGGGAGTGCGTTGTACTGGTGTTCGGACACAGTTATTTTGTGGGTTATGGGAAATTTTGCTTGTTATCCCTTTTTGTACCCATATACAGCTGATGTATGTAAATGTACTCTCATAACTTATTGTATATAAATATTTGGTGATCTCTGTTGTTGTCTGTGGATTATTCTGTGTTGGAGCATGTTTACTGTTTCCTTATCTGCACTATTCCAGTGTATCGCAGCAGCCTATGGAATTTTTTTATTAATCACGATTTACGCTTAGTAGTATTTGGAGTCAAGGGGTCAAAGCCTTGGGCAGGAATACTACTGCAGCCTTGTATCACTTCATTCTCTACGAATACCCGGGATGTATGTATTTCCGCGTATTTGGGAGACCGTGGTGTGACAATTTCAGAAATCTTGGAACACTTAGAGAATAAACTCTTTACATTGAATAGCATTCAAACCTCCAACAAGCTCTCAAGCTCCAACTTCTATACTTGTCTTCAAAAGCATTCAAGGCACTGAAAGATGATCTTTGACCGCCCGTCCGTTTGGCACTCAAATCGGGATGTGGATACTAGGATTAGAATTTGTAAACCGCAAGCACACGGTGTCGAAGTGTGGCTTAGGGGTCGATCACAAGGAGGTGTGTGTTGTGCTTGTGAACAATCGGAATCCGGATCACCCGGCGGGTGAGCTAGCTTAATCTCTTGTTGGATGTCACGATAGTAAACTAATGAAAAAGGTGTAAGAGATAAAAAGGCAACCTAGGACTTTGGCTTCCGCCCTATCATGAGTTCTCATAATTACGACCGAAGGATATGAATGTGATCGGATTCTAGGGTTTAGCAGTGAGACGTTGCCTCTAATAGTGATACCTAGCGTCCCATGGGCCCGATATTCCGGTCGATGCCCAGGATGATATGCTAGGTCTACCCGGGTTTGGACGGTGGGCATTTCCATGTCCAACACCACCCAACTCCGAGAGCACTAAGCTCGCAACGATTGCTCTTGACATTTCATCCAAGCCGTTTTCACGCGCAAGGGATCAATGTCTACGCTAGGGGGTGAGCTGTGGGTAGGGAATCAAACTCCCGTTTATTTCACCTTGGCCCGACGGTCAAAGGCGGTCTTTCTCCTGCCAATGACAATAAACGCCCCCGCATAACCATCTAAATCCCTATATCCTATCGAATCCCTAATCCTATGGCCTTTCTAGGGAGAACCCACGAAGGGGCTTCCACCAATGTCCCAGATTTAAGAACTACTCACTAATCATGGCATGAAAAGCAATAAAACGGATTATAGCCATCAAAATAGAAATCAAGCAATAGATTATTGTAGCAAATAGTAGTATAAACGCAATATTAAAATATAAGAATGATCAAGGAACTTACAAATAAAAATAAAATTCAGAGCAGCCAAAATACCTAAAAACTGCTTAATAAAATGGGGATTACGTTTCTAGGAAGACCTAGCTCTATTTATACATTTTGGCAAGATGCTAGGGAATATTTCCACTAAAAGACAAAAATAGACGTTCACCCCCGATCGGTTGAAACCTCAACCGATCGGGTGAGACGATCAGGAGGCTTGGTCTTCGGCTCTGATTGATTTCACCCAATCGCTGAACCGATCGAGTGAGTCTTCGGGTTCTCGAGCATGGGAAGCAGCTGCTACAGGTGAGTCAACCGATCAGGTGAACTTTGGCTCTCAAAACAGCGATCTGTGCCACATCCACACGATCACTGAACCGATCGGGTGGAATTGTCTCATCCTCGGGACTGCTACGGCCGCACGAACTGATCGGGTGGATCTGTCAACCCGATTGGTTGAGAGCTGATTCATGGTTTATCTTGACGATTGGCTCTCAGGGTCTCGTGCGACACCTCCCGTTGCTTCGGGGACTCATGATGTTAGCCTTGTATGTCCCCTGCGCCAGCAATATCCTACGAAAGCACACAAACACAACGAAAGTGAAAAGGAACTAAAAAACACAAGGGAATGAATTCGAAACAACGAAAACGACGGGAAATTACAGAGAAGACGTGCGTGAATATATAAAATATAAACGCACGTCAAAATCCCCCAGCTGAACCCTTTCTCGTCCTCGAGGAAGACAAGTGAGAATAGGAGCTCGGAGGGGAAAATAGAAAGAAAGAAACAGAAAAAGGAAAGAAAATCCTAGATTACCCGTCAGAGCCAACGAAAACCAACACGCCACACTAAGCAAACATGCGATAAGCACAGCACTAAGCCCATGAATACAAGTCCCTACTAGTGTCGTGGGTCCACGTGGTGAAGCGCAAGTGAGTGAGGTCGTGAGCTAGCAAACAGTGTAACTATCTAAATTGTGCAATCAAGCTCTATATACATATACCCATGGAATGACTCAAATATCGAATCAATTTGCGTTAGCGGTCAATAATAGTTTAAGCATGCATGAGAATAGAGTAGGAATAGAAACATATCAAATGTCAGGGACTCTACTGCTAGGAACTAGGAAATCACCGCACGATTTCCTAGATGATTGCTAGAAAGCTCCTATGCCAAGTGTGTTCGAAAACGAAAGGGGTTGAGAAGGTTTGGAGGAGAGCACTTGGTGCAAGTTCTCGCCTTTCCTTTATTCAGGGTGGTAAGAGTAATATTTACAACAGAAATTTTTTTTGGGTTTTGGATGTTTGTATATTTTTTTGGATTTTGACTATACATATTCTTTCTTTTCTACTTTCTTTTCTTCTTTTTTTGGAAGTGGGATAATGCGCATTCTCCGAAAGAGGGAGAACGATGCGCAGGTAAGTGGTAAAATTGTATACTCTCCCAAGTGGAAGTAAAGTACACAACGAGGGGATTTGCGCCAAGTAAAACAAAAAATAATTCGAATTCTAAACACTTGGCTAAAGGAAATTTTTCGCGAATCAGAGCGTAAGCAACATGGGTTATCCTAGTCCTATTGGTAGAGTCCTGACACATGCGATTTGAAGCGTAAATATATAGATGATTCATGCATAAAGAACCAGATAGTGGAGGAAATATACCGCATATTCGAAATTGAAGCATGATAGTCTAGGGGTCATCCAAGGACAGTCATATAAAACAAAATCACAACGTAGAAGCACACCAACTAGCTAGTCACAACACACAACTCACATAAAAGGCAAAGTGAACCCACGGAGCATAAAATGCAATAGAACTCGGCTTCCTAGGGTTAGTGAGAATGGTTATCATAGCTAAGCTAAGTGTGCGTGTGGTTCAGTGGCAGTTTCATCATGTGGGGTCATCTCTAGGAGAGGGAGAATAAAAGGATGGAAAGAAAAAGAAAAACACGACGAAAACGACTCAAAAACGGTGAAAAAGACACGACTGATGCACATAGTGTGACTCCCCCAAACTGAACGTTGCATTTCCCTCAATGCAATAGGAGTAAATGCGGGAGGACAACGAAAGATGGGAGGGAAGTACGCACCGACAAAGAAACGGGAAAAAACATGAAAAACACACAAACAGAGACATAGAAAAATAAAGAAAATAAATAACGAAACGAACTAAACAAAAGACATACACACGAACACACAAAACAAGCACACAGCAAACAAGTGACACGACGACATTCACAAAATATTGATTTTCCCCAAGCTGATCTCAATAATGCCAGAAAAAAGATGTGATCAAGGTGAATTAGAAAAAATGGCTAGGGGAAAAATCAGAAAAAAGGGAAATCAAGGTGCAGGAGCGGAAGGCTCCTCATCCTCCTCGGAAGAGACATGCAGGGCCGTGATCAGGGAAAACACACAAAAAGGTGGATCTCTCACTGTCGAAAGGATTTGCGTTTATTGAAAGCATAAAATTTTACGCTATTGCTACACTACTGGATCGATATCACCTATAGCAAAAGGCGGATCCACTATCTTTATCGGTACATGCAACTGCTCCAACCGCTCCTTCCGTGGCTCCGCCAGGCGCGTGTGTCCACGAATACCTGTGAACTCTAGCAATGCATCCTCTAGCATTCCCACAAGGACTCCACCTGTACCATGTAGAGAACAGGATGTATCAGTTCACTGCAAAAATTTCACCCTCATAATAAAAGTATTTCAAAGAGGATCGTCTATAGAAATATATGAAATGCATAGTGGTGGACGATACTTCCCTGGAAATAATTCAATATCATCTTGTGATGTGATAGCTATCTCTGTGGTGTCCTCTCTCAGCTGCTTAGGTAAATCTGGATCACAGGTGTGGACTTCCTCGACAGGTTCGTTTAGATATGACACGTCCAAGCATACCTCCGATACATAATCGTACGTGTGCTGCAAAAGGTACGACGTGTGAAGAATATCTCAATCAAAATAAATATCAAATGGAATACACGATTCAGAAATGGAATGGGTAGAAATATCTCCCTGGATGGGAGCAATAAGCTCTGAGGGATAGTCCTCGGTGTCAGTGGAAGGATGAGGTGCCTGCGAAAGCTCTAATGGAGGAGGGTAGTGCTCGGGATCCTCATGAATGGCGGTGTCCTCGTCTCGATGCACAACCTCCTCGTTGATAAGCTCTGGCTCCGTGTGTAAGGCCTCCTCAAAAGCATGCTCTGGCTCCATATGGTGCTCTTTTGCCTCCTCATCAACTATCAATGTAGGCTCTCTCTGGAATGGTGATGCTGGCTGCTCATGTGTGTCAACTTGTGGGGATGTATCATGTGGAGGGAAATGCCCGCGAGCAATCCAAAAATGTAGTCTATCCCCCTCAAGACTGACATGGACGTCTTCCTCAATTGTTCCCGCAGCCGAAACTTGGTTCATAACAAAATTTGTAAATCGTAGCTCAAATGCATCGCCTGCTGTAACGCTAACTGAACTGGTGAACCTCACTGACTCCAGGAGGCCCTCCAATAAGTTCTGAAATGTGTCCTCCTCTGGCGGTGCATATGATTCAATTTCTGCTTCCCCCACTGCCTCTTCATCCTGTTGGCCTAGTTAGTCTACTAACTAGGTCATACGACATTATTTTGATGATGGCAAACAAACCGTGTGACTAACAATTTTCATTAAGTGATTTCAGGGAGCAAAATGCAAAATAAATTTCGTTTGCAAGAGAGAGCGTGTATGTGGACATTGATGCAAAAAGGAAAATTCAAATAATTCTACATTATCTTTATTCAATCTTCTACTCAAAAATATCATCCCGTTATCACTCATGATCTCCATACATTAGACTCAACCGATTTGTTTTGTCAAGGCCAACTCACTTTTCGATTTACAAAATCTTTATAGCTGCGGTATCTTTCCTTTTGTGGATCAATTTTTTTTGCCTCCTGTTAAAAACAAATCATCACAACCGGATTTTTTTTGACAAACTCTTTTACCTCCTATCAAAAGATAAGTCCAATCAAATACTCAATTCCCTTTGAACATGTCAGTGCGTCCACTTGTGTTTTAATTTTTTTAAAAAAGAACTTTTGGAAACTGTGACTCACATATGGCCGAAACATGAACAAAAGGGTTACTTGCGAAATTTGTAAGGAGATAGCATTCCTCTTCAACAAACAACAGATCACAGCTTTCTCTTGGTTGTTGTAAACAAGAAAAATATTTTTCAACAAAAAAATCGAAACAGATCAAATCCTCTGTGATTTAAAAGGGGCAGCTTACTCTTCAACAATATAGAGAGATTACCCAACGAAAAAATCAAGCGTGCATCATCTTAGAGTTACGAGTGCCGTGCTTCATCTCCATGTGATTATCTTCGAGTGTCTCTGTACTGTGCGTCAGCTTCGTCACCTTCCAGGGTTTCAATCCAAGGCGACGGCTTCGCTTTCCCTTTGGCGATCCAAGGCGGCTGCTCCATTTTCCTCAGGCGGTCTAAGGCGGCGGCTCCGTCTTCCTTAGGCGATCCAAGGGCGCCGGTTGATTCGAGACCCTCCAGCACCTCACGGGTAATCGTGGCGGTGATTCAAAGCGATCCAAGGCCGGCGGCTTCATCTTCCTCAGGGGCGCCGCACGCGGAAACCTCTGGCCTCCTTGATTCAAGAGTGCGCGGCATCCGAGAATGCACGGCCACCTTCGTCTTCCTCGATCCTTCCAGCTTGAGAGCGAACGGCCTCTGAGAGTGCGCTGCTTCCCTCTTCCAGAACTCACGGCGTCCAAGATCTACGGCCGTTCTCCGATTTCCCCAGTTCCAGAACGTGCGATCCGACTGCGCATCATCTTCGAGAGCCCCTATCGTGTGCATCACCTTCGATCAATTTCCAGGGCACTGTTATTGCTGATTTATGAAAACTTCTTAACGCACAGCTCGTTGTCCAAAAAGAGTTATATTGAATTGCTTTACGCACAGCCTATCAGCAAACCACTTTGCAGAGCAAACTTCAACAGCGCGGATCTTCTAATCCAGACGTCGAATTGGCGAGCTGTTTGAGCTCATATAACCACGATCTCATAAATCTCATCACAGTGATATTTTTCCAGACTCTTACTGAAGTATTAAGTTGGTTATACTGCTTTGTTGTGAGATCATATTGAGAATAGCTTTATTCAGAAGCTATATATGTGCTTAATCTTGTCAAACTATATCTGTGAACGGTGAGATCACTACCCGTAATGTGATCAGGTTTATTGAGTGAAATCCTCATAGGTCTTGGGGTCAGAGTTTTGGCAGGGACCCACTCCGCTAAAAATTATCTGTGTCTGATTATCTCCGCGATTGTGATTGTTTTTAAAATTTGTGCCACACACCCTATTCACCCCCCTCTAGGGTGTTTTTCAATTGGTATCAGAGCGGGATTCCTTTTAGACTCAAAGTCTAGTGGAATTTCGATCCTATGGCACAAATTCCGTACACATACTCATATGACACACACAATCAAAGAGAAGGCCATTCGTATCTCAGATCTCCTCTATTTGATGGTACAGACTATAGTTACTGGAAATAACGTATGTCCATACACATCAAAGGTATTGATATGGCATTATGGAAAATAATCAGTGAAGGATTTACACTATTTGATAAACCCACTCCTGAGCAACAAAAAGAAAATGATCGGTTAGAAAACCTAAACTTTAAGGTCATGAGCATCTTGTACTGTGGTCTTAGTAAAACCGAATTTAACCGCATTAGTTCTTGTTCTACTGCTAAGGATATTTGGACGAGACTTAAAGTTACTCATGAGGGAACTAGTGAAGTTAAGAAAACTCGTATTAGAATGTTATTGCAGAAATATGAAAATTTTGCTATGATGCCTAATGAGTCTATTGATGCTATATTTTCTCATTTGGCAGATATCGTCAATCCATTGAAATCCTTAGGGAAGGACATCCCAGAGGAAGATCTGGTCGGAAAGATTTTATACTCTTTATCTGGCGATTGGATTCAAAAGAGGACGACGATCGAAGAAGCACATGATTTGGCAGATCTCAGTTTCGAGAAGCTAATGGGAAAATTAATGGCTTATAAGGTTCAATTGAAGATGTCCAATGACAGCACACCAAAGATGGAAGAGAAATCTAAGGAGGAAACAAAGGAAAAGAATTTAGCCTTTCAGATCTCCAAAATGCTCAAGGAGGAGATGAATGAATCGGACGATGAAAGCATGGCTCTTATCACAAGGAAATTTGTGAAATTCATGAAAACAACAAAAGAAGGACGGGAAGCATTTGGGGAACCAAGAAAAATGAAGAAAATGATGGAGAAAGTTCTGCACCTCAGTGTTTCAGATGCAACAAGAGAGGGCACATGAAAGCAGAATGTCCACTTCTGAAAGGAAAAGGAAAGGAAAAGACTGGTGATGGAGAAAAGAGAACATCAAAGCAAGGAATGGTGGCTACGTGGGGAGAAAGTGACGCAGAAGAGCTCTCCTCAGATGATGACTGGAACGACAACATTGGAACTTGCTTTATGGCTGGAAACGAAAAGGTAAAAATTAGCTCTCTTGTTCAAAGCTTTGATGATGAAATGAATATTAGTGATGATATGTTTTCTAGCTTGGAGGAAGCTTATGAATTTCTTGTAGAACTCCTTCAAGAAATGGGTCCTAAATTCCTTAAACTAAAAAAGGTTGGTGATTCATTAAAAGAGGAACTATGGAGCATGACAAGAGAGAGAGATGAGCTATATGTTAAGTAGAAAGAACAAAAGGAAGTAATATATAATTTTGATGAAACCCAACTAGAAACAAAAACCTTAGAGCTAGAAAATACTAATAAAAAATTGGCTACGTTAGAGCTTGACCATGTTAATCTAGCTAAAGAATTAGAAGAGAAAATTAGTATTCTTAGTTCTAAAGATTCTGAAATAAAATTATTGAACTTAAAAGTGGCTAGCTATGAAGAAAAATTGGAAGAGCTTGAAAAAGAAAAATCTAATTTAATAAAAGGAAAACACATAGCCATCGATTGAAAACCTAGTAAAAAGAAAAAAGATATGAGACTAAGATTACTGAACTTGATAATGAAAATCAAAGTCTTAGCTTGACATTAAAGAAATTCACAAATAGCCAAGAGAGCTTTAATAAGATGATAAATGGGCTAAATGAACAATCCAATAAACATGGTCTTGGCTTTCAAAAAAAACAACCTAAGACAAAAACTAGGAAGATCATTGAAAAGAATTTTGCATGAGACACGAGCTGTCAACATTGCATGCACAAAAATCATATGTCATCTACTAATAAGCATTTCAATGTTACATATTTTTATTGCAACAAAAATGGGCATGTTATGTATGATTGCTTGGCCAGATATTATCCTGCATATTTTATATGGGTTCCAAAGCATCGTACTAACAATTGTGGATCCAATATTTGGTTACCAAAGGGTGCATCTTCTTTTGTAGGTGCATCTTTAAGTGAAAAATGACAGCATTTGGTACCTTGATAGCGGTTGCTCGAATCACATGATGGGCAACGAATCCCTCTTCACGACGCTATCAAGGAAAGATGGAGGGACGGTTATTCTTGGAGATGGAAAGAAGTGCAAGATCTTGGGTAAAGGTAACTTTGGTAAGCATCCTCTTGTGGTCATTGAAAATGTTAATCTTGTTGATGGTTTAGCACATAATTTGTTAAGTGTGAGTCAGCTTTGCTCTATAGGCCTTCAGGTCATTTCGAAAATGACAAAGTATATATTTTAAAAGGTGATGATATTCTTTTCAAGGGTACATCTTATAATAACATCTATACTATCAAACTTAGTGATTCAAATAATCTAAAATGTTTAGTTGCATCACATGAGACTAGTTGACTTTGGCATCGAAGATTAGGCATGCCGGCATGGATCTAATCTCAAAGCTTGCTCGAAAGAAACTCGTGAGAGGTTTACCTCAAATTAGCTTTGATCGGGATAAGCTTTGCGATGCATGTCAACTAGGTAAGCATCATAAAAGTAGCTTCAATCCTAAAAACGTTGTAACTACTTCTAAGCCATTGCAACTAATACATTTGGATTTATTTGGACCCACAAAGGTTGCTAGTTTAGGTGGTATGCATTATTGCTTTGTTGTTGTCGATGACTTTTCATGTTTCACCTGGGTTTATTTTTTGACACACAAACATGAAACTTTTGATGTTTTCAAAATGTTTTGCAAAAAGGTTGAAAATGAAAAAGGGTTTTCAATTGTCAAAGTTAGAAGTGATCATGGGGGAGAATTTATTAATAATAGCTTTGATGATTTTTGCATTTCAAAAGGTTATTCACATAATTTTTTCGCTCCGACAACAAAATGGGGTGGTTGAGAGGAAAAACCGTACTTTGCGAGAAATGGCTAGGACCATGATTCATGATTACAAATTGCCTTTATGATTTTGGGCTGAAGCTATACATACTTCTTGCTATATTTTAAATCGTGTGTCCATAAGACCCATTTTGAAGAAAACACCTTATGAGCTTTATAGAGAGTTGACTCCCAACTTATCACATTTAAAACCGTTTGGATGCAAATGCTATATTTTGAAAGTAGGCGTAAATCTGGATAAATTTGATACTAAATCCGATGAGGGTATTTTTGTTGGCTACTCACCATATAGAAAATCTTACCGAGTATTTAACAAAAGAACTCTTACTATTCAAGAAACTGTGCATGTGAAATTTGACGAGAAAAGTGCTATTAATGAATCTTCTAGTGCTGTAGAATCTACAGATATTACAGGTGGCTTGGATGGACTGGAGACAAACACTAGCAATTCCAATGAGCAAGAGAACAACAATGATGGTGTACCAAAAGAAGCAGAAGCTACTACGTCATCACAAGATCTCCCTAAGGATTGGCACTTTCAGAAAGATCATCCAAAGAATCAAATCCTTGGAGACACGACGGAAGGTATACATACTGGAAGTAGCTTTAATTTGATGGTTAACTTTGCATTTATATCCATTTTAGAGCCTAAAAATGTTGATAGTGCCTTAGAAGATTACTATTGGATAATGGCAATGCAGGAGGAATTGTCACAATTTGATAGGAATCAAGTTTGGGAACTTGTTCCTAAACCAAAAAATCAAACAATTATAGGCACTAAATGGATATTTAGGAACAAACTTGACGAAATAGGAAATGTTGTGCGTAATAAAGCTAAATTAGTAGCACAAGGTTATAACCAAGAGGAAGGGATTGATTTTGATGAAACCTTTACTCCCGTCGCAAGATTGGAAGCAATTAGGATGCTTATAGCATTCGCTAGTTTCATGAAATTCAAACTCTTTTAAATGGACGTCAAGAGTGCCTTTTGAATGGAGTTTTATCTGAGGAAGTCTATGTCAAACAACCTCCTGGGTTTGAAGACTCCATCCACCCGGACTATATTTTCAAGCTTAAACGTGCTTTATATGGGCTTAAACAAGCACCTAGAGCTTGGTATGAGCGACTTAGTAAATTTTTGCTTAAAAATAATTTTTCCATGGGAAAGGCGGATAAAACTCTATTTGTTAAACATCAAAGCAAAGATCTACTTGTAGTACAAATATATGTTGATGATATCGTTTTTGGTGCTACTAACAATCTACTGTGTGAGGAATTTGCTACATGCATGTCTAGGGAATTTGAGATGAGCCTGATGGGTGAACTTACATTCATGCTTGGTTTGCAAATCAAACAATGTGAGGACGGAATTTGCATCAATCAAGCGAAATATGCAAATGAGTTAGTGAAGAAGTTTATACTTGAAAATGCTAAGGAATGTTCTACTCCTATGTCAACGACGGCAACGATGGATAAAGACGAAAAGGGAAAGAAAGTGGATGAACGCTTGTACCGAGGTATGATTGGTAGCCTATTATACTTGACAGCTAATAGGCCTGGTATAATGTTCAGTGTATGTTTATGTGCTAGGTTTCAATCTTGTCCAAAAGAGTCACATCTTTCTTATGTTAAACGAATAATTCGATATGTTAAAGGAACCTTAGATTTTGGTTTATGGTATCCTTGTTCCACATCATTTGAGCTTGTAGGATATTGTGATGCGGATTTTGCGGGAAGTAAGACCAATCGTAAGAGTACCACGGGAACTTGCCAACTACTAGGTATGTCTCTTGTTTCATGGTTCTCCAAGAAGCAAAACTCCATAGCATTGAGTACAACCGAAGCCGAATATGTTTCAGCAGGTTGTTGTTGTGCTCAAATTCTATGGATGAGACAAACCTTCAGAGACTATGATCTTACTTTCCAACCTACAACCATTTGGTGTGACAATAAGAGTCCTATAAATCTATCTAAAAATCCTATTCTACACTCTAGGACAAAACATATCGATATTCGTCACCACTTCCTTAGAGATCACGTTAATAAGAAAGATATCTCTTTAGGATATATTGATACAGAAAAACAATTAGCGGACATTTTCACCAAACCCTTAAACCAAAAACAATTTTGCTTCATTCGAAGAGAGTTGGGAATTATGTCACTAATTGAGCATTAGCATGCATATCCATGCACATACACATGCTTAAATATTGTACCTAAGCTACACACATTGCACACTATTTCATCTTAACGTGGGTTTGGTCATTCTTTGTATGTGCATGCATGATCGTCATCACTATTATTGATTTTGGTTGAGAATTTGATATAAACCTTGTCAGACATCTTAGAAACATTAAAATGTTTTTGATGATGATGCACCATATTTATGCAAAATCCACATGCTTGAATTATTAATTAAAAAGTGAAACTTGTAAGCATACCAAATTGTACGAATCAAATAGATTGATTGAGTCTTATAAACTATGGAGGCAATTGGATGTTCTTAGATCTTAAAGGTTCTGAATTTATATTTTATCCTTACAATTTTATGCGCTTAAATCTCTATGGAAAATTATTTAGTAGGAGTCGAGTATGTCGATACCTTCGTGCGTCACTATTCTGAGACACCAACATTGTAATATATAAAAAAATATTGCAATGAGCATTAAAAAAAGAAAAAGAAAAAGGGAATAGCAAAACATCTTCAAATATACTACATTTGATACCGGCGGCTAGTAACCAGATTTTGGGGGTTTGTTGAGCAATGCGTATGAAATATGGTAGATGAAGTAACCACTTAGCGCACCTCAATTCCAAAGGACCCGAAATTTAACACCATGGTATCCCTTGATTGGTGTCTCCCTATATGTTACTTATTGTTTATTCCATAGCAACGAAGGCTCACAAATTGTATTAGATAATCTTTTATTTTCATCTTTTAGTTTCTAAGCATTCTTCATGTTGTCAAAGTGTTTCATGATACAACATCTTCCTATTATATTTCTTGCAACGACCGTATGCTTTCAATGATCACGACATTTGTTATACTTTAAGTTCGTGGGAGAAAAAGCATTAATATGAGCATCGTCATCAATTTCTTGTTTCGTCGATATGCTAAACTTGTTTCATGTCTCATTCTTAACCTCGTCAATATATTTGTGTGATCTTTTCGATTAATGGGAAAAGGGGGAGAGTAGAAAAATAGTGAAAAAATAATGCACAAGAGGGAGAGGTGCACATTTTGAGGGGGAGTTTGTCACAACTTTTCATGAGAGCACATCGATAGGGGGAGCTTTATATGATGTTTATAGTCGTGTGCATTATATGACTTGCTCTTTAATGTCATTTCTCAATTTTTTTTAGACTTGTTTGCCATCATCAAAAAGGGGGAGATTGTTGGCCTAGTTAGTCTACTAACTAGGTCGTACGACATTATTTTGATGATGACAAACAAACCGTGTGACTAACAATTTTCATTAAGTGATTTCAGGGAGCAAAATGCAAAATAAATTTCGTTTGCAAGAGAGAGCATGTATGTGGACATTGATGCAAAAAGGAAAATTCAAATAATTCTACATTATCTTTATTCAATCTTATACTCAAAAATATCATCCATTATCACTCATGATCTCCATACATTAGACTCAACCGATTTGTTTTGTCAAGGTGCAACTCACTTTTCGATTTACAAAATCTTTATAGCTGCCATATCTTTCTTTTTGTGGATCAAATTTTTTTGCCTCCTGTTAAAAACAAATCATCACAACCGGATTTTTTTTGACAAACTCTTTTACCTCCTGTCAAAAGATAAGTCCAATCTAATACTCAATTCCCTTTGAACATGTCAGTGCGTCCACTTGTGTTTTAATTTTTTTAAAAAAGAACTTTTGGAAACTGTGACTCACATATGGCCGAAACATGAACAAAGGGGTTACTTGCGAAATTTGTAAGGAGATAGCATTCCTCTTCAATAAACAACAGATCACATCTTTCTCTTGGTGGTTGTAAACAAGAAAAATATTTTTCAACAAAAAAATCAAAACAGATCAAATCCTCTGTGATTTAAAAGGGGCGGCTTCCTCTTCAACAATATTGAGAGATTACCCAACGAAAAAATCAAGTGCGCATCATCTTAGAGTTCCGAGTGTCGTGCTTCATCTCCCTACGATCATCTTTGAGTGCCCATGTACTGTGCGTCAGCTTCGTCACCTTCCAGGGTTTCAATCCAAGGCGACGGCTTCGCTTTCCCTCAGGTGATCCAAGGCGGTGGCTCCGTCTTCCTCAGTCGGTCTAAGGTGGCGGCCCCGTCTTCCTCAGGCGATCCAAGGGTGCCAGTTGATTCGAGACCCTCCAGCACCTCACGGCTACTCGTGGCGGTAATTCAAAGCGATCCAAGGCCGGCGGCTTCATCTTCCTCAGGGGCGCCGCGCGCGGCAACCTCTGGCCTCCTTGATTCAAGAGTGCGCGGCATCCGAGAATGCACGGCCACCTTCGTCTTCCTTGATCCTTCCAGTTCGAGAGCGAGCGACCTCTGAGAGCGCGCTGCTTCCCTCTTCCAGAACTCACGGCGTCCAAGATCAACGACCGTTCTCTGATTTCCCCAGTTCCAGAACGTGCGATCCGACTGCGCATCATCTTCGAGACCCCCTGTCGTGTGCATCACATTCGATCAATTTCCAGGGCACTGTTATTGCTGATTTGTGAAAACTTTTTACCGCACAGCTCGTTGTCCAAAAAGAGTTATATTGAATTGCTTTACGCACAGCCTATCAACAAACCACTTTGCAGAGCAAACTTCAACAGCGCGGATCTTCTAATCCAGACGTCGAATTGGCGTGCGGTTTGAGCCAACATAACCACGATCTTATAAATCTCATCACGGTGATATTTTTCCAGACTCTTATTGAAGTATTAAGTTGGTTATACTGCTTTGTTGTGAGATCATATTGAGAATAGCTTTATTCAAAAGCTATATCTGTGCTTAATCTTGTCAAACTATATCTGTGAACGGTGAGACCACTACCCGTAAGTGTGCTCAGGTTTATTGAGTGAAATCCTAATAGGTCTTGGGGTCGGAGTTTTGGCGGGGAGCCACTCCGTTAAAAAATTATATGTGTCTGATTATCTCTGTGATTGTGATTGTTTTTAAAATTTGTGCCACACACCCTATTCACCCCCCTCTAGGGTGTTTTTCACGTCCATCCACCCTTCATATGCAATAGTTGTATCGTATGATGTGGGATCGATGACGGCACATTCTGGCTCTGGTAACATGACGGGCGATGATTCTTGCCCACAAAATGAAGAAGCAGAACTGGTATCTTTGGAAATCATTACAGCCTTAAGCATGAGCGCATTGAATTCAATGTCTCTTTTCACCGATTCCAATTGAAAATCACCCCTTTCAATCTTGGCTTGCATTTTCAATCTGATGTGCAAGCATCTCATCAAGAAGGTGATCTCCCGTCTGAGCATTCTGATCAAAATCTGTGGTCCACATGGAAGCATGCATCCCATCAAAAAAGTATTCTCCCGTTTGGGCACTCTGATCAAAATAGTATTGCCCCATCTGAGCACTCTGATCAAAATCTGTGGTTCAAATAGTATAATCCATAATACCTGATCAACAAAGATACATACTTGGAGAAAAATATCAATGGCACAAAAGAATATAGAAATGATAGTAATGGTGGTGAGGGTGAAAATTACCTGGTAAGGATGTGAGCTAGTCTCAGGGAAAACATGGTTCTAAATGTAACAAGCACGTTGCCTCCCCGGCAACGGTGCCATAAAGCTTGACCGCCCGTTCGTTTGGCACTCAAATCGGGATGGGGATACTAGGATTAGAATTTGTAAACCGCAAGCGCATGGTGTCGAAGTGTGGTTTGGGGGTCGATCATAGAGAGACGTGTGTTGTGCTTGTGAACAATCGGGATCCGGCTCACCCGGCAGGTGAGCTAGCTTAATCTCTTGTTGGATGTCACGATAGTAAACTAATTAAAAAGGTGTAAGAGATAAAAAGGCAACCTATGACTTTGGCTTCCGCCCTATCATGAGTTCTCACAATTACGACCGAAGGATAATAATGTGATCGGATTTTAGGGTTTAGCGGTGAGACGTTGCCTCTAATAGTGGTACCTAGCGTCCCATGGGCCCGATATTCAGGTCGATGCCCAGGATGATATGATAGGTCTACCCGGGTTTGGACGGTGTGCATTCCCATGTCCAACACCGCCCGACTCCGGGAGCACTAAGCTCACAACGATTGCTCCTGACATTTCATCCAAGCTGTTCCCATGTGTGAGGAATCAATGTCTATGGTAGGGGGGTGAGCTGTGGCTAGGGAATCAAACTCCCGTTTTATTTCCCCTTGGCCCGACAGTCAAAGGCGGTCTTTCTCCCGCCAATGACAATAAAACGCCCCTGCGTAACCATCTAAATCCATATATCCTATCGAATCCCTAATCCTATGGCCTTTCTAGGGAGAACCCACGAAGGGGTTTCCACCAATGTCCCAGATTTAAGAACTACTCACTAATCATGGCATGAAAAGCAATAAAACAGATTAAAGCTATCAAAATAAAAATCAAGCAATAGACTACTGTAGCAAATAGTAGTATAAATGCAATATTAAAATATAAGAATGATCAAGGAACTTACAAATAAAAATAATTCAGAGCAGCCAAAATATCTAAAAACAGCTTAAGAAAATGGGGATTACGTTTCTGGGAAAACCTAGCTCTATTTATACATTTTGGCAAGATGCCAAGGAATATTCCCACTAAAAGACAAAAATAGACGTTCACCCCGATCGGTTGAAACCTCAACCGATTGGGTGAGACGATCGGGAAGCTTGGTCTTCGGCTCTGATAGATTTCACCCGATCGCTGAACCGATCGGGTGAGTCTTCGGGTTCTCGAGCATGGGAAGCAGCTGCTACAGGTGACCCGATCGGTTGACAAGTCAACCGATCAGGTGAACTTTGGCTCTCAAAACAGTGATCTGTGCCACATCCACCCGATCACTGAACCTATCGGGTGGAATTGTCTCTTCCTCGGGACTGATACGGCCGAACGAACCGATCGAGTGGATCTGTCAACCCAATCGGTTGAGAGCTGATACATGGTTTATCTAGACGATTGTCTCTCAGGGTCTCGTGCGACACCTTCCGTTACTCCGGGGACTCATGATGTTAGCCTTGTATGTCCCCTGCGCCAGCAATATCCTACGAAAGCACACAAACGCAACGAAAGTGAAAAGGAACTAAAAAACACAAGAGAATGGATTCGAAAGAACGAAAAACGACGGGAAATTACGGAGAAGACGTGCGTGAATATATAAAATATAAACGCACGTCAATCTCCATCTAGCTTTGTTCCTCATTTGAGACAAGTAGTAAGTGCTCATACTCTCATCAGTTAGAGCACATCACACACACCTCTTTGCCTCATACTATTAAGTCATTATCCAAGGCATAGGTTGTGTAAATGATTTCATATTGAAGTGTTTCAATTCTCTCCTCTTTTTTTGTTGAGATTAATATCGGTTTGTAAAAGTGGACCATTTTCGGGTTGTGGAAAGTGGTGATAAAGGTTGTTTTAGATTTACACTTGCCGGTATTTGGCAAAAGGACAATTAGTGGATACTAATTACTAGCAGGATTTGCTAGTGGGTTGCTGGAGTAGGATTCAAGGGTGTCTGGATTTGACTTAGGGAAATCTGAATCTGGGTACATAATTTGTTTACGTTTGTATTTTCTATGCTGTTATCACATTATCTATTCCACACATTTGGTTGCATTAGGTATTTTAATTAGGCATAAATTTATTTTTATTATCATAAAACACTATTCACCCCCATCTAATGTTTTCACCATAGTTCAGGTTCTATAGTTGGTATCAAAACGAGGTATTAAATATGGCAACGAACAACAACAACAACAACCGTGATAG
This sequence comes from Scilla litardierei, assembly GCA_030789695.1. Taxonomy (NCBI): domain Eukaryota; kingdom Viridiplantae; phylum Streptophyta; class Magnoliopsida; order Asparagales; family Asparagaceae; genus Scilla; species Scilla litardierei. The sequence continues at coordinate 185,651,089 of CM061142.1, read as the reverse complement.
TTCTTCATCCATTGTCGAAGGTCAATCCACCATTCGGCCTCCTCTATTCGACAGATCAAATTTTGGCTATTGGAAGGCCCGAATGATGATCTTTCTCAAGAGTATATCAATATGGAGAACGGTGAGTACATAGAAACCTAGAATACAACTTCAACAAGTGGACCCCCATTCAAGGACCGCGGAGGCAAACAATGCAAACATGATGGACTCGCTTATTTGTGTGTTGACGGTGTCAGAGTTTAACAAGGTGTCGAACTGCACGTCCACATACCAAATTTGGAACCGCCTCATAATCACACATGAAGGGACCACTGAGGTGAAACTATCCAAACTCCATGTTTATGTATAACGTTTTGAGATGTTTCAAATGCAGGATAAAGAGAAAATCTCAAGCATGTACGCGAGATTCATGGACATTGTGAATGACTTGGAAGCACGTGGGAAGACATACACCCAAGTAGAGAAAGTTCGGAAGATCATCATGGACATCGCTTCAGAATGGGAGAAGAAGACCATGGCCATTGAAGAAGGCAATGACATGTCCACATACACCGTGAAAAACTTCATTAGCAACCTCATGGCTTATGAGGTTAAGAAGGAATACCGAAATCAAAGGGATGCTCAAAGGGGTCTAGCCAAACCAAAGAAGAATGCCATTGCTTTCACGGCCACATCGGACAATGAAGAATCCGATGATGAGATGGACATGGAGTCCATGGCTCTCATGGCCCGAAAATTCCAACGGTTCTTCTAGAAAGGTAATTTCAAACCTAAGAACAAATTCGATTCTACTAACAATTCCTCTTTGTGTTATAAATGTAATAAGCCAAGACACATTAAGAAGGATTGCCCCAAGCTTAAAAATAAGGGGAAGTGGAAGGCTCCCAAGTACAAGAAGGGAGATATGTACAAAGAGAACAAGAAGAAGAAGGGCTTGGTAGGAACATGTGATGACCATAGCGAAAATTCGAGTAGTGATGACACGGATGAGGAAAAGGGAGAGATTGCACATATGTGCTTCATGGCGCGAGAGGACTCCCTAATGGACTCTTCAATTGAAAGTGATAGTGACACAGATGAGGTAAACATGGATGACCTTAAATTAGCAAATAAACAACTATTTGATAAGTATCAAAAGTTATTCAACTCGTATATGCTTGCTAAGGACAAACTTGCTAGTATTTCCACTTCATCCATGCCTATCACATTGCATGTTGACACCACACAAGACACACTTGTCAAGGAGAAAGCCACTTTGCTTTCTCAAAACGATTCTTTGATAAATGATGTTATTTCCCTCAAATTTCAATTAATCGGAGTCCAACACTACAACAAAAATGGTCATTGACAACTTCTAAAAAAGGTTGTAATAGGGGTAAGACAACTTTTTAACAAATGTTGTAATATGCGAAGTTGTAATAGGGTCGGCTCCTTCGACCACTTTTTTTGCATGTTGTAAGAAAAAGTTGTTATAGATAAATATTACAACTTTTTTGAAACGTTGTGTAAACTTCTATTACAACGTTTAGAAAAGGTTGTGAATGAAGATATTACAACTTTTAGTAAACGTTGTGTAAACTTTTATTACACCGTTTATAAAAGGTTGTGTAAAGCAATATTACAACTTTTTTTAAAGTTGTGTAAACTAGTATTTCAACTTTTATAAAAAGTTGTTGTAAAGAGATATTACAACTTTTTTTAAAAGTTGTGCAAACTAGTATTATAACGTTTATAAAAGGTTGTGGTAAAGAGATATTACAACTTTTTTTAAATGTTGTATAAACTGCTATTACAACTTTTAAAAAAGGTTGTAAAAAATTCTATTACAACTAGTTTAAATAGTTGTTTAAAACTATACTACAATGTTTATAAAACGTTGCAGAAAAAGCACAAATTTAAAAAAAATTGAAAATGTATCCAAAAAAGGTTTTAGAATTTGCATTTCATACATCTATTATCGAATTATAATTAAATTGCATATTTGTCATTAATCAAGTGTGATAAGAAACCAAAGAAGAAGCATACCGACATTCTATATTTATTTACCAAATAGGATCGAGCTTCATTTACTCCACCCTACAATATTTATTTACCAACATAGTCTGCAATTCAACCCAATATGTCCCACCTACTTGCAATTATCGTTTAATTTACAGTTTTTGATTTTAAATGGCATGTTAAAGATGATGATATAACATCTTTTAACATGACTAAATAAAAAAAGATAAAAAAGAAGAAGAAAAAAATTTCGTCCAAGTCCTTCCTATGGAACCAAGCCTCCACCCCTCTTTCAAGTCCATCCATTTGTTCCAAGTTTCTTCATGTGCCAACTAGATTCTGATATCATTCCATGCATCAGGAAAGAGCACCATCTTTCCATATGTTTAGCTTCAACTACCAAAAGGAACCTGACCCACTAAATTCTTGGTACAATAAATACATTGAGAAATCTAAGATTATTTTCACATTGCGATCCTAGATAGAAGAGTTTTTTTTGGAATATTGTTTTCATTTAGATACATATAAGATGGCTTTTCTTTCTAATTTTTATTTTTTATTTCTCCAAATTATTAGTAAAATCAATTTTATAGCTTATTTGAGCATGAACACTCTCGGGAAGTGTTTGCTTTATAGGAATCTATCAAATATTGCAGATATAATCATATGGAGCAAGTATAATTTCAACCCTATTCGAGTCTTGATGAGGACACCGACACACTTGCACTGAAGATACGTGGTATAGACTTGCACTGAATACATGGTATATGACAGAAGTGGCATGATTATGGGTTTTGTCATACACCTCTCATACAGGCATGATCGTTGATGTCTTTAGAGTACGTAGCATCAACACTCCTATTGTCTGTGTCTAATTGGACACACATCCAATTTAGTTTTTAATACACCGTGCATCTACATGTCATGTCTATATTGGCATGGCTAGGTTAAAGCAACATATACCTTAGATGGTCAAATAAACAAACCCCACCCAAAAAGAAAAGAAAAGAAGATAATAAATAATGCCCAGCTTGTATGCATGGTGTTCTGAACAGAATTGTACTAAAAGATACACAATTGTATTAAAGAATCTGACGGAGAACCAAAGATAATAGATGATCCATGCACTTACCCACAAACACATCCATATTGACCTTGACCTCCAGATTGCTTCTTATTGAAATAATCAATCTTACATCTTACATCAATTATTCATCTTACATCAAATTATGTAAAAAGGTCCAAAAAGAATAAAACAGAACAGACCTGTCCACTCTCGGCATCCAAACCAACTCGAAAAGTTGGATCCTCCCTCTGAAAACGATTCAAAGCTTTCGAAAACTAGCCAAGAAAGAAATTAGATCGATATTTGATAATTAGATAGATGCATTTGTATAAATTTGTTTACCATACAAACAACTGGATGTGAATTTGAAAATAAATTACCTGTCCACCTGAATCTTTAGATACAGGTGAAAGAGCCAAGGACATCACTGGCTCAGGAACATTCATAGAATTCATGGTGTATCTAACTGACCCATCAGTAAATGTATCACCTGGTACAAATGCAACAAAGAAAGTATTAGCTATGCAAAACTGGCAAACAAAACACCAACACATGCAAAAGAAATTAAGATGATAGGAAGGGCTACCTGATGCACAATCTACACCCAAAAACTGCAACAATTTGGCCAGCATGAGCTTCTTGAATATCCTACAGAAGGAAAAAAAACCGTTCCCAAACAAACATCAGCCATGAGAGCTTACAATAAACACCTACATATACCCTGCATACCAAATCACAATATTTACTAATACAACCCATCAGCTTCAAAAGTTCCAAACTCAGCAAAATATCATATCTGCAATCAAACTGAAAAGATAACAAACATCACAATAAACCTAACCTATTAGTTGTACCTTAAATAAGTTAATTGGCCAACCCGCCCTTCCTCCAACTTAAAAGCCAAAGCAACAAGGGGGCCAACTTGAGTTCCAGATAATGAAACCTAAAACAATAAATCCAAACTAAAACAATCAGACTGTGCAACATAAATTCAAAAGGTTTTTAAAAAACCAGTAATTATTTAAACCTTTAGATAATCAGTGTCATTAGTACCTTTTCCTCAGAATTTTTTTGGTCAAGGGCATAGTTTTCAACTTCATTGGGACAAGGTAAATAGTCAGGCACTCCGTTAAGAAGAGACTGCACACCCTAGAAACATCAAGTTACCAGGAAAAAAAGTAGAGTTAGAAGGTAAACTTAATAACATAAAATAGCATAACTCACCCTTAGCAATCTAATCATTGGAACGTTAGGGAATCAGATGGCTGATATCCTCAAAATGAGGAAGTTAAGGCCAGAGGGTTAAAAGGGAAAAACGTTAGGGCCCAAGTGTTCTTTCAAGTGTAGAATTCACTCAGTAGAAAGATCAATCATGAACCTAGAGTACTAAAGCATACATCAAAATCACATAAGCTTCCACCCAGCTCCACATTCAGACGTACACACACGACCCTAATGAGTTACCCCCATGATTCAATGTAGCGACGGTATTATACATTCTATGCATTTAACTAATCAAGTGAGTAAGTGATAACAGGTGCATGGTGTCACATATAGAAATCCCTTCCCCCATTATGCTTTTCAACTATTTGATACAAGGAAATTACATCAAAGGCATGGTCATTAAGATGAACGGACCAAGATTCGACCTACATATAATATTTGGAGATATAACAGTCAAATCATACATAAGAGAGTGCAGATAGAGCATATTATAAAACGCCCTTGATTTCGAGGGCATGTATTCATATTCCATTGTAGAAGTCAGTTGTTCGCCGAAAACATTGCTTTCCCCAATCTCCCATCCTCCCAGTGCATCTAGTCTCGTAGGTGGCTTCACTCAGGCACCTAGGGAACTATATCTCATGAGTGCCTGAAGTCAAGTCAAATAAAAGGTAGGGCAGTTTTCTGGACACATTGCAAAGGCCCAAGTCACCCATCTGGGAGGGCAATTCGCTTACCAGCCATGGTAATCCCTACTCAAATGTAGATAACTTTATGCTTTCCTCTCTTAAGAATACTACGTTTTTTTAACAACACAAGTTTATTTACTGCATGCTTTCCTTGAAAGTAATGCGAGATGTTTGACGCAATTGATGTGCTCTTATGTCATATAAGAGTTGATTCTATGATTATATTGTGCTTCTTAGATGTTTAGCTCATCTTTTAGACGGGCATATATAACAATTGACATGCTTTTACATCATACGAGTTGAGGCTATGAGCATCTTGCATGTTCAAAATGTTTAACATGTTTTATGTAACACTAAACTTATCAACCATTCCTCTTTTTATGACTCTGGCTAAAGTAAGACATCTTTGCATACGACTATAAGCCATAATTTATTAAAACAACAACATATGGATTCAAATCGCTAGCTGACTCCTTGGTTGGCTGGCAATCCACCTAGGCTATCCAAAGGTTCATTGTGTAGGACCACCTATGCATGTTAATGACGTCCTTCCTCAGTCATGGCCATTGATCAAGCCAGCTTTCACTGTAATCTCATCAGTAAAGCTCACCCCCAAAAATGTGTAAAAGAAGATGAGGCCATCTCTTAATCATATTCCCGCATGCCACCCTCAAAGAAAATCCACAATCTCGTCTGGTGAGCAGCCAGTTGCAAATTTGTATCCATTACATACGCTCCCTCTCATGCTTTACAGAAAACATAAATTTGACTGAAGACTGCTATAAAGACTGTTTACAGAAGATGCAGAGAAGGGATCAGGCTCTTTTTTATCAGACGAAATGGATTAAAGGAAAACTACAAAAATAAATAAATAAATAATATATCAGATCATCCTTAATTTAAGCGAGAGTAAATTTGAATGCTTATAATGACAGGCAAACAACTTCAATGGGTATAAGGTTTCCATATCATTTCTTATGAATCTGCACAAACCAGCCAAAAAGTTCCCAAAGCATTAAATATGCAGGGAAAAGAAAATTGGGTTTCCATGACCCTTAATGGACACATATTGTCACTAACCAGCAGATAAGACAGGCATGAAATTATCATCTAAAGACAAGAAGGTTACTAATGGATATGGATCACATTCCATTTACATGTGTATTAACATTTACACAAAGAGTATAATTGATAATTAAACTATACAAAATCACAAATTTGCAATACGTCCTCTGGCTTCTTTATTCTATACCTTTTGCCATTGGAGTATGATAATATATAATAGCTTGTACCACAGAATAAAAAGAAAAGTTCAGGGCGTCATGTTAAATTTTGATATTGGCATGACGTCAAATGAATAAGGCTATGCAAAAATCATAAACAAAAAAGACCCGCCTAAGTATCAAAATAATAAGAGGATGGAAGAGTATAAGTGAAAAAAGAACATCAGAAATGACCGATGTTCAAGCACCTTGTTCTTAAATGCACTTCCCATGAAAACCAGCACGAATTTGCGTGATACAGTAGCTCTTTGGATCGCCATCTGTTAATAAAACCAAGGCATGTGAATCACTGATTTGGTATTAAACAAGATTATTTAGTATCATCTCAGATAGAAAACAGAACAAAGAGCCAACAATGTTCAGATAATCAATGTTATAAAAATCAACGTACTTTGCAGGCTATGTATATGATGTGAAGTAGTAGTTTTAGATCCACGGAACCCATAAGTCCCATTCTTTAAAATGAAAACATGTTCTGCATTAGTCTGTGCGTATGGAGGGCACCCTACAAGTATGAGCTAAAGAAAAATAGATTCATGGCTATCCCGAAAGGGTGGATGCATGACTAAATATAAATACAAGCACGATATACCTCAGAAATGGAGAGTTCATGACGAAATTTTGGCCTATCATAATGATGCAAAACCGGCCTAAAAGCATCCTCCTCCAGAGGCTTGCAAAGCTTCCTAATACGAATCCTCACCTAAGATGTAGGCAAAGTAAAAACCGAAGCATAAGAGTCGGAAATAAGGAGTTCCTTGGAAATCAGCACAGAAAACTGAATGGCAAGTACCCAACGTACCAAGAGTTCATATCGGACTTGTATTTGCTAACCAAATCTACGGAGCAGGGTGATAAAGAGAAATATATTTCACCAATGTGTAGGTGTAGTCCTGTATGTGCTAAACTAAAACGTTATGATAATACATAAATAACGCAAAAAAATATTAACATCGAAACTATTGACTGTATAGTGTATACTGAAACCCATCAGAAGGTTCTTATGCCAATTAGCTGTATACAAAAAACATTGAATCAAATCTTACATTGCACCAGCTTCTTCTACTTCCAGAGGATGTCCTACTCCCCAAGCTCAATCTTTCAATTAGCCCAACAGATCAGAACCATAGTATAAAGGGAGAGAAAATTAAACTTTTGCAGAAAATGTGACCATCACCCACCAATCTCCTTTACAGTCCAACGAAGAATACAACCTCGAATCCCTCCTCTCAAACTCGGCCGAAGAGAAAACCAAGCAAGAACCATCCTCATCATCCTTCACACTCTCCAGCCTCTCCATCATCACCGGCTCTCACAAGCCGAGCAGTCCCCGATACATCATCACCCAATCCCTCCTCAAAATAGTAACGGTTTGGGCTCGGGTATGACGAAGGGAGACGGAAGGGAGGCCGAAGGGTCATACGCAATCGACCGAAGTGGGTGGCTCAAGGGACCGAAGGGGGTGGCTCAAGGCTTGGGTAAGGGTTTTTCGATCCCACGAAGAGAGGAACTCGGAAGCACTGGGGGTTCTCGATCGCACGAAGAAAGATCCCTGGGGGGTTCTCGATAGATCAAAGAGGGGCGCTAGGGTTTTTTTCCTCCAGAGTGTTGAACCAGGTTAATTTTCTCCGATGCTGCTAGTCGCTGGATCAGATCCGACGGAGAGCGGAAGTTTTCGCACAGCAGTGCAACAGTCAAAAAAGTTCACTGTTTACGAGAATTGTGTGGCAAGCGCTGGAAGGATGTCAAAGACTATACATCCAGACTCTCCATATGCTGAATCTAAATCGTCCCATTGGAATCAGGCTATCAGCAATGGCAGTTTTTCCTTCTTGGCATCTTTTATGCGTCATACAAGTGGCGGGTTTGCCTTCTTAGCATACTTTTATTAGCAATATATTATGCTAGTTTTATGTGACACATACAAATAACCCCAAATGCTTGTTGTATGCTGGTTCGGTTCAGACGGTTTGAACATGGAATCGGGTTCAGTTTTGGTTTGGACAAATTTGTCTAAAACCGAACCGAACCAACCGAAACTTTTCGAAATGCAATTGGCTATTCGAATGCAAATAACCAATGCAACACACTTCCTATCATTTCTCAAACGGTGAAAGTTTGATGATTTTATTAAGAATCCTGCTGACATAAATTTGGTACAACGAAATTACCAATGAACAGCATAATTCTCTCCATATGAGAATTATATGTCAAAGACTATACCTCCACGCAGTCTCAATCAGCCCATGTCACGACTCATCATCATCATCATCTTATTTGTTTGTAGTTTAGCATATAGAGTACATCTTATTTGGATCTAGTCGAGCACCCGATCTTCCGAAGCCTTCTAGAAGGGTCCGCAGGCGATGGCGGCGATGATATGATGGTGGTCGGGAGTGAGGTGGTGCTCTTTGAGCACCTGCTGTGGATGTTGGACAATGCCGATCCGAAGCCGGAGTCTTTAGAGGAGATTGTGTAGAATTATATATATAATAGTCAAAAAAGTTAACATTTACAACTATTCACGAAATTAACGGTGTAATAACCATTTTTACAACTATCCACGAAAAAAGTTGTTATAAACATTTTTTACAACTTTCAGAGAAAAAGAAGTTGTAGTGTCAAAATTAACATTTACAAATATTTACGAAAAAAATTGTAATAACCATTTTTTACAACTATCCACGAAAAAAGGTTGTAATAAACATTTTTTACAACTTTGAGAGAGAAAAAAGTTGTGGTATCAAAATTAACATTTACAACTATTTCTGAAAAAAGTTGTACTAACTATTTTTTACAACTAACCACCAAAAAAAGTTGTAATACACAGTTTTTACAACTTTCAGAGAGAAAAAAGTTGTGGTATCAAAATTAACATTTACAACTAATCACGAAAAAAGTTGTAATAACCATTTTTTACAACTATCCACGAAAAAAAGTTGTAATAAACATTTTTACAACTTTCAGGAAGAAAAAAGTTGCGGTAAACATTTATTACAACTACTAAATTAGAAATGTTGTCTCATGAAAGTTGTAAATGACTAGTTTTGTTGTAGTGCAAATTGTTGAGTGTGATGACGTTGAGATTGAAACACTTCGATCTTAAAACACATTTGTGGGAAATGAGAATTTAGCTCTCAAATCCAAAGTCCACAAGCTTACATCACATTTATCTATCTTGGATACTAATATCTCTTCACTGACAAAGAGATATGAGCTTATGTCCGCCAACATTGATAGATTCAATACAGGCAAGGACAAGTTGAACACCTTACTTGAAAACCAACTTCCCGCAAATCACCACGGTGGACTTGGTTATTCAAAAGAAAGTGCTACCAATTACCGCATATCCGATAGTGGAGCCACTGTAGAATTTGTGAGGCCATCTCTGGTGCATCCTCGAGTGGAGACCAAAACATCTTGAGTAGTTCTTCTACCAAGACAAGCTTCATTCCGACACCACCCTCATTTGGAAAGAAATCCACCAATGGTGGACCTCCAAAGAAGGGTCATGCGTATATGTACACTAACACTCAAACATGTAGGAGAGTACGTACACATCAAGCTTCTACATATGATGAATTTTATGCGCCACACCCTAGTGCACGTGTTAACACACATGTGAGACACCCACGTGTTCGCACTCACCCACATGCAAATGCTTATGCACATTCGACGTAAACACATATGCATGCTCACTCACGTGCTCTTGCACATGTTTCATATGTTCCTCATACTCGTTCATATACCCCACATTTTTCGCATGCTACACATATTCCACAGTCGTATGCTTCACATTCTTATGCACACAACCCAAATGTGGAACCACATGTGTATGCTCACAATGTACGCACACATCGTGTAAGATCACATGCTATTTTCCATACACACCCACATTATTACTTTCCACATGCACCAAACCATGAGTATGCAGAAATACAATCACCGTATACTCACCCGCATGCCTATGTTCACCCAAATGCCTACATGTTGCATGCTCCTCATATAAATCATCCTCCAATGCATGCACCATCTAGGCATAGGAATTCCAAAACTCACTTAATTTGGGGTCCTAAGAACACTAACACATATACTAAAGGAATGTATATGCAATCTTATTTTAGAGATGTAGTGAATAATGTAAACTATGTTAGGAAGCATAAGTCCACTTGGACTTGGTTTCTAAAGGGCTAATCCCGTTAGACCCAACATGCTGGTGTACCATGTGCTTATGGTTTATTCTATATGTACCCAAGAGGAGGAAAAAGAACAATAAAGGAAAAGATTGCTCCAAATGCAAAAAGAAAGGATGGATACTCGATAACGGATGTTTCAAACATGTGACGTGAGACCCAAGCTTGTTCTATGAAATTATCCGCATCAAGAATGGCAGAACGGTTGCTTTCGGAGGCAATAAAAAGGGTTCCATCATAGGTATGGGAAAAGTCGGTAATCCATCTAAACCCTTAATGGATAATGTTTATTTAGTTGATGGGTTAAATGATAATCTTATTTCCATTAGTCAACTTTGTGACAATGGTTACAAAGTTAATTTTGGTGATGGGTTATGTAGTATAAATGATTGTAGTAATAAAAATATTTTGTTTAGTGGCACATGCCATAAAGATATTTATGTGTTGAATATGCCACATACACAAGACCAATGCTTGGTTGCACACACAATTGAGAAACTTCTATGGCACCGATGCTTTAATCATGTACACTTCAAATATCTTTCCAAATTATCCAAGCACAGTCTAGTTAGAGGTTTTCCAAAACTTTCTTTCAATAAGAATTTTTTTTGTGATTCATGTCAACATGGCAAGCTTCATAAATCGTCATTAAAGCTTAAGAATGTAACCTTTACTACTAAGCCACTAGATCTTTTACATCTAGACTTATTTCGGCCTACTAGAGTTGCATCCTTAGGAAATGCCTTTTATGCACTTGTAGTTGATGACTTCTCTAGATTTACTTGGGTTAGCTTTTTAAATAGTAAAAATGAGACACTTGACAAATTTATTATTTTCTCTAAGAAAGTTCAAAAGATCCAAGACACACCCATTGTCACCATTCGTAGTGATCATGGAGGTGAATTCGATAATAAACTATTCTCTAAATTTTGTGATGAGAATGTGTAACTCACACTTTCTCCTTTCATCGCGCCCCACCTCAAAATAGTGTTGTGGAAAGAAAAAAATAGAACTCTAATAGAATGTGCACGCACTATGCTTAGTAATAGCCGGTTTGGACCACAATTTTGTGCAGAAGCCATTCATACTGCATGTTATGTGCTAAATAGAGTTCTAGTGAGACCCTGTACGAACAAAACATGCTATGAATTATTTTATGATAAGATGTCTCAAGTAAATTATTTTCGTGTATTTGGTTGTAAATGTTTTATTAAAAACACACATGGTAATTTAGATAAATTTGAGTCTCGATCCGATGAAGGGATATTTATTGGATACTCCACATGTAGTAAGGCCTATCGGATATTCAACAAAAAAGAACTTCAACAGTTGAGAAATTTTTCACGTTTCTTTTTATGAAGATTTTAATTGTCCTATTTCACTTAATGATGAATGTATTCGAATTCTTATGCGAGTCTATGAATGATGTTAAACTAGATAATTCTATGATACTAACACTGCTAACAATATTGTTGAGGATGTTCCAAGTGATCCAGGTGTACCCAAGACTTTTGCTACGGTCCCTCATCATCCACATGATCAAGTTATAGGTAATATTAGAGATGGAGTCCGTACAAGGTTAAGGGTGGAGCAATTCATACAGTGTGCCTTCGTCTCAACAATAAAGCCAAAGAACATTGATGAAGCATGTGAAGATAGCTCATAGATCATGGCGATAGAAGAGGGGCTCATCCAATTTGAAAGGAACGAAGTTTGGTAACTTGTTCCTCCACCGAAAAGCCACCATGTCTTTGGGACAAAGTGGATCTTCAAGAACAAAACGGATGAAAATGAAGTCGTCACCTGGAACAAGATGAGGTTAGTAGCTCAAGGTTACCGGCAAGAGGAATGGTAGACTTCGAAGAATCTTTTGCCCATGTAGCTAGATTAGGGTCTATTAGCAAATTATTGTCATTTGCATCCTTCATGAATTTTAAACTTTTTCAAATGGATGTTAAAAGTACATTTTAAATGATTATGTTAATGAGGAAGTGTATGTTTCATAACCACCTGGTTTCATCATGAAATATTTCCAAATCATGTTTTTAAACTTAAGAAAGCAATGTATGGGTTGAGACAAGATCCTAGAGCTTGATATGATCGCCTAAAGACTTTTCTTTTGGATTTGGCTTTCAAAATGACTGAAGTTGATTCAACACTTTTCATTAAAGTATTTTGATCATGACATACTCATCATACAAGTGTATGTAGATGATATCATATTCAGTTCTACTAACACTTCTCTTAGTCAAGAATTTGCTAAGTACATGCATGATGAATTTGAGATGAGCCATATGAGAGAGCTCACCTATTTTCTAGGACTTCAAATTCGTCAATTGAAGCAAGGGATCTTCATCTACCAAACGAAGTACACGGTGGAGTTGATCAAACGCTTCGAGATGAGAAGTTCTTCCTCCAAGCGTACTCCGATGAGCACGAAGACACATCTTGATAAAGATGAACGTGATACGGATGTTGACATTTGTCAATATCGAGGTATGATAGGTAGTTTACTCTATCTTACCGCAAGTAGACCCGATATCATGTTTTCTGTATGCTTATATGCACGATATCAATCACGACCAAAACAATCACATTTGATTGTGGTCAAACGGATTTTACGTTATCTTAACCAAACACTTAACTTTGAATTATTCTATCCAAAGTCATGTATTTATGATCTAATCTCATATAGCGATGCAAATTTTGCCGGAAGTAGATCCGATATGAAAAGTACTAGTGGCACTTGTCATTTTATAGGAAATTCCCTTGTTTCTTGGTTTTCCTAGAACCAAAATTCAGCATCCCTTTCTACGACCGAAGCAGAATATAGTGTCGTCGGTCTAGCGTGTGCACAAGTATTATGGATGAAACAAACACTTAAGGATTATAGTATCGATTATGGTACATGTGCTATCATGGTCAATAACCAAAGTGCTATTTGTTTATCCATGAATCAGTTACAACACACTCGTACCAAATACATTAACATTTGATGTTGAGTATTGGTGTTTCATACCAATGTTATTTTGATGATGATCACAACATTATTTTGTTGCTAATGACTCTCTTGTTTTAGTCTCACAGTTAACATTTCAAAAATATCATTTTTGGAGACTAAACACTTGGTGCGAGGATGGACATCAAGAGGAGCAATGCCAAAGCTTGGACTCAAGGGATGCCAAAGCTTGGAGATGATGGAGAGTATTAAGTTGAAGCCATAGACTTTAAGGAAAGCAATGTAATCCATGTAATATTTCATTTATTGCTTTTCTCTTTTTGAGTCTAGGTTTAATGTAATGCCTTAATAGATGGAGTTGTAAGGTCCCTGGCTATGAGGAAAACACTAGAAGGGGGGTTAAATAGTGTTTATGCAATTTAAAAAGATAGTTACACCAAATTAAATTCCTAACCAACAATTAATGCGGAATAATAATAAACCCTAAAATGAAACAATGCATATGTAAGTATGTTTCAAGGGTTTGGATTACCCAAGTCACTTCCCGACTTGTTCCCGGTAATCCTACTTATTTTCCACCCGGTAACCACCGGATACTCAAGTTAGAACCCTAATTTGAGGTTTCCTTAAAACCCCACTTGTAGCAACCCTACATGTGAAATCGAAATACACTCGATGTCCTTGACTCCCACAACTTGAGAGCAAGCAAACCACTCTCACAACCCAAAAGTAAGTCAAATAACGAAAGTTATGAAATATGAAATTAAACAACACTTAAATCACCTATGCCTTGAAGTAGAACTTGAAGGAGAAGTGTGTTGTGTGTTGGATGACTCTCTTACTCATCATACAAGTGTATATAGATGATATCATATTTGATTCTACTAACACTTCTCTTAGTCAAGAATTTGCTAAGTACATGCATGATGAATTTGAGATGAGCCATATGAGAGAGCTCACTTATTTTCTAGGACTTCAAATTCGTCAATTGAAGCAAGTGATCTTCATCTACCAAACGAAGTACACTGTGGAGTTGATCAAACGCTTCGGGATGTGAAGTTCTTCCTCCAAGCATACTCTGATGAGCACGACGACACATATTGATAAAGATGAACGTGATACGGATGTTGACATTCGTCAATATCGAGGTATGATAGGTAGTTTACTCCATCTTACCGCAAGTAGACCCGATATCATGTTTTCTGTATGCTTATATGCACGATATCAATCACGACCAAAACAATCACATTTGATTGTGGTCAAACGGATTTTACGTTATCTTAACCAAACACTTAACTTTGAATTATTCTATCCAAAGTCATGTATTTATGAGCTAATCTCATATAGCGATGCAAATTTTGCCGGAAGTAGATCCGATAGGAAAAATACTAGTGGCACTTGTCATTTTATAGGAAATTCCCTTGTTTCTTGGTTTTCCTAGAACCAAAATTCAGCATCCCTTTCTACGACCAAAGCAGAATATAGTGTCGTCGGTCTAGCGTGTGCACAAGTATTATGGATGAAACAAACACTTAAGGATTATAGTATCGATTATGGTACATGTGCTATCATGGTCGATAACCAAAGTGCTATTTGTTTATCCATGAATCAGGTACAACACACTCGTACCAAATACATTAACATTTGATGTTGAGTATTGGTGTTTCATACCAATGTGATTTTGATGATGATCACAACATTATTTTGTTGCTAATGACTCTCTTGTTTTAGTCTCATAGTTAACATTTCAAGAAAATCATTTTTGGAGACTAAACACTTGGTGCGAGGATGGACATCAAGAGAAGCAATGCCAAAGCTTGGACTCAAGGGGTGTCAAAGCTTGGAGATGATGGAGAGCATTAAAGTTGAAGCCATAGACTTTAAGGGAAGCAATGTAATCCATGTAATATTTTATTTATTGCTTTTCTCTTTTTGAGTCTAGGTTTAATGTAATGCCTTGATAGATGGAGTTGTAAGGTCCATGGTTATGAGGAAAACACTAGACGGGGGGTTGAATAGTGTTTATGCAATTTAAAAAGATAGTTACACCAAATTATATTCCTAACCAACAATTAATGCGGAATAATAGTAAACCCTAAAATAAAACAATGCAAATGCAAGGATGTTTCAAGGGTTCGGATTACCCAAGTCACTTCCCCACTTGTTCTCGGTAATCCTACGCCCCTTCCACCCGGTAACCACCGGATACTCAAGTTAGAACCCTAACTTGAGGTTTCCTTAAAAACCCACTTGTAGCAATCCTACAAGTGAAATCGAAATACACTCGATGTCATTGACTCCCACAACTTGGGAGCAAGCAAACCACTCTCACAACCCGAGAGTAAGTCAAATAATGAAAGTTATGAAATATGAAATTAAACAACATTTACAATCACATATGCCTTGAAGTAGAACTTGAAGGAGAAGTGTGTAGTGTGTTGAATGACTCTATTGGAAGAGGGGAAATCCCTTTCTCTTGACTGCATCAAATGCCTAGAATATTTCTCTTTGGTTCTAGGTTGGAGAGCAAAAGATTGAAGATTGGAATTCTAGGGCTTTAAGATTTTAGAGCTTTGATCTTGAGAGAAAGAAAGCTTGAATGTTTGAGCAAATGAATCTTGAATGAATCAACCTCTCAATGGAACAGTAGAGGCTTCTTTTATAGTTTTCTCAAACCCTTTAAACAAAATCCCGAAAAGCCCCTTTCAAATCCGTTGAGAAACAGCCAACAGATAGAATCTGCACTCGTGACAGTCGACTGTTGAACAACAACCAGTCGACTGCTGCACTGTGTCAGAGGGTAGGTGAGAATTCAAACGGTAACTTACCATGTGGATAGTCGACTGGTAAGGCGTAGACAGTCGACTGGTAAGGCGTAGACAGTCGACTGTTAAACCAACATGCGACTGTAAATCCTTCTACAGGCGACTGACCGTAATGAGGGAAAGTCAAGATGAACTTAGAAAAGTCTGGGAATACATGACAGGCGACTGATGAATAGAAGACAGTCGATTGTAAATCCAACATGCGACTGTAATTCCTTCTACAGACGACTGTCAAAAACACTGACATTTTCCAGAGAGTTGAGTCTATAGAGAGGCTCAATGACAGACGACTATTGCAGCATTGACAGTCGACTGTGTCATTGGACAGTCGACTATAAATACAACATCAGTCGACTGGACTGATTAAAACTGAGAATTGGTTTGGGCTGAGGATAGACATGCAACTGATTAACAAACCACAGTCGACTGTCACTTGGACAGGCGCCTGTGAAATGTACAGCAGTCGCCTGATATAGTTAAAGATTAGAAGCCCAAGAAAATAACCAATTAAGTATGTGCATAACATGTGACTGTAGAAAAAAACACAGTCGACTGTTTTAAGATAGGCGACTGTAAATTGTTCAGCAGTCGACTGTTGAGATCATAAGATGCACAATCTTGATTGAAATGAATTGGAGTCAAAGGAAAGTTGATCTGATGATATCCTAAGACTGAACTGAGGATGTGAGTGTGTGTGCTCCAACATAGTTCTACTTCTAAGCTACATACTAGAAGAGAAAAAGAAGATTACACTTGTAGAACTCTCTCTTCTTTTCAACGTATGAGCTTGAAGTTTTCTAGGAGCTTCAATCACCATCTTGATCATCCAATCCACTTTTTTTGCTTTCATTGATCATTGGGTGACATCCATTGCTAATAGATCTTCATGATATGCTTAGACAATGGATTAACTGTAAATAGGGGATTAGTCACAAGTATTTATGTTTGCTCATCATTAACACCAAGTAGGGAGAAGTCCAATACTCAACATTCTCCCCCTTTTTGATGATGACAAATAAACAAAAACAAAAAATAAATAATTGTGCTAAAGAAAACTTACTCCCCATATATAGATGCCAATCAAGTTAGTCAATAAATATTGGGGCATCTATATATCGAATGAAGCAAATGAGTAAGATATGCATGAATGAAATGATTTGCTTGAATCCATGAAATCTAGGATTTTATACTCCATATTATTATATCTTACTCCCCCTGAATCTAAGGCAACTTCAATCTTAGATTCAAGTATAATTAGAATTTACTCAGCACATACTTATGAATCTGTTTATTTCTCTCCCCCTATGGCATTATCCAAAAGGTGGGAGTAAAATAACAACAACAATCGTGCTAAATAAGTACTAAAAACAATTACAAGAGTCTAAAGATAAACAAATCAAAAACTCATAAACCACATTATAAACTTAGTTGAGTAGAGGAATGGAAGTCCAATATCAACATTAAGAGACACATGAAAACGAAAATCGTCTCAAATCACATCACATAGAGAATATCGCATACAAATAGACAATTTCACAAAATGCACATGTCACGCCCCGCTTCCCTAATATGGAAGGCGAGACGTGATGAGGTCCGCTCAGACGTGGAGCTGTGAAGCTGCAGTCTGATAAGCGTCTGTAAAAATTTCGAAAAGTAGCAGGTCCTTGCATTGCGACGAAACAACAATAATAATAAAGCAGATTAAAGAACATCCACCAACAACATCCAATAATTATTACAACATCACAGAATAGTCACAAAAGTACAAGTCTGAACAATAGGCCTAAAGCATGGCCAAACAAAACAACGAGAGATAGGTGCTACGCACCGACACCTAACAGCAACTAAGGAAAGATAATAACTAAGGGGAGACTCCAAACGAGTCTAGGACTGGTCACCAGTATCCTCGAACTCGGTCTCAGCAGGGACCTCAAACTCAGCGTCAACGAACTGCTCGTCCTCTGCTACCTGCTCCGTCTCAAAGTCTGACATGTGACACCCAAAGAGAAAAGGGCACATGTCAGCAAAAGTCTCCCAAGGGAAGCGGAGAACTTTTGTGCAAGGATACAAATATAGAAAACGACTAGCAATTCTAAACAATATGAAATGACATTTAAAGAGTGCAATAGTTTAAATGACATGATGCATGCACGTCGTAGCAGAAACTACGAAAACACTATTTCACGATTTTCACGAAACATTAACTTTTCACATTGTGCACAGAGTTTACGCCTTACAGTTGAAGTGGCTGTACGAGCACACTTCTACGCTGAGTGGTCGCTTAACCCTACCCCTCCACGTGTATCGAGCGTTGGTTTCCCAACAACACTGTGCTCGCTTCTGGATCACGAGCCAGGAAGTGTTTTTCATTTGGCGTAGGGGTGCACCTAGCCTCAATAGCAATAACATTTGTAGCGTGTGCTACTCAATCATGAAGAACATATGATGCATGACATGCCATGGCAATGAGCAGATAAATTGCGTACCGTTAATTGAAATTTAAACATGGCAATGAGCAGATAAATAGCGTGTCGGATCTAGTTTCGTTGTCAAACTAGATCAATATGGTCGTCTAGGCGACTATCATTTCACCGCCTAGTCTCTTTTAAGCAACTACACAAATTGGCCTAAAACATGGCCTAAATAATTACTGGCAAGTATCACTTGCCTGTTCCCGGTGGTATTGGTTGTCGTATGTTCGTCTGGGCGGGTACTACGTGTTGGTACTGCCGGTTTTCTGTTTTGGTTAAACAAGTTAACGAATTAGATCCATTGCAAGATAAGTACAAAAATTAAGTTAATCCCCAACTTAGGTTCGTCAGATTTTTATTGGGGTCTCAGACTAGGGTGGTGTTTATATTGGGTTAAATTAACCTGATACACTTTATATCACTTAATATTATTAACACAACATCATTAAACAATTAATAACATGCTGACTTAAATAATACCTAATGATTTAACATTTGGATTATACTAACAACTAACCGAATAATTAAACTTCTAATCAACATTATTACACTAATTATCATGCCAAGATAAGGGTACGGTTTGCATAAAAACTCCACCCATTACCACCTACTACAACCCTATTATAATACCCATCAAAAATATTAATATCATACCCCCACACTCTCTCTTATTCTATAATAACCCAAGACTGTGACATACTTTTATCACACACACACCTAATATTTAATATAGGCTAGCCCCAAAAATGTGCTGTCACCCTTTTCTCCCAGTCACTGTCTCTTTCTCCCTTTCAAATTAATTAAGGCTGACATTAAAAACTCAACTCTCTTGTTAGCCTCTTTCTCAGTCTCTCTTTCTTTCATCTGTTCCTTGTTTCTATCCCCTTTTTTTATTCGTTTACAACTTGCAGCAAGGACTCAAAAGGGGAGGAAGCTCACACAGCTTAGGGGGGAGGCTCTTCACACGCGCGGAGGACGGGGCTACAGGCGGGCGGCTTTCGGCCAGGTGGCCGACGGGCTCCTCACGGCGCGGGCGGCGGCGGCTTTTCACAGGCGGGCGGCGGCGGTGCTCCGGCCTGTGGCGGCGCAGGGAGCTTCTCCGAGCGGCGGCGTGCGCGGATCTGTGCTGGAGGCGACGGCGACGTGCGCGGGTGGCCGGCAGCGGCTAGGGCTGCGCGCGCGCGCGTGCGTGGGGGAGGGGGTGGAGGAGGCCGGTTCTAGGAAGGAGGAGGAGGAAGAAGAAGAAGAGGTTGAGGGTTTATTTAAATTTCAAATCTGAAGCTATTTCAGATTTGTGTGTCACTCTCTCATTTTCAGATTTGGGTGTTTTTGAATTCTGATTTCTGTTTGGGGTTTGATTTTGAGGATTTTGGTTTTGGGAAGAATTTGGAGATTTGATTTGTTTGAGGGCTGTTTTTGACGGGGATTTGGGTTTGATTTCTAAAATCTGATTTGGGAAATTTTGTTGTTGGTTGAATGGGTTGTATCTGGTTTGTTTTGTTTGCAGGAGAAGAGGAAGATTGCAGAGTTCGTTCATCAAGAGAGAACGTTGGCTTTTAAGAAAATGAGCAGGGAGACATCTTCCTTCATTTTGTCAAAGCAGAATTAATTTGATTGGGATGTGTAGTTAATGAAATCTTTAGACTTTTGTAGAGACGTGTTACTTTTTCTCAAACGAAAACAAGGAACAAAGAGAAGCCAACTTTGATTTCAGAAGTGATTGTTTAAAACGTGTGTGTTGTCGTGTAGTTAAGGGTTAAGGTAAAAACGTAATTAACGTAATTAGTCATCATTAAAAATGGAAAAGTAATTAGTGAAATTAATTAAAGAAATTAAGATTTTGTAATAAGTAAAATGTAATTAGCTGGATAATTAAGTTAAATTAAGGCTTGATGGTAAATATCGACGATACGGTAAAACGAAAACAGTGACGCGCTCGCGTTGACACGTACGGACGAAAAAGTAACTGGATAACAGAAATAAAATATTGGCACGCCCAAACGAAAACGCGCCTAAAAATACTGGCCGTTACAGCACACAAATAAGATAGACAGTTAAACAATGTGTGAAACAAAATGAGGAAACTGCAATTTCATGTGTGTGTGTGTGTGTGTGTGTGTGTGTGTGTGTGATTGATACAAGGACACAAAATATATGTACATCACTATGTGCATCACACAAGATGATCAAAATACATACGCCATCACTATAACATCTGTAGACATAATACAAAATCCAGACAACATCTTTCATACAAACTGACACTCCAGTAAAAATCTCAACCCTAACACAAAGTCTAAGCCTAAGGGTGAGTGTCCCGAGCAGTAGCTGAGGAGGAGGCGAGAAAAATCTCGAACCCCTGAGACTTTGGATCAACGAAGACATCCTCAGGAGGAGGAGGAGCTGTAGCAGCAACACCCTGAGTAGAAGAGACACCAGGATGCTCAAAAATCTTAGTGGCGATAGGAGGAGGAGGCTGTGTAGGTTAAGGTGGAACAAAACGTTTGAGGTGCTCAAGGAAAGGAATGCCCTGATGCTGGAATGACAGAAAGGCCAACTCATAGAGACCAGAAATCATCTCAACCAAAAGATCAGGAGAGAGTGAGGCAGAGGTAGATGGCTGGTCAGCAGGAGGGATAGTGGAAGACGAAGGAGCTGACGTAGATTGCCTCTTCTTAGATGTTGAATGCAGAGCCGAAGATGACTTCGACTTTGCAGACGCATCCAGGAGAGGACCAAGAGGCAACGGCTCAAAGGGGGTCAAATCAATCCCAAAGTGACAGAAAACAAGAGTAAGAAGACCACTATATGGAATGTGGGAAGAAACAGTAGTAAACTCGACCTTGTCCATCCTATCGAGGAGGACGCCGGCCCAGTTTACTGACATGCAAGAAAATGTAGCATACATACACCGGAGGATCTCCTGGGAGGGCTGATCGAAAGATCCATACTTCGAAAGGATGTTGGACTTCACCACAAGGTGAACAACCCAACCCCTAGCCGAGAACATGGAAGCCCTGACACCAGAAGAGAGAACAGAGAGGATCACACAAAACATGTCCTGAAGGACAATCTGATCAAGCTCACTAACATCTGAAAGAGGGATGTCAGCAGGAAGGGAGCCAGAGGAGGGAATCCTAAGAATAGTCCTTAAAAGAGTAGGATCAAGACGAATGCGGGTCCCCTAACCACAGTGTCAATCACACCTATGTCAGCATATTCTCCGCGAATGCGGGTTGCATATAATAATTTGACCAGAAATGGATAGCCGCGAGGGGAATCACTGTGGGAGAATCGAAAAAGATCACCCAAGTGAGTAGAAGAGAGAATCTCTAAGAGTCTCTCAGCGGTGAAAGCCTGATAAACAACGAAACACTCACGAAGGAGCTTGATCCCAAGCAAGGAATGGAACTTTTCCAGACAAGAGTCGTCACGGCAAATAGGAATAAGGGGATCAGAAGGAGGCTCGGTAGGAGTTTGGTCATCGAAACTAGACTCAGAAGCGACTTCGGCCGTAGCGACAGGCTCATTGATGAGAACACCAACGTGCTTGCACAGACGCTTCACAAGGGGCTCAGCATCGGAGGAAGAAGGAGAATAGCCTTTCGACAAATCGGATGGAGGGTCAGCTCTCTTGGTGCGGGCTTTGTGGGGTCGCTTGGTTTTGACAATAGTAGACCTAGGGACCCTAGGGCGTCTAGAAGCAACAGTTTTCCCTTTGGTTTTGGGAGCCATTGCACAATCAAACGAAGGAGATGAAAGGACTCGCACAAAAGAAATGAAAAGAGAAAACAAATCTAATCCGAGAGTCGACCGAGCAAACGAGAGAAGCAATCGAAAGATCAAAAAAACAAAGAGTAGGGCTTCGAATCGGATCGAGATCGACAGCGGAGTGATCGACTGGGAATTTCAAAAGGGAGACGAGGGAGTTTTTAAGTCGGATGCATGAGAAAAGTTATGATTGAATCGACGACTCTCGTAGATATAACGAGGGGTCAAAAGAATCTGGGCCGTTGGATGGTAAAATCGATGGCTCAGATCAAATTAACGAACCGCCACAACAGGAGACAGTCGACTGATGTACAATAGTCAGTCGACTGGTTGATAGGAGAATAGATGAGCTTAAGTTGACAGACAGTCGACTATTGGGTAAGACACAATCGCTTGTCGGAAAGACAGTCGGCTTTAAATTACTCATCAGTCAACTGACTGAGAAACAAAGTAATCGATGATAAAAAACAGAGACCACTGACAATATGGACAGGCGCCTGATGACCAAACTGCAGCCGCCTATCGATCAGTTGACTGTAGAGTCGTCATCAGCCGACTGTGCAAAAGATACAGTCTGCTGTATGAGATAATAGAGTAGGGCAGTCGACTGTCGAAGGAGTGACAGTCGTCTGTCATGGTTCAAAAATGCAGAGTGAGGTTAAAATCCAGAGGATAGATACAACTCACCCTAGGACCTATACTCTAACACAAAACTCATCACGAAATCAATATCAAGAAATAAATCGTTTATCACACAAATCTCTTAAAACAATCCGAAGACTCACGAAATCAACGAAATCTCAATAAAATCTCTTAAAACAAATACATGAGAAACATATAATCTATCAAAAGAAGAGAAGTATCATGATGATATGAGTTCAAAAAAAATGATATTACATGAAAGTTGAACTCCTAAATCTCAGATTCACCCATAATCCCTAATTCTCCACGCAACCTCACAAATGAATCTTCTTTAAGAGGTTTAGTGAAGATGTCGACGATTTGTTTTTGGGTTTAAATGTACTCTAAGATGATGTCCTTCTTAGCTACATGATCATTGATGAAATGGTGTCTCACATCTATGTGTTTGGTACGGGAGTGATGTACCGGATTCTTGGAAAGACATATAGCACTTTGGTTATCAACTATAATGGGGCAAGTATCACAATTGA
Organism: Scilla litardierei; assembly: GCA_030789695.1. NCBI lineage: Eukaryota > Viridiplantae > Streptophyta > Magnoliopsida > Asparagales > Asparagaceae > Scilla > Scilla litardierei. The sequence continues at coordinate 185,627,438 of CM061142.1, read as the reverse complement.
CACCATAATCCTTAAGAGTGTGTCTCATCCAAAGAACTTGTGCACATGCAAGACCCGCGGCAATATATTCCGCTTCAGTCGTGGACAATGATACAGAGTTCTATTTCTGGGAGAACCAAGAAACTAAGAAATTTCCTAGAAAATGGCAAGTGCCACTAGTACTCTTCCTATCGGATTTGCATCCGACAAAGTCGGCATCACTATATGAGATTAACTCATATGTGCTATGATGGAAATTGAATTCCACCCCAAGTAATTTTGATGATGAGCACACCAAATGAAACTTAGTGTACTAACTACACTACAATTAAGTGTGCAGGATATGCAAAGCTTTACTCATACTCAAAGAAGCGCAGTCTACGCTCAAAGACTAGGACGAACGTGGCTAAGATCAAATAATGAAGTTCAAAGCTCAAATAGAACAAGAAGTTCAAGTGAAGCTCGCTTCCACTTCATCAAATTGATCAAGCTTTCGAAGACGTGTCCTAAGTCTATAGTGAGTGTGTTGTGTCTCTTTAGGGTATTTGTAAAAGCCAAAACATATAGACACACACACACACACACAACGATTTGAAAATATTTTTGAATATCTTTTAAAACAATTTCAAAAATGTTTTAGAGAGCTTTCTCTAGTCATCTTATAACTTTTGTAGTGAAACTCCACACACCCTGGAGTTAGCTACTTGTCTGACTAGATGTGTCACAGGAATAACTCCTCTGGGAGTCGACTACCAACAGTAGGGAGTCGACTACCAGCTGGGATTCAAGTATTCCCGTAACACTCTGGGATTCGACTACCTATATGAGGGAGTCGACTACCAGCGGTAAAAAATCTGACGTTTTTGACTTGAATTTTGAAAATTCTTTGAGCGATTTTCTCCGTGATTTTTGGGACAAAAGTCAACGAAAATTTGAATTTCAAATCTCAGAATTTTCCCTATAAATAAGAGCTAATTTCATTTGAGAAAAACACAAAAACTATTGAAAATCAAATCTATTGTGCAAACTGTCACGTCCCGCTTCCCAAAAATATGGAGGCGAAGCGTGAGAAGGTCCGCTCAGACTTGAAGCTACAAAGCTGCAAGTCCGATAAGCGTCAATCAAATTTAAAACTGCAGGTCCTTGCAACGCGAACGAAACAAAGATAATAATAATAAAATGAGACAAAGAGATATCTCAGAATATCCATAAAATAAGTTTCAACATCACAGAAAAAGCCACCAGGCTGGAATAAAAGAGAGTCTAAAGGCCCAAACATGGCCAACAAAAGTACAGCGTACAAAACAAAGGTGCCACGCACCGACAGCTAACAACAAAACCTAAAACAAAAGAAAACTCAGCAAAATCACCAAGAAAGGTCACCGGTGTCCACAAAACTCCCCCCCTGGGCAAACATGGACTCAGGCTCAACGTCAGCAACACATCACGTACACAGCAACGGTCTCCGGCTCAGGTCTAACATGTGACACCCAAAAGAGCAAGGGGCACATGTCAGCAAGTCTACAAGAGACTTGTGCAAGGAAACTGAAAGTAGGTAAAAGTAAAGCAACCTAGCAGTTCTAGCATGATGCAATGACATGGCAGTTAAAGTAAAGAGTGCAACAGGTAAGGTAAAGTAAAGTAAAGTACGAGCATGGCATTTAAACATGGCATGGATGACAAGTATTACATGAATCATTCACAAGACAAGTACAAGACAAGGAAAGTAAGCACCTCGTGCACAGAGATTCCGTCTTTTGGCTAGAGGGCTGATCAGGCCACTCCTAAGCTCAAGTGACCGTTTATCCCTACCCCTCCACGTGTATCGGGCATTGGTTTTCAGCCAACACATGAGGCCCGCTTCTGGACCACGAGCCAGGAAGTGTTTTAAACAAGTATGGCGTAGGGGTGCACCTAGCCGGACAAGTAGTACGAGTACAAGTATTGTAGCGTGTGCTACGAATGCGACATTCAATGCATGGATGACATGACATGGCAAGTAGTAAAGCGTACAGGTAAGGAAAGTAAACGTGACAGTTTAGTATGCATGAACAACAAGTTTAAAGGGTTGGATCTAGCTTCGTTGTCAAGCTAGATCAATTAGGTGACGGATCTAGTTTCGTTGTCAAACTAGATCAAGTAGGCGTCTAGCCAGCTATCATTTCACTGACTAGTCTCTTTTACGCTAAAAACAAGGAAGTGGCCTAAAAACATGGCCCTACACAAGAGTTGGCAAGTTTCACTTGCCTGCAAGTACGACGTCTGAGCACACCGTCCAATGAGTCCAAAAATCACAATTATCCTACGTGCACAAGTCCACCGGCCTAAAGTCCATATTATTAATCTTGATTAGTGAATTTAAAATATTTAAAATACTTTAAAAATACTGATTTTAGTCTTGATTAGCATGCAATTGGGTTTGGGGTCCTAGGGGTGCAAAGCGTTACCTCAACACGACGCGAAAGCTACACCGGCGTCGGGTAGCGACGCCGGGGGTTGGAATAAGAGAACGCGCTCCAAGTCCAGATTCCAAATTAGTTTCCTCGCTGGAAAGTTCAGAGCATCAACCGGAGCAACGGTTCCAGATTCCAAAGCTAGCACGTGCGACGACGGCTACGACGTGTCGCAACGTCGTACACGGCGAATCGTCGGAGAGAAAACACCTAGGTGGGGCCCACAGTAGTCCTAGGGGCCTTTGGGGGACCCACAATACCTCTGGAGAACTTGGGGGGCCCACGGTGGCAAGTGGTGCGACGGTTGCGGGGTTGCGACGTATGGCCATCGGTCGTACACAGCCAATGCGGGGGATTCCATCGGTCAGGCACTAGGAACGGGCTGTGCAGTGCTTGGGGTCGGTGCGGTCGTGCGGTCACAGCGGCCGGTGCGAGGGGATCCCGGTCGGTCAGGACACTGCGGAAGGGGCTGCAGCGCTGCGGGGGTTGCAACGGAGCGGGGGAGCAGGCGATGCGGGCGCTTGGGTCGGTCAGACACAGCGGGCGGGTCGGTCGGGGGCTTGGGCTGCAGCGGAGCGGGGAACGGGCGTGAGCGGGGGCGGCCATCGGTCTGACCGAGAGAATTCCTCGGTCGGACACAGCTTGGTGCGGGGTTGCGATGCAGCGGCTGTGCGATGGTGCGGACGAAGCTTGGTGCGGAGGCAGCTGCCGGTCAGAGCGGGGAAAATGAGGCCGTTTCCTCGGTCGGTGCGGAGCGGCTTCGTCGCAACGTTGCGACGAATCGTCGCAACGTCAATTTTGGGTTTTGGAAGAGGCTAGGGTTAATTTCTTGCGAAAATAGGTCTTCCTAGGGGTTGTTTATATAGTGTAGATGGGTTGACTTGGTCTAGGGCTAAATCTAATAGGATTAGAAGTTTAAAATAATTTAAAATTTGAAATTCAACTTCTCCAACTCACCCAAGGATTTGACTTGGTCCAAATGAGCTGGAAATTGGCTCAAAAATTCTTTAATACGTTTAAAACTCAAATAAATTTTATTTGGCCGAAAATAATTTAAAAATTAATTATTAAAAATAATATAAAACTTGTTAAAAATATAAAAGTGGTCAAATAAACTCCAAAAATTATAAAATAAATATCGGGGTGATCGTGATGACGAGAGTGAGCTAACTAAGAAAACGGATCTCAATTTTGACGTCGGACGACGAAACTAAAAATAGAAACGTCTCCCGTCAAAAGTGAAAATCGCCACGTCTCATCGAGTAAGTTTAAATTGTGGAAAACGACTCGAGAAACGTCGTTCCAAAATAGTGCCACTATTTAACATTCTCAGAGACGTTCACAACGGCATATCACACGAAAGTGTTCACAAACAAACAAAGTCTAAAACAAACACGTGCACGGCCAAAAGCACGTGCACGAACAACGTACAACGAAAAGTGGTCGTTACATCCTCCCCACCTTAGAATAAAGTCCGTCCTCGGACTTTCTAATATAGCTAAGCGCTCTAGTAACTACCCCAATCAAGTCATATTATAATTCAACCAGGTATAGTCATTACAAGTGCTTATATATGCACTAGGTAGTCAAACATTAACACTACCAACACGTATATATATACATTCACATACGTATACACTTATACCTATTATAGTCAGTCAAATTTATACATGTATTTCAATCATATATATATAAAAACATACATCCCTTATATAACTACTACCTAGTATAAAACAATAGTTCAGATACTCACATAAGGATAGTCTCACACTTAGCCAATACAATCATTGCTCTACCTATATGTAGCTACCTATGCACAGACATCAAGGGTATACTACCCTCTGATAATCCCTAGTATTCATCCAACACTAAACACATCAACACATGTAATCACACCATACCATAATTAATCAAGTTTCACTATATATATATATATATATATATATATATATATATATATATATTCACCACTACTATAGTTTCACAATATATAGTCATTCAAATACATGCAAATAGTTCACCATATATTCACATCACGTACGGTCCTATAACTGTATTTACGACACGCCACATATATCATAGTCATCAATACCTATAACTAAGCACATACTTACCCGTGCATGGTGCACACCCATACACGCTAACATTTCATTTACATACACCAATCATACCATTATATAACTAGCACACATACACACCTAGTTTTAGCTAGTACACATACGTTCACACGAGCAAGTCCTTAGTAATTAGCTATACCACAAGACCAACACCTATAACTATATACTGGTGTAGCGACCCACAATCATGTGCGTAACACAACCAGGCACAAACACTCCTATCACTATACATACATCAAACATCGCTATATTCAAACTTCAGGCATACATTCAATATACTTAGAGTATACCCACTCAAGCTTGAGTGAGACTCAATACATACATCAGAATATTCTATATACGTAACACGACATTTATACCTATACCGATACCACTCCCATATATATACATCTACCAATACAACCATATACATTCCATAAATCAATCACACTTAATATTTAGTCAGGCAATACTCACATAGTTAAATCAATTTATATACCATACTAATAACATTACAGACATCAGCACCCACATATTTATAATACCCTCCCTAGTACAAACATTCACCGTATAGTCACACATAAGTAATGTATATATCCACACCATAGCCTACTACCTATAATTAGTATACTAACACATCCACACATACATAATTAAGATGTGCAATAGTCGTGTATACCTCACGGTATGCACGCATGCAACATCCCGTAAAAGCAAGCAATACCAATCAAAATTATAATCCTACTACCATATGTATATCTCTTATATACTCATGCAACAAAACATGACTACTTACGTCTAAACACAATACATACCCACATACGAGCACATACCCATACGTGCTAACCTATAGTTCACATAATAGGCCTACCCTCTTAACCATACGTACACTTTTTATTATCACTCTAACATACACATAGCTTTACTAATCATTTTATTTCAACCATTACAAGTATCTCTAACTACATACACCCCATTAGACATTCCAACCCTAACTCTTATATACACAGGCATCCCTAGTATAGTATAGCTAACTACACACAAATCTATAAATACTAACACGCAACAACTTCATACTATCACGAATAACTCCGAGTATATATATATATATATATATATATATATATATATATATATCACACAATAGGCAAGCATCAATATACTATGGGGGTACACTCATTCAAGCCCACGTACACAGCTTAGGTACGTGCACTACGACTACCTCACAAGGTCCAAGGGCCTACTAACAATTAAGGGTTGACACAGACATTGACGGACCCTAAGGCCTAAGCAATAAAGGGAGGTCGAGAGCGTGACGAGGGAAGGATCGATAAGCACGAGTTCAGATAGGACAAATACAAGGAGACGGCTTGGTTAGGGGAAACATTGGCTCAATGGTGATGTTTAGGTTGAAGGAAAAGGAGATGTAGTGATGCTTAAATAGGATACAGAAAAGGAAATAGGGTGAATAGCACAAGCTAAAATACGCGAAATCTGAAAACTGTTGTACTTCAAAAGTTGAAATCCCAGTCTGAAAAGAAATATTTGGAGATCGATAAAACGAGTTGTTCAAAATAAATTTGAGTCGAACATTCATAATAAGAGAAAATGGTCTATTGGTTTTAAAAATCATTATAAAAGGAAGTAAAATCATTTACACGAATATTAAGGACGTGGTTTAGAAAATTTATACGTCAGTAATTTAATATAATTTTGTCAAAAAGTTTTGGAAAGTCGAAGAATGAAATCAAGTAACGGAAAAATTTAAACTCATGTTAAATGCTTTCAAAACTTTTAGGCTATGGAAAATCAATATTGAAACTTCTTTTAGAGGAATCAGGATTTGCCAAAAATGAGAAACTGATTTACACAAGGTTCTTAATATACGAGCACAACCAGTCTGGTACGAATATAAAAATAATTGAAAGTATGTATGGTGCACGGAGAAATAATAATAATGACTTAGTAGTAGAATTATCAAGATCGAATAGCAAGTCTTTAAAATCAAATCATGGAGGGTCTAAATCAGGAAGTGGTTATGAAAATAGTAATTTTGCAAAAATCGACGAGCAAAACCAACTTGCTGAAAGCTGAAATTCCATGTGTCTTGAAAGTATATTAAAGTAGACACAACGTATCATTCGAATGGCATAAATAAGAAGTAAAATCATAAATCAAATAGGGCAAAATAAAAGTACGGTTCAGAATTAATATATGAAGGGACGACGCATTTACCTAAGTACGAAAAACGTAGGCTGGGAAAATACTATAAACTAGTATTCAAAAATTCCGACAAGCGTTTTAAAATTTAAACCAATGAAGGAGTATGAAGTATAAGTATATTAAAATTTTGAACAAAATTAAACTTAGTGGAAGGGAAGATTGAAAAAATATTTTCAGAAGGTTCAAGATTTGCAATGGAGATGTTTGAAAATTGACGACGATCGTCATGAGGCGATCTCGTGAATCGAGGCAAGGAAATTTGGTCAGGTGATCAGAACATACATACGCCTAGGATATGATTCTGAAGGATCTACGGGGAAACTCCTACGGTCGACCAACTAAAGATTTGGAACTAGGCACTAAGACCTTCTAAGGGGCTGGACGGTAATGAAATGCGTTCAGCTTGGTCCGAAATCGATGAACCCAAGTGAACGACAAAAGGAAATTTTAGAGGTCTAATATGGTCAGGGTTAGGCAATAACCACTAAGGTAACTCCTACGACGATTAAATCAATTGCTGGCAGGGAGTCTAACTAACAAACAGAGGCCTCTAACTAGCAAGCACAGACGTCTAACTAAGTCTTCTTATCACCTAGTGTCATAAGAAAACGACTAAACTCAGGGCTTATTACTCGGATGTTGCAATTTATTTAATGGACATTCCGTTATTATCGTTGTTCCGTTAATTCGCAATTGCAAGACCGGACCTGCATGGGCCACCAACAAAACCTGTCACGCCCCGCTTCCCAAAAATATGGAGGCGAAGCGTGAGAAGGTCCGCTCAGACTTGAAGCTACAAAGCTGCAAGTCCGATAAGCGTCAATCAAATTTAAAACTGCAGGTCCTTGCAACGCGAACGAAACAAAGATAATAATAATAAAATGAGACAAAGAGATATCTCAGAATATCCATAAAATAAGTTTCAACATCACAGAAAAAGCCACCAGGCTGGAATAAAAGAGAGTCTAAAGGCCCAAACATGGCCAACAAAAGTACAGCGTACAAAACAAAGGTGCCACGCACCGACAGCTAACAACAAAACCTAAAACAAAAGAAAACTCAGCAAAATCACCAAGAAAGGTCACCGGTGTCCACAAAACTCCCCCCTGGGCAAACATGGACTCAGGCTCAACGTCAGCAACACATCACGTACACAGCAACGGTCTCCGGCTCAGGTCTAACATGTGACACCCAAAAGAGCAAGGGGCACATGTCAGCAAGTCTACAAGAGACTTGTGCAAGGAAACTGAAAGTAGGTAAAAGTAAAGCAACCTAGCAGTTCTAGCATGATGCAATGACATGGCAGTTAAAGTAAAGAGTGCAACAGGTAAGGTAAAGTAAAGTAAAGTACGAGCATGGCATTTAAACATGGCATGGATGACAAGTATTACATGAATCATTCACAAGACAAGTACAAGACAAGGAAAGTAAGCACCTCGTGCACAGAGATTCCGTCTTTTGGCTAGAGGGCTGATCAGGCCACTCCTAAGCTCAAGTGACCGTTTATCCCTACCCCTCCACGTGTATCGGGCATTGGTTTTCAGCCAACACATGAGGCCCGCTTCTGGACCACGAGCCAGGAAGTGTTTTAAACAAGTATGGCGTAGGGGTGCACCTAGCCGGACAAGTAGTACGAGTACAAGTATTGTAGCGTGTGCTACGAATGCGACATTCAATGCATGGATGACATGACATGGCAAGTAGTAAAGCGTACAGGTAAGGAAAGTAAACGTGACAGTTTAGTATGCATGAACAACAAGTTTAAAGGGTTGGATCTAGCTTCGTTGTCAAGCTAGATCAATTAGGTGACGGATCTAGTTTCGTTGTCAAACTAGATCAAGTAGGCGTCTAGCCAGCTATCATTTCACTGACTAGTCTCTTTTACGCTAAAAACAAGGAAGTGGCCTAAAAACATGGCCCTACACAAGAGTTGGCAAGTTTCACTTGCCTGCAAGTACGACGTCTGAGCACACCGTCCAATGAGTCCAAAAATCACAATTATCCTACGTGCACAAGTCCACCGGCCTAAAGTCCATATTATTAATCTTGATTAGTGAATTTAAAATATTTAAAATACTTTAAAAATACTGATTTTAGTCTTGATTAGCATGCAATTGGGTTTGGGGTCCTAGGGGTGCAAAGCGTTACCTCAACACGACGCGAAAGCTACACCGGCGTCGGGTAGCGACGCCGGGGGTTGGAATAAGAGAACGCGCTCCAAGTCCAGATTCCAAATTAGTTTCCTCGCTGGAAAGTTCAGAGCATCAACCAGAGCAACGGTTCCAGATTCCAAAGCTAGCACGTGCGACGACGGCTACGACGTGTCGCAACGTCGTGCACGGCGAATCGTCGGAGTGAAAGCACCTAGGGGGGGCCCACAGTAGTCCTAGGGGCCTTTGGGGGACCCACAATACCTCTGGAGAACTTGGGGGGCCCACGGTGGCAAGTGGTGCGACGGTTGCGGGGTTGCGACGTATGGCCATCGGTCGTACACAGCCAATGCGGGGGATTCCATCGGTCAGGCGCTAGGAACGGGCTGTGCAGCGCTTGGGGTCGGTGCGGTCGTCGGTCACAGCGACCGCTGCGAGGGGATCCTTCGGTCAGACACTGCGGAAGCGGCTGCAGCGCTACGGGGGTTGCAACGGAGCGGGGGAGCGGGCGATGCGTGCGCTTGGGTCGGTCAGACACAGCGGGCGGGTCGGTCGGGCGCTTGGGCTGCAGCGGAGCGGGGGAACGGGCGTGAGCGGGGGCGGCCATCGGTCTGACCGAGAGAATTCCTCGGTCGGACACAGCTTGGTGCGGGGTTGCGATGCAGCGGCTGTGCGATGGTGCGGACGAAGCTTGGTGCGGAGGCAGCTGCCGGTCAGAGCGGGGAATATGAGGCCGTTTCCTCGGTCGGTGCGGAGCGGCTTCGTCGCAACGTTGCGACGAAACGTCGCAACGTCAATTTTGGGTTTTGGAAGAGGCTAGGGTTAATTTCTTGCGAAAATAGGTCTTCCTAGGGGTTGTTTATATAGTGTAGATGGGTTGACTTGGTCTAGGGCTAAATCTAATAGGATTAGAAGTTTAAAATAATTTAAAATTTGAAATTCAACTTCTCCAACTCACCCAAGGATTTGACTTGGTCCAAATGAGCTGGAAATTGGCTCAAAAATTCTTTAATACGTTTAAAACTCAAATAAATTTTATTTGGCTGAAAATAATTTAAAAATTAATTATTAAAAATAATATAAAACTTGTTAAAAATATAAAAGTGGTTAAATAAACTCCAAAAATTATAAAATAAATATCGGGGTGATCGTGATGACGAGAGTGAGCTAACTAAAAAACGGATCTCAATTTTGACGTCGGACGACGAAACTAAAAATAGAAACGTCTCCCGTCAAAAGTGAAAATCGCCACGTCTCATCGAATAAGTTTAAATTGTGGGAAAACGACTCGAGAAACGTCGCTCCAAAATAGTGCCACTATTTAACATTCTCAGAGACGTTCACAACGGTATATCACACGAAAGTGTTCACAAACGAACAAAGTCTAAAACAAACACGTGCACGGCCAAAATCATGTGCACGAAAAACGTACAACGAAAAGTGGTCGTTTGAGAAAAACACAAAAACTATTGAAAATCAAATCTCTTGTGCAAACGCTCTTTAATTCAAAAGCTCTCATTCTCTCTAGCCAATTCTATTTTTATTTGTGATCTTGCAAAATTCTGTTATTACTTTTTAAAGATCATACTCTCGTTTTATTGGCTAAACATTTTTCAAAATCCTTATTGCTATTCTCTTTATTTTGTTTAAAGGATTTTTGAAAAGCATTAGATCTAGATCACAAAGAATTCTTCTGTATCTTTGTGTGATCTAGACTCTTATTCTATCAAGCCAATACACAATTTTGTCTATCTTTGTTTGGCTATAGAATCGGGTGTAAAAACCAATCTCCATCAATTTATTATGGTGTATTGGATATAAGTTTCGTTGTGTTGTTGTTGGAACACTAGACAAGTCTAGGTGTTGCCAGTTGGAAATCCTAGTTGAGACTAGGTCGTTGAAAATCCTAACGAGTGGAGTTAGGTACTTGTATTTGCCAAGGCAGATTGTGGAAAATTTCGTACCGGATTGGTCGGGGACTGGACGTACCCGGGTTGCGGGGAACCATGATAAAATCGCTTGTCTCTGCGTTTGTTTTTCTGTGATTGTTTATATTTCTTGTACAAGCATTTTTCATTTTCTAATCTTATATCTTTGTAATTCCTTGTTTATTTATTATTGCAAAGATTGTTTATTTAATTCTGCTGTGTAAAGATCTCCGTGTAAAGATTTACATCTGGTTGTAATCTTTTCTATATCATATTACTTTGTTGATTAAGAACCAAGCGTAGATCACCCTACTTGGCTTCTTAGGCAACATTAGAAGGATTTTATTTGTGCTAATATTAACAACCGAAAAAGTTCACTATTTGCACAACACTATTCAACCCCCCTTCTAGTGTTGTTTGCCATCCACAGGATCCAACACTTGGTATCAGAGCGAGGCTACAAAGGTGATGGCGTCAACATCCTTTCACTCTGAAGGACTAATACCATGCGACCACCACTGTTCAACGGAACCAACTACGCTAGCTGGAAGATCCGAATGAAGACTCACTTAGAGTCATTAGACATTGAAGCTTGGACCGTTACTAAAGTCCCGTACATCGCACCCACCGACGTTGAGTTTGGAAAATGGTCTGTCGACGACAAGAAGAGAGCTAATCTCAATGCAAAAGCAATGAATGCACTATTTTGCACCGTTATAGGAAATAAGTTCAATCGAGTCTTCCAATGTGAGAGAGCACACCAAATATGGCATACTCTTCAGGTAAGTCACGAAGGAACCGAAAAGGTAAAAGAATCCCGCATAAATATTTTACATTCAAAATTCGAATCCTTTAAAATGGAAGAAGGAGAGAGTATCACCGATGTGAATACTCGTTTTACTAATATTACAAATGAGCTCGCAGTATTAGGAAAGAAACTTTCCGAATATGAGCAGGTAATGAAGATACTAAGCTCCCTCCGACCCGAATGGAAGGGAAAGACAATTGCCATTCGAGAAGCTCACAACGTAAAGGACCTCACCATCGAAGAACTAATGGGAAATCTCATGGCATATAAGATTGAGCTTGAAGATGACAAAAAGATCGAAGAAAAACCAAAGAAGAAGAATCCTGCGTTCAAAGCCCAAGAGGAAGATTCCGATTACACGGACAAAGAAGACCATATCGCGTTCATCTCAAAGAACATTAAAGAGTTCATCACAAGTAAGTATGAAAAACGATCTTTTAGACCCACTAACGGTATTATTTTTTTTGGTTGCAACAAACCAGGGCATGTCAAGAGAGACTGTCCATTGGAGAGAAACAATCGTGATTCCAGAGATCGTGGGAAGAATAAGCATAATAATGAAAAGCGAAACTACGGAAGAAACAAATTCTGACGACCAAAGAAAGAAGCTTATGCAGCCTTCGACCAGAGCGACGATTCCTCATCCGATGAATCCTCAGAAGAAGATAACGATGAAAGAAGAGAAACAGCACACATGTGCTTCATGGCATCCATATCCTCCAAGGTAAGCACACATCATGATTCATCTAGCGACAATGATTCGTCATCAAGTGATGACGAAGACATGGATTATAGGGGAGCATATAAGGAGCTATGCAAAGTGCATAAAAAGCTCATAAAAGAACATAGAAAAACACTTAGAAATATTAAGAAGGATACTAAAGAAAAAGAAGAAATCACTAAAGAAAATAGTCTCCTTAAAGAAAAGAATGATTTTCTGCAAAAAGATATTTCTTTAGTAAATGAAAAGGTTGAAAATCTGAATAATCTTCTCGTATCTGTCAAAGATAAATACGACGCTACGATGAAAATTATTGAGAATTTCAACAAAGGGAAAGGAAAGCTAGATAGTATAATAGATAATCAAAAAGCGTCATCTAGCAAAACCGGACTCGGTTATGATTCACATCATACCAAGAAACGGGTTAAGCATACTAGGATACATCATTCTAACGACAATTTTTTGAGCATCTGGATACCAAAGAAATTATCTGATCAACAAAGGAAAAGGTACGCTATCGACATTGTTTAGCAAGTTCATTTAAACAAAAATTACAAATATATTGTTCATGAGGGAACTAAACCATACTGGGTTTGGCTTTCTAAAGACTAACTTCTCGGACTCAAAAAAGAGAGTACCATAAACGTTTTATTTTTCAGGTACTCCAAAGAAATGAAAGGAAGAAAACAAGATCAAACGCGTTGTAAAGGATCAACATCAACAACCTTCTTGCGCGAATCAATTTTTTCTTTGCTAAAATACATATGATTAAATTTAATTAATTAAATATTTTTTCCCTTTATTTGATCTTTATGTATTTGTGTTATACTCCTAGAACATTTTGTGTTCAGAAAATCGCACTCGACCTGGACCTAAAACCCATCGGGATGAGAAAACGACTCAACCCAGTAGGGAGTCGACTACCTACTGAGGGAGTCGACTACTAGAGTATATGCGAAATTCTGGGTTTGTTTTTTGACTAACTCCTAACGGGTTCTATTGAGTAAATGGGTTCATATCCTCAAGGCAACTTATACCCAATAAGCTAAAACTTCATCCTAACCCTTCATTTCTTGATCCTAAGGCCCTCATTCCTTCCCATCTTTTCATCCAAAGATTAAAACCCCCCAAGAGAAACCCTAGGTAGCCGACTACCTCATTTTCTCCTCCTCTCTTGAGAATTCTCTTGGTGCTTGGGTTGTTTGAAGCTCCTCCAAACTTCATCTCTTCCAAACTTCACTCAAGGTAAAATATTTTTTACTTCATGATCTTTACTATTTCTTTTCTCTTGCTTATCTAGTAGTGTAAAAATGTTTTTTTCTCTATCTAGACGCCTATCAAAGGAATTTTCACCAAGAAGAGAAAAACTTCATCTGAAATTGATTTTGAAAAAGAAACCATTCTACCCTATCTTTTCAAAACCACTACTTATGAACAATTCGTTAAGGTCACTAAGAAACCCATCTTACATGAACGTTTTGTTAAGCTTAATGATGTTATAAATTATGGCATTGATAGCTTACTAGATTTTCAGAACTTGGCCAACCTATTTTCCTCTGAAAATACTTATCTTTGCTATCCAAGGCTTGTGCACTTGTTCTATGCTAACATGGACTATGATCTTGCTAAAAGCCGTTTTATAACCAAAGTCCTTGATACCAAGCTTGCCATTACTGTCAAATCTGTAGGAGAAGCCCTAGTAATCCCATATTCTGGCATGCTTCTTGATAAAGTACAAATGTCTGAAGGAAATATTCTAGAGAGAATGTATTTGCCAGAAGACATTTTCAGACAAAACTGCCATGTAGCGATCTTTGCTATCCGGCAAGAATTTTGGCAAATAAATTATCCTATAATATCACTCAAAAGTCTGGAAGTCATTCGATCTTATCAGAAAAACAAGCCAAATGCATCTATGCTATAATAGGTAACATTCGCATCAATTGGGCCAAAGTTATCATGGATTTTATTCTTGCTTCAGCTTCTTCTAATAAACCCTCTTCCACCTTAGCTCATGGGCACTATCTCACAATATTGTTTATTAGCTATAATGTGCCTTTGGATCATGAAACCTCTATTCTAGAACCGGCTCGAGTTTTTGATATTCATGCACTTGGGAGAATGAATCTTCACCATGACCTTGATGAGAACATCCCTGAAGAAAAACTTGCAGCTGAAGGAGGATCCTCATTCTCTAGGAAAGGTAAGAAAATTGTGGTTTCAGATTCTGAAGAAGAAGGAGGAGAAGAAGAAAGAGGAAGCGAAGAAGAAGAAGAAGAAGAAGAAGCACCGACGTATATTCTTGAGCGTCAAGAAATGCTTCTAAAGAAGATTGGAAAATTGAAGATTTCACAAGAAAAAGGATTTGTAGATCTCAATCAAAAGGTGGACGACCTTAAGGAGTTCGTCGTGAAAAGCAACAAGATGACTGAGGAAACACTTGTTATGATCCTTGATGAGATCAAGGAACTGAAGAAGAACGGCAGTCATCCATAGCTTCTCTCATAAACAATGGTTCTCTTTCAAACAATGATTCTCAAAAATATTATGTCCTTACGACTTATGGCTTGTAATAACTTTTATCGTGTGATGCTAGCTATCATGAACTTATCTTCTATGCAATACTTTAGTTGTTCTTATAAACTAACATCTCTCTTGCAGGCATATGAAATTGAATTCCCCTCCTGATTATATTATGATTCATATATCATTGAAATTTTTTTTGTTGATGACAAGGGGGAGAGAAGATTCATGAAATGCAAAAATGAAATCATATGTATTATATTTTTTTTATTTTGCTAACAGCTTCGATGCAGGGGGAGAACCGCATCAAAGCAGGGGAAGTAAGTATACTTTCATGTATTTTCATTTTTTAAACTTACTTCATTTTTCATTTGGGTGTCATCGTCAAAAAGGGGGAGAGTGATGGAAATTGAATTCCACCCCAAGTAATTTTGATGATGAGCATACCAAATGAAACTTAGTGTACTAACTACACTATAATTAAGTGTGCAGGATATACAAAGCTTTACTCATACTCAAAGAAGCACAGTCTACGCTCAAAGACTAGGACGAACGTGGCTAAGATTAAATAATGAAGTTCAAAGCTCAAATAGAACAAGAAGCTCAAGTGAAGCTCTCTTCCACTTCATCAAATTGATCAAGCTTCCGAAGACGTGTCCTAAGTCTATAGTGAGTGTGTTGTGTCTCTTTAGGTATTTGTTAAAGCCAAAACATATAGACAAATAAACACACACACACACACAAAACGATTTGAAAATATTTTTGAATATCTTTTAAAACAATTTCAAAAATGTTTTAGAGAGCTTTCTCTAGTCATCTTATAACTTTTGTAGTGAAACTCCACACACCCTGGAGTTAGCTACTTGTCTGACTAGATGTGTCACAGGAATAACTCCTCTGGGAGTCGACTACCAACAGTAGGGAGTCGACTACCAGCTGGGATTCAAGTATTCCCGTAACACTCTGGGATTCGACTACCTATATGAGGGAGTCGACTACCAGCGGTAAAAAATCTGACGTTTTTGACTTGAATTTTGAAAATTCTTTGAGCGATTTTCTCCGTGATTTTTGGGACAAAAGTCAAAGAAAATATGAATTTCAAATCTCAGAATTTTCTCTATAAATAAGAGCTAATTTCATTTGAGAAAAACACAACAACTATTGAAAATCAAATCTCTTGTGCAAACACTCTTTAATTCAAAAGCTCTCATTCTCTCTAGCCAATTCTATTTTTATTTGTGATCTTTCAAAATTCTGTTATTACTTTTTAAAGATCATACTCTCGTTTTATTGGCTAAACATTTTTCAAAATCCTTATTGCTATTCTCTTTATTTTGTTTAAAGGATTTTTAAAAAGCATTAGATCTAGATCACAAAGAATTATTCTGTATCTTTGTGTGATCTAGACTCTTATTCTATCAAGCCACTACACAATTTTGTCTATCTTTGTTTGGCTATAGAATCGGGTGTAAAAACCAATCTCGATCAATTTATTGTGGTGTATTGGATATAAGTTTCATTGTGTTGTTGTTGGAACATTAGACAAGTCTAGGTGTTGCCAGTTGAAAATCCTGGTTGAGACTAGGTCGTTGGAAATCCTAACGAGTGGAGTTAGGTACTTGTATTTGCCAAGGCAGATTGTGAAAAATCTCGTACCGGATTGGTCGGGGACTGGACGTACCCGGGTTGCGGGGAACCAGGATAAAATCGCTTGTCTCTGCGTTTGTTTTTCTGTGATTGTTTATATTTCTTGTACAAGCATTTTTCATTTGCTAATCTTATATCTTTGTAATTCCTTGTTTATTTATTATTGCAAAGATTGTTTATTTAATTACGCTGTGTAAAGATCTCTGTGTAAAGATTTACATCTGGTTGTAATCTTTTCTATATCATATTAATTTGTTGATTAAGAACCAAGCGTAGATCACTCTACTTGGCTTCTTAGGCAACATTAGAAGGATTTTATTTGTGCTAATATTAACAACCGAAAAAGTTTATTATTTGCACAACACTATTCAACCTCCCCTTCTAGTATTGTTTGCCATCCACAGGATCCAACGTGCTAGACTTAGGGTAAAGTAACCCATAATCTAGAGAATGATTGAGGTAACCAAAGATTCGTTTAACCACAATCAAGTGTGACTCCTTAGGACTAGCTTGATATCTAGCACACATGCATACGGAAAACATGATATCGGGTCTACTAGCAGTTAAATAGAATAAGCTACCTATCATACCTCGATATAGACGAACATCTACATCTTTTCCATTCTCATCCTTGTGTAGATGGGTTGTCGTACTTATGGAAGTCCTTTTGCTTGAAGACGATTCCATCCCGAATCGCTTGATAAGCTCCCATGTGTACTTGGTTTGATGTATGAAAGTCACATCCTTCATTTGTCGAATTTGCAGTCCAAGGAAATAGTTGAGCTCACCCATATAGCTCATCTCGAATTCATCCTTCATAGACTTAGAAAATTCTTGACAAAGATTAAAGTTAGTAGAACCAAATATGATATCATCTACATAAACTTGAATTAATAGGATGTCATTTTCATAATCCTTAATAAAAAGTGTTGAATCAACTTCTCCCATTTTAAAACCTAAATCCAAAAGAAAGGTTTTGATTTGATCATACCAAGCTCTAGGAG
Organism: Scilla litardierei; assembly: GCA_030789695.1. Taxonomy (NCBI): domain Eukaryota; kingdom Viridiplantae; phylum Streptophyta; class Magnoliopsida; order Asparagales; family Asparagaceae; genus Scilla; species Scilla litardierei. The sequence continues at coordinate 185,609,906 of CM061142.1, read as the reverse complement.
CTTGTCTCAACCCATAAAACGCTTTCTTAAGTTTGAAAACATGGTTTGAAAATTTTTCATGAATGAAACCGGGTGGTTGAGAGACATAAACTTCTTCATTAACAATACCATTTAAAAATGCACTTTTAACATCCATTTGAAAAAATTTAAAATTTTTATGAGATGCAAAAGATAAAAGCAATCTAATAGCTTCTAATCTAGCTACGGGGGCAAAGGATTCTTCAAAATTGATACCTTCTTCTTGCATGTAGCCTTGAGCTACTAACCTTGCTTTGTTCCTTGTGATGACCTCATTCTCATCGGTCTTGTTTTTGAAGAATCACTTGGTCCCAATAACTTCGTGACCACTTGGAAGAGGAATGAGCTCCAAAACTTCATTTCTCTCGAATTGCATGAGCTCTTCTTCCATTGCCATTATCCAAGAGCTATCCTCACATGCTTCTTGGATGTTCTTTGGATCAATGGTAGAGACAAATGCGCAATGAGAGAATTCTTCAATTCTAGACCTCGTTCGAACACCCACACCAATGTCTCCAATAATTTGGTCATGAGGGTGGTTGCGAATGGTTGGGTAAGCTTTGGGAATCCCTACATCACTTGGAACATCTTCAACAATCTCATTAGTAGTGTTAGTCTCAATAGTGAAATCAATAATCTTGACATTACTAATAGATTCACATATCGCATCTACACTATCATCAATAACATGAGGAAAATCAAAATCTTCATAAAATGATACGTGTAGTGATTCCTCGATCGGTTTTGTTGTATATCTGGTAGGCTTTGCAACGTGTGGAATATCCAACAAAAATTCCATCATCGAATCTTGGCTCAAATTTATCTAAGTTACCAAAGATGTTCTTGATAAAACATTTTGAACCAAAAACTCGAAAATATTTAACTTGAGACTTTTTGTCATAAAATAGTTTAAAGCAGGTTTTGTTCGTTCGGGGTCTCACTAGGATCCTATTGAGCACATAACATGCAGTGTGCACCGCTTCTGCCCAAAATTGTAGTCCAAGATGACTATCATGGAGCATGTACGAGCACACTCAATAAGAGTCTATTCTTTCTCTTTACAACACCATTTTGTGGTGGTGCTCGAGGAAAAGAAAATTTGTGAGTTATCCCGGTGGCATCACAAAACTTTGTAAAAGATTCATTCTCAAATTCTCCTCCATGATCACTACGAATAGTGATAATGGTGAATCCTAAGAAAATTTGAATCTTCTTTGCAAATATGGTAAACTCTTCAAAGGCTTCATTCTTATTGGTTAAAAATGAAACCCAAGTAAATCTAGAGAATTCGTCAACGACAACTAATGCATAATGAGCATTACCTAAAGAAGTGGTTCTAGTTGGCCCAAACAAATCTAGATGAAGTAATTCTAGGGGCCGCTTAGAAGTTATGCCTGCTTTAAGTTTGAAAGATGATTTACTAAGCTTACCTATTTGACATGAATCACAAAAAATTTTCTTACTAAAAGAAATTTTTGGAAAACCTTTGACAAGATCATGCTTAGCTAACTTATATAAGTGCTTAAAATGAACGTGACCAAAACGGCGATGCCATAATAGTTGTTCATTTGTATTAGCAACTAAGCAATGTTATACGGTTTTAGGCAAGCTTAAATAATAAATATTCTTACGCCTAATACCGGTACATAAAACATGAGAATCAAAATCAATAATTTCACACATACCCTCTCCAAAGTTAACCTTGTAACCTTTGTCACAAAGTTGACTAATGGAGATAAGGTTATGACATAAACCACTAACTAAATATACATTAGTAATGAGTGGTTTGGAAGGATTACTGACTTTATCTACTCCAATGATGGTTCCCTTTTGATTACCTCCAAAAGTGACCATTGCACCATCCTTGATGCTAATCACTTCGGAGAGTAGTGATGGATCTCCTGTCATGTGTTTGGAGCAACCACTGTCGAGTACCCATCCTTTCCTTTTAGAGCCAATATGAAGTTTATTGCTCTCTCTTTCTTGGGTACCTACATAGTATACCATAAGCTCATGGTACCCAATTTTTGTTGGTTCCAAGGAGATTAGCCCTTTGGAAGCCAAGTCCAAGTGGACTTCCGCTATCATTATTAATAATATCCTGAAAGTATGAATCAACATAGTCATTCCTATCATTTAAACTAGTGTTCTTAGGACCCCAAATAGTGTATGTTTTGGGAGTCCTTTTCATAGTTGCACGCATATTTGTTTGTTTTCTACGTGGTACATGCTTCTTAGGAACATGAGTTCTAGCATATAAATGAGGAGGATATGCATTTGACATATGTGGGTTGTATGCATGCTTAGGAACATGCATGTTGTCTGAACCATAAGGAGCATGCATGACATGTGGAGGATGTGCATACATGTAAGAATGATGTGTATGAGCATATGAGTGTGTAGGAGCACGTACATGACTATTTCTTATGTGTGGATTTGCACGCGTCCGTGGGTGTGGAGCATAGAAAGTGTCATGAGTATCCACTTGTGAAGTAGGGAAATTTCCTACGTGGTTGAGGGTTGTACATGTAAGCATGACTTCTCTTTTGGTTTCCACCCTTAGCGGGTTTCTTGCCAAAAGGAAGAGATTGTGAAGTGGTGACTTTCTTGGTAGTTTTGCTACCTATAGTGTTTTTGACACCATTTGTGGATGCACTGGAGGATGGCCTCACAAAGTCTATAGTGACACCACTATAAGAGGTGCGAGCATTGGATGCATTTGCTTCCACAAAACCAAGACCAACACGGTGTGTGGCCGGAAATTGGTTTGCTAGCAAATCATCCAATTGTCCTTTCCCCTTATTAAATCTCATAATACGAGAGGATATGAGCTCATATTTCTCCTTAATAGAAGAAATGTTTGTATCCAAGGTGGACACCCGTGCTTTGAGCTCATGCACTTGGGTTGTAAGAGAATCATTCTCTAAGCCCAATTGTGTGTGTTTTGAAGCTAGATCACTATTATCCTTAGGATGTGTTTGATCTAGTTGAGATTTGAGGGTATTCACCTCATTTCTCAAAATGACAATTTGAGAAGCTAAATTTGCTTTCTCAAGAGTTAGTGTATCAACAATGGTGTCATTGTTGATAATGTATGGTATGGATGGATTGCTAACAGATAGTTTATTTAAGCTAGTATATCTAAGCATTAACGATTGATACCTAGAAAATAGTTCTTCATTAGCAATACGCAGTTCATCCATAGTTACCTCAGGTTCATCCATGTCGGAATCACTCTCATCGGAGAGTGGATCTTCTCGGGTCATGAAACACATGTGGGCACTTTCACCCTTCTCATCATCAGAATCACTTGACGAGTCTCCACTTGAGTCATCGAATGTACCGACTAGTCCTTTCTTCTTATCTTTCTTATTCTTGTCGGACTTGTGGTACTTCGAAGCCTTCCACTTCTCTTTGTTTCGGAGCATTGGGCAATCCTTCTTGATGTGCCCTGGCTTATTACACTTAAAGCAAAGAGAGAAAGTGTTATTAGTAGACTCAAATCTATTCTTAGAGGGATATTTACCTTTGCGAAAGAAGCATTGAAACTTCTTCACCATTTGAGCCATTTCCTCCAAGTCCAACTCATTTTCTGATTCTTCACTATCGGAGGATGAAGAATTAGCTTTGAATGCTAAAGCATTCTTCTTGGCCTCCGACGGGTTCATCATAGCTCGAACCTTCAATCGGTTCTCCCGTCTTACTTCGTAAGACATGAGGGTGTCAAGCCCCGCTTCCCAAAAATGTGGAGGCAAGACGTGAGAAGGTCCGCTCAGACTTGAAGCTGAAAAGCCGCAAGTCCGATAAGCGTCAAATAGAACTACAAATGGCAGGTCCTTGCAATGCAATACGGAACAACTATAATAACAAGAAGGAGAGATAGATAAAATGTTCAATCTCAGATTATCCATTAATTAAATTATAATATCACAGAAAAGCCATCAGGCTAAAAGGAAAAGAGTCTAAGGCCCAAACATGGCCAACAAGGTATAACATACATACAAAGGTGCCACGCACCAACAACTAACAGCAAACCTAAACAAAGAAGTGAACACGAGCGGTCTTCCAGACAGGCCCCTGGTGTCCACTCACCTCCACAACAAACATCAGCATCAGCAACACCATATCCCCTGCAACAAAGCTCTGGCTCTGGGTCTAACATGTGACACCCAAAAGAGAGAGGGGCACATGTCAGCAAGTCTGGAAAGACTTGTGCAAGGAAACTGAAAGAAAGGTAAACTAACAACCTAGCAGTTATAGTATGATGCATGGCATGGCAAGTATAGTATGGAAGTGACAAGTAAAGTACAAGTAGCAAGTAACAAGTATGTCATGGATAACAAGTTTTACAAGTAAAACACGGACAAGTACAAGTGGCAAGTGTGACAAGTATAGTCAAGTAACAACAAGTACAAGGGATCACCCACACATGGATGCCCTATTGCCCGCAGGCTGTATTCAAGTATCAAGTACAAGGGATCACTCAACGAGTGCCCTTTGCCCGCAGGCTGTGTTCAAGTGTAAAGTACAAGGGATCACTCAACGAGTGCCCTTTGCCCGCAGGCTGTGTTCAAGTGTCAAGTACAAGGGATCACTCAACGAGTGCCCTTTGCCCGCAGGCTGTGTTCAAGTGTCAAGTACAAGGGATCACTCAACGAGTGCCCTTTGCCCGCAGGCTGTGTTGAACTCGTCTTCTGGAACACGAGCCAGAAAGTGGATTTAACAAGTATGGCGTAGGGGTGCACCTAGCCGGAACAAGTAACACTAGCATGTAGCAAAGCTACGCAATCACGATGAGTATTCAAGCGTGCAATGACATGAGCAGTTAATTCGCGTACCGTTAATTGTAATTAAACATGGCAGGCAAAATGCAATGACATGAACAGATATTCGCGTACCGTTTATTTAAATGAAACATGACAGGCAAAATGCAATAGCAGTTAAGGATGCATGGATGACATGAACATTTAATACGCGTACCGTTTAATTGGAAAGTAAACGTGACATACAAGCATGATGAGGGTGACGGAACAAGCTTCGTTGTCAAGCTAGGTCAAAGGCGTCTAAACGGCTATCCTTTCACCGTCTAGTCTCTTTTACGCTAAAGCAAGGTAAATGGCCTAAGACATGGCCCAAATCAAGAGATGCAAGTTTCACTTGCCTATCACCGGGGATGACGGTTACGAAAGTTCGTTTCCGCGGATGCTAGCCTACGGGGAATCGCTGTTATGGGGAACAATCATCAAAACATAAGTATTTTATTGGGGTTTCATAAAAATTACAATAGGATAAGAAAACAACGGTAGATCGATTTCTTACCAAGAGGAGGCGGAAGAAACACTCCGGGGAACCCTAGGACCAGATCTGGAAATGATTGGGGAAGTTTGGAGAAACTAGGGTGTTGGGGGATTTTGGGTTTTGATGAGATTTTTGGGGAAGATGAGAGGTGGAATGAGTTGATGGAGGGTTTAGATGATGGATTTAGGGCTTGGAATGAAGGAATGAAGCTTGGAGGAAGATGGGGGCTCAAAGGGGAAGATTTTAGGGATTAGAGTCGAGTGGAAGAAGATGAAATCGTTTGGGTTGGGTATAAATAGGCTAGGCTGGCGGCTGCCCAGAAATTAGGGTTTCAACACTGGTTAGTCGGTCAAAGAGCAACCACTGACCGACTAGTTTGGCAACTAGTCGGTCGGTCGACCAACACAGACCGACTAAGTGTAAACAGTAACTCCTGAACGAAAATAGGATTTAGAATTAGTCGGTCCATGAACAAATACTGACCGACTAGTTTAGCATCTAGTCGGTCGATGAACGTTCTTAGACCGACTAAGAGTAAACAGTAACTAGTGTCAAAATAATTGAAAGAGTTAGTCGGTCTGAGTACAAAACTTAACCGACTTGTTTAACAACTAGTCGGTCGAAAGTTGAACTTAGACCGACTAAGAATAAACAGTAACTCCTAAATTATTGATTCAAAGAACTAGTCGGTTCCAGTTGATTTCCTGACCGACTAAATTGGAATCTAGTCGGTCGGTCGATCTTCTTGAACCAACTAACGTGCACGAAAAGTGCCGATTCGAAGCGCGAAGCTTCGGGAAGATTTCTATGGCTTCTAGGATCGATTTATACTCTAAGATATGATCGATATGAAGCTCGTCACGAGTGACTTACTCCGAATTCAATGATTCTAAGGAAGAACCTAGAAGATCACATCAAAAGAAAAGAAAACGAAAGATAGGAAATCTCAACGGGATGAATGAAAGCGAGAACTATGGAAATGGAAACCACACAAGGAGAGAACCCACCATCACAAGCAAAACACACTGATAATCCAATCATACCAAAAAACCAGTCGTTACATCCTACCCACCTTAGAATAAAGTCCGTCCTCGGACTCCCTAACATATATATAGTCGCTCTGGTAACTACCCTCAACCAATATCACATCATAAATCCAACCAAGTACTTTCATTTCGAGTGCTTACATATACGCACTAGAAATCAAATATTACTACCACTACACACATATTTTCACACACATAATACACTCATACTTATTATAGTCAATCAATTTCATACACGTAGTTCAATCACATATATATAGTCAATATATTTATACAACAATAAACACTTATTACTTACTATAAGAAAATAACCAAGCCTCTCTTATTTGAAAATAATTTCACATTTTTAGTCATTCAAGTACATGCAAATATTTCACCATATTTTCACCTCACATATAGTCCTATAACCATATATTGGTATAGCCACCCACAATCGTGTGCGTAACACAACCAAGCACAAACAACTCAAACACCATACATACATCATCCATCACTATTCATCACCACATACAATTTATACCAAGGTACATAGAGTATACCCACTCAAGCTTGAGTGAGACTCGAATCATAGCAGGACATTTATATGTGTATCACAGTATTCATACACATACCAATACCACTCCAAGACATACACATCCACGTATCACATATTTTCACACCATATCCATCCATTTATAATTACCATATCAACACATCAACTACATACAAGTTTAAGAGATGCAATAGTCGGGTATACCTCCTGATATACAAGCATACGACATCTCATAAAACAAGTAGTATCAATCAAAATTATCATTCTGTCATCATACGTATATCACATCATACTCAAGCAGAAAATTACCCACACACAACATACAAATGCCAACACCCATACCACTATATACACACCACGAAATCAACACTACGACGACATAACCACTTAACTAATGGGCCCACCAAACCATAATAAGGTTGACACAGGCAACGACAAGCTCTATGGGCTAGACAATAGGAAAGAAATTGAAATCAAAAGCGTAACGAATAGAAGGATCGAAAAGCATGAAAACGGTCGTGTAATGATGTAATGATGCTCCATTAGGACACATGGAAAATAGTGTAATTAACATATTCTAAAATATGAAAAGTTTGAAAACCGTTATACTTCAAAAGTTGGAGCCCCTTTTCGTATGAAAATATTTAGAGGTCGATAAACAAGTTGTTTGAAAACGTGTTTGAGACGAATATACGTAATGAGAGGAAAAGTGGTTTATTGGCTTATATAAAATCATCATGAGAAAAAAAAAGAAATCATTTACTCGAACATTTAAACATAGGTTAGAAATGTTATGCGACAGCAACCTAAAAATTTTGGAAAAGTTTTGAGATTTGAAGATTGAAATCAGATCAAGTATAGCGTGGAGAGTCTAAGCGCATGCTAAAGGTTTTCTGAATCTTAAAACTGAAGAGAAATCCCAAATAAACCATATCGAAAATATTTTTTTTTAGAGAAATCCGGATTTGCCAACAAAATTGATTTATACAAGATCTTAATGTACGAGCAAAACGAACGTGGTACCGATATATAAAAATAATTGAAGTCATATTTCAGAAATTATCTTAAAAGTGTGTATGGTGAATGGAAAGATAATATCTTAGTAGTATGGAAAGAGAAAAAGATATTTAAACTCATCAAGTTAGTGTTAAAACTTTTAAACCGTTTTATGAAGGGTCTAAGTCAGGAATGATATCGAAATAGTAATAAAAATTATTATTATTATTATTCTAATACAAAAATCCGAAATATGGAAAATGTTGGGCATAAAATCGACTTGCTAAAAGCTGAAGTCCAAAGGGACTTGAAAAGTTTATTAAGAGTAAGCACGAGGTGTTTTCGAATAAAATTTTAATGGCACAAATAAGAAAATAAATTATGAATCGAGTTCGAAAAATAGAAATACGGTTCAGAATGAAATTGGTATATGAACAGGGACAAGACATTTATATCGATACGAAAGTATATGCAGAAAATATTATAAACTTCTAATCTAAAAATCTCAACACAAGTTCCGATATTTAAAAACATAAATAATTTAAGTCGGCGAAGGAGCATGAAACCTCACATATAACAAAAGTGTTTCGAACCAATTTAAACTTAACGAAAGAAGAAGATCGAAGATACTTTTAGGGGGAAATAAGGATTCGCCAAAAGAACGTGTTGGTATAAAAACTTTTGAAGTACGAGTACGACGATCCTATAATTGATATATACCAAAAATTAGTTGAAGTCCATTCAGTTTGGAAAAATACCCCAAAAGGTATGTAAGATAAGTGGTTAAAATAAATTTTTGTAGTTAGGAAAAAGGACGGTATATCGAACCATCAGGATAGTAATAAAGTTTAAAAAAAATCGAAATGCGAAAGATACATTGTTAGAAAAATAGTACAAGATAGTAATTTTTAAAATTACGACCAACAGTCTTCAAAATTCAAGAACGACTTTTAACTCCATCAAAATTTAGGGAGACATATTTAAAAGTTTAGAACAAAATTTAAATTGAGTGAAACTTCAAATAAGGAAAGCATTCGAAAATAACTTTGGAAGAATCAAGATTTGCAACGGAAAACATTTGAAAGATCAAGGATAATTGTAATGAGGTGGTCATGTGAATTGAGGACAAGGGAAGTGGTTACGGAACGTAATTTTCCAAAAATCTGTAGTCGGGAAAATGTTTGAACATAACTTTGTTTTGTTGAAAGCTGAAATCATCTGTGACTTGAAAAGTATATTAAGGGAGCGCGACGAGTCATTTGAATAGCATAAATAAGAAAGGAAAATTCATAAATCGAATTTGGAAAATAGAATTGCGGCTCAGAATTAAATCGATTTATGAAAAGGGACAAGATATTCAAATAGGTATGAAAGGTATAGGCTGTAAAACATTATAAAACAGTAATCAAAATCTCGTCAAAACTTTCGAATTTCAAAAATTAATTTAAGTCAACGAAAGAGTACGAGATATAAGTATACATATAACAATTGAAATTCCATTTAGCTTAGAAAAGATTTTAAAGTATGTATGCTATGCGATTAAAATGGATCTCATAGTTAGAAAATGGTACATCGAATTTTCCAAAATAGTATTGGAGTCCTTAAACCGAAATGCGAAAATATAGACAAGTAAATGGTTACGAGTTAGCAATTATAATTTCAACCATTAGACTCCGAAATCGACAAGGAATTTGACTCAATCGAAAAGTGAGAAATTTTAAGTATATACGTAGCGGGTTTAAAACAAAATTTAAACTTAACGAAAACTTTAATAAGGGGAATCGAAAAATAACTTTAAAAGAAATTAAGCCTTGCGAATGGGGACATTTGAAGGATCAACGATTATAGAAACGTGGTGGTCATGTGAATCGAGGCAAGGGATTTGGTCGGATGATCAAAGCACAAATACGCCTAGGATATGACTTAGGAAAATCTACGGGAATCTCCTACGGTCAACCAGCTAAAGATTATGGAACTAAGCGCTAAGACTTCCCTAAGGGCTAGACAGCGATGAAATGAGTTCAGCTTGGTCCGACATCGATGAACCCAAGCGAGAGACCAAAGAATTCTAGAAGTCTACCCTAGTCAAAGCTAGACAGGAACCACTAAGGTAACTCCTATGACGACCAAATCAACTCCTAGCGGGGAGTCTAACTAACAATCAGGGGCCTCTAACTAGCAAGCACGGACATCTAACTAAGTCTTCCTACCACCTAGTGACATAGGAAAACTACTAGACTCAAGGCTTATAAATTGGATGTTCTAATTTATTTAATGGACATTCCATAATTATTATCATTGTTCCGATAGTTCACATTTGCAAATGGACCTGCATGGGCCACCAATAAAACCTGTCACGCCCCGCTTCCCAAAAATGTGGAGGCGAGACATGAGAAGGTCCGCTCAGACTTGAAGCTGAAAAGCCGCAAGTCCGATAAGCGTCAAATAGAACTACAAATGGCAGGTCCTTGCAATGCAATACGGAACAACTATAATAACAAGAAGGAGAGATAGATAAAATGTTCAATCTCAGATTATCCATTAATTAAATTATAATATCACAGAAAAGCCATCAGGCTAAAAGGAAAAGAGTCTAAGGCCCAAACATGGCCAACAAGGTATAACATACATACAAAGGTGCCACGCACCAACAACTAACAGCAAACCTAAACAAAGAAGTGAACACGAGCGGTCTTCCAGACAGGCCCCTGGTGTCCACTCACCTCCACAGCAAACATCAGCATCAGCAACACCATATCCCCTGCAACAAAGCTCTGGCTCTGGGTCTAACATGTGACACCCAAAAGAGAGAGGGGCACATGTCAGCAAGTCTGGAAAGACTTGTGCAAGGAAACTGAAAGAAAGGTAAACTAACAACCTAGCAGTTATAGTATGATGCATGGCATGGCAAGTATAGTATGGAAGTGACAAGTAAAGTACAAGTAGCAAGTAACAAGTATGTCATGGATAACAAGTTTTACAAGTAAAACACGGACAAGTACAAGTGGCAAGTGTGACAAGTATAGTCAAGTAACAACAAGTACAAGGGATCACCCACACATGGATGCCCTATTGCCCGCAGGTTGTATTCAAGTATCAAGTACAAGGGATCACTCAACGAGTGCCCTTTGCCCGCAGGCTGTGTTCAAGTGTAAAGTACAAGGGATCACTCAACGAGTGCCCTTTGCCCGCAGGCTGTGTTCAAGTGTCAAGTACAAGGGATCACTCAACGAGTGCCCTTTGCCTGCAGGCTGTGTTCAAGTGTCAAGTACAAGGGATCACTCAACGAGTGCCCTTTGCCCGCAGGCTGTGTTGAACTCGTCTTCTGGAACACAAGCCAGAAAGTGGATTTAACAAGTATGGCGTAGGGGTGCACCTAGCCGGAACAAGTAACACTAGCATGTAGCAAAGCTACGCAATCACGATGAGTATTCAAGCGTGCAATGACATGAGCAGTTAATTCGCGTACCGTTAATTGTAATTAAACATGGCCGGCAAAATGCAATGACATGAATAGATATTCGTGTACCGTTTATTTAAATGAAACATGACAGGCAAAATGCAATAGCAGTTAAGGATGCATGGATGACATGAACATTTAATACGCGTACCGTTTAATTGGAAAGTAAACGTGACATACAAGCATGATGAGGGTGACGGAACAAGCTTCGTTGTCAAGCTAGGTCAAAGGCGTCTAAACGGCTATCCTTTCACCGTCTAGTCTCTTTTACGCTAAAGCAAGGTAAATGGCCTAAGACATGGCCCAAATCAAGAGATGCAAGTTTCACTTGCCTATCACCGGGGATGACGGTTACGAAAGTTCGTTTCCGCGGATGCTAGCCTACGGGGAATCGCTGTTATGGGGAACAATCATCAAAACATAAGTATTTTATTGGGGTTTCATAAAAATTACAATAGGATAAGAAAACAACGGTAGATCGATTTCTTACCGAGAGGAGGCGGAAGAAACACTCCGGGGAACCCTAGGACCAGATCTGGAAATGATTGGGGAAGTTTGGAGAAACTAGGGTGTTGGGGGATTTTGGGTTTTGATGAGATTTTTGGGGAAGATGAAGGTGGAATGAGTTGATGGAGGGTTTAGATGATGGATTTAGGGCTTGGAATGAAGGAATGAAGCTTGGAGGAAGATGGGGGCTCAAAGGGGAAGATTTTAGGGATTAGAGTCGAGTGGAAGAAGATGAAATCGTTTGGGTTGGGTGTAAATAGGCTAGGCTGGCGGCTGCCCAGAAATTAGGGTTTCAACACTGGTTAGTCGGTCAAAGAGCAACCACTGACCGACTAGTTTGGCAACTAGTCGGTCGGTCGACCAACACAGACCGACTAAGTGTAAACAGTAACTCCTGAACGAAAATAGGATTTAGAATTAGTCGGTCCATGAACAAATACTGACCGACTAGTTTAGCATCTAGTCGGTCGATGAACGTTCTTAGACCGACTAAGAGTAAACAGTAACTAGTGTCAAAATAATTGAAAGAGTTAGTCGGTCTGAGTACAAAACTTAACCGACTAGTTTAACAACTAGTCGGTCGAAAGTTGAACTTAGACCGACTAAGAATAAACAGTAACTCCTGAATTATTGATTCAAAGAACTAGTCGGTTCCAGTTGATTTCCTGACCGACTAAATTGGAATCTAGTCGGTCGGTCGATCTTCTTGAACCAACTAACGTGCACGAAAAGTGCCGATTCGAAGCGCGAAGCTTCGGGAAGATTTCTATGGCTTCTAGGATCGATTTATACTCTAAGATATGATCGATATGAAGCTCGTCACGAGTGACTTACTCCGAATTCAATGATTCTAAGGAAGAACCTAGAAGATCACATCAAAAGAAAAGAAAACGAAAGATAGGAAATCTCAACGGGATGAATGAAAGCGAGAACTATGGAAATGGAAACCACACAAGGAGAGAACCCACCATCACAAGCAAAACATACTGATAATCCAATCATACCAAAAAACCAGTCGTTACAGAGGGTGCCGATGAGATTCACGACAGTGTAGTTCTTCAAGTCGTTGACCTCTTCAATGGTGATGGCTCTTCGTTCCCATTTGGAGGTCTGTCACGCCCCGCTTCCCAAAAAATATGGAGGCGAAGCGTGAGAAGGTCCGCTCAGACTTGAAGCTGCAAAGCTGCAAGTTCGATAAGCGTCAATCAACTTTAAATAGCAGGTTCTTGCAACGCGAACGAAACAAAGATAATAATAATGGAATGAGACAAAGAAATATCTCAGAATATCCATAAAATAAGTTTCAACATCACAGAAAAAGCCACCAGGCTAAAAGAAAAGAGTCTAAAGGCCCAAACATGGCCAAGAAAAGTACAACGTACAAAACAAAGGTGCCACGCACCGGCAACTAACAACAAAACCTAAAGCAAAGAAAGCTCAGCTAGGTCACGAAGAAAAGTCACCGATGTCCACGAAGCTCCTCCTGGGCAGACATGGACTCAGACTCAGCGTCAGCAAAACACCACGTACTCAGCAACGGTCTCTGGCTCAGGGTCTAACATGTGACACCCAAAAGAGCAAGGGGCACATGTCAGCAAGTCTACAAGAGACTTGTGCAAGGAAACTGAAAGTAGGCAAAAGTAAAACAACCTAGCAGTTCTAGCATGAATGCAATGACATGGTAGTTAAAGTATGAGTGCAACAAGTTAAGTAAAGTAAAGTAAAGTACGAGTATGGAATTTAACCATGGCATGGATGACGAGTTATACAAGTAACACTCACTAGTGCAAGACAAGTTAAGTAAGCACCTCATGCACAGAGATTCCGCCTTCTGGCTAGAGTGGCTGATCGGGCCACTCCTAAGCTCAGGTGACCGTTTATCCCTACCCCTCCACGTGTATCGAGCCAGGGCCTTACCCCCGAACGCGTATGCTCGCTTCAGGATCACGAGCCAGGAAGTGTTTTTAACAAGTATGGCATAGGGGTGCACCTAGCCGGACAAGGAAACCGGGCATTGGCTTTTGACCAACACATGAGGCCCGTTCCCAGGAAGTAGTATTCAAGAAGTACAAGTACAAATATTGTAGCGTGTTCAACGAATGCGACATTCAATGCATGGATGACATGACATGGCAAGTGGTAAAGCGTACAAGTAAAGAAAGTAAACATGACAGTTTAGTATGCATGATCAACAAGTTAAAGAGTAGGATCTAGCTTCGTTGACAAGCTAGATCAATTTAGGTGACGGATCTAGTTTCGTTGTCAAACTAGATCAAGTAGGCGTCTAGCCAGCTATCATTTCACTGACTAGTCTCTTTTACGCTAAAAACAAGGAAGTGGCCTAAAAACATGGCCCTACACAAGAGTTGGCAAGTTTCACTTGCCTGCAAGTACAACGTCTGAGCACACCGTCCAACGAGTCCAAAGTCACAAATAAACTACGTGCACAAGTCCACCAGCCTACAGTCCCATATTTCTAATCTTTGATTAGTGAGTTACAAAAATAATAAGAGGCTACCAAGTTTTAGTTGATTAACAGGCGAGTGGTGATTCCTACGGGGCAGATCTTACCTCAACACGACGCGAGAGCTACTCTGACGTCGGGTAGCGACGTCAGTGGGTTGAATCCGGTAGTGCATACAGTACGGAACGACGGGTTCTCTGTGATAAAATACTAGCACGAATAAGATCGTAACTACAGATTAAGATACTTAGATAGCCTTAAAACGTCTAATGATCCAACTTTACTTAAGCTCTCCCCCTAAGGTGGGTCCACATCAATATTAACATACATCAAGTTACTAACACACTATCATTTATTATAAAAAGGATATTAGTGAATTACTGATACCACATCAGACTTTGCACAATTAATCATTAACTAATTCTAACACATATTAATATACACAACATATGAACCTACACTTGGTCACGCACCCTATTACCTATAGTTCACTCACAATTCCCACATACAGTGCATAATTCTTATACTTGTAAGATGCGATCTCTATATACCTATGTTCATGCACTTATATCGTATTAAGCAATAATAACATTAACAACTAGGGCTTACGGCTTGTTTGATTACAGATGAGGGAATTCGAGGAGGGAGGTCGGAGAAGAGCTTGACCGGAGGCCGTCGGGGAGAAGAGGGTGTGGGGGAAGTCGCGATCGGAGGGGAGCCGCCGATGCCGTGGGATAGGGCGTCGTCGCCGCTGGGGAGAGGGGATCCGATGGCTAGGCGAGGGTCACGGTGGAGCAGCTGAGCACGGGGCAGTTCTCACCGGTGGAAAACGGCTAAGCTGGCCGGAGGAACGTCGGGGAAGGGGTCAGACGATGCTGACGGCGCAGGGGGCCTTGGGCGATGCTGGGCGGCTTGCTGCCGTGGGCGTGGGTGCACGCGATGCGGGGATGCGGAGAGATGGTCGTTGCTACGCTGCGAGGGGACGAGCGGACCTCTGGGCGGTGCAGCTGCTCCTGCATCGGCGATGAAGGCCAAAGGAGGTCAGGTCGACGCGACAGCATTGGCGTTGCGGTTGTCGGAGGGGTTAGCAGCTCGGCGGTGCTAAGGCAGAGGAAGGCGGGGATACGGTGGGGTTTGCTGCCATGCACCGGCGAAGAACGATGCCGAGGGGAGATCCGATGCTGTAGGGTTCGAAGGTCAGGCGATGGGCTTTGGCGCAATGGCTTTCACGTAGGGAAGATGAAGATAAGCGGGCGGCGGCTGTGTAATGTTGAGGGCGGCGGGGTTTTTGCGATTGCTGCAAAAGTTATAAAAGCTAGGGTTATAATTTAATAACCTAAGGCTATAAATAGGGTAGGCTGCTACACACGTGAGTTAGGGGCTCAGGGCTAGTGGCTAGGTCATAGGAAAATAGTGGTTTCATACAAAGACATGGTTTGAAGGCCCAAAGAAAACTGTATGTGTGTGTGTGATGGGTCCGGCCCTATTTCATTTTGTTGATAGGCTAACGGGCTGGGAAAAATAAAGCCTGGGTCAAGCAAGTGCTAGTATACGAAGTGCATGTGAGCCAAGGGTTATAACATTTGTTATTATAAGTTAGAGGCTAGATAGGCTTTATCTCTTATATCAATTTATTACAAGATTGAAAAGCCCAACAACCCAAGTATGATGTGTGTCATACCGGTTTGGGTCAAGTAAGAAGTGTGGGCTAAGCTTAACTAAGAAGTGATTAGGATAATATAAGGATATTCAGTGGGTTATACATCATGAAACTTAGGGCTAAGTGATAACAAATTGGTCAAAGTAGTGAAAGTGGGTCAAACGAAGCCTAAAAATTGCGAAATAAATACTGGGGTGGCCGGGACGACGAGAGAAAGAAGGCAGAGAAGACGGATCCTAATTTCGACGATGAGAAACGAAATTAAAAAAAGAAAGGCCTCACGACAAAAGTGAAAATCGCGACGTCTTCTCAAATAGGGTAAAATCGTGGGAGAACGACCCGTGAAATGACATTCCAAATTAGTGCCACAATTTAATACTCTCAGAGACGCTCACAACGACATATCACAACAAAGCGTTCACAAACAAACAAGTCTAGAATAGACACATGCACGGTCAAGAGCACGTGCACGAACAAAGTACAACGAAAAGTGGTCGTTACATCCTCCCCACCTTAGAATAAAGTCCGTCCTCGGACTTTCTAATATATCTAGTCGTTTTAGTAACTATCCCAATCAAGTCACATTATAATTCAAACCAGGTATAGTTACTACAAGTGCTTATATTTGCACTAGGTAGTCAAACATTAACACTACCAACATGTATGTATGTATATATATATATATATATATATATATATATATATATATATATATATATATATATATATATATATATATATATATATATATATATATATATATATATATATATATTCACGTATGTCATACACTTATACCTATTATAATCAGTTAAAATCATACACGTATTTTAATCATATATATAAACATACATCCCTTATATAGCTACTACTTACCTAATCACAAGACAATATTTCAGATACTCATATAAGTATGGTCTCACACTTAGCAAATACAATCATTGTCCTACGTATAGGTAACTACCTATGCGCAAACAAAACATGGGTATAAGACTCCCTAATATTTCCTAGTATACATCCAACACATCAACTCATGTAGTCACACCATACCATAATTAAATCCAGTTTCACTATATATATATATATATATATATATATATATATATATATATATATATATATATATATATATATATATATATATACGTATGAAAATGGAGTCATCCGAAGTTCACGGTGCCCAGCCTGAGGGCGATCTGCAAGACTCCACCGGCGGCGCAAAAAACCCGATCTCCTCCCTTACTTCTAAAGGTAATACGGTCTCTAATGCCGAGGAGGGTTGGAAGATAGTCAGCCACGCGAAGAGGAGAGCGGCCAGGGATATTCCCCCCTTCAACCGGCATCAACAGGCGCGAGGTTTTGATACTCGCCACAGGGCCAGTGGCAATTATGGGGGCAAGGGCGACCTACGCTATGGGGTACAGCACCCGTCGCGACGTTCTGATACGAGCAAGCCCCACCTTAAGATTAGTACACCAAGTATTGTTGCTCACCAAGTTACTGCGAAAATGCCTGTGAGACCGGGCATCCCAATTCGTATCAGCCCATCAGGAGGGAAGCTCTCTTGGGTTGACATATGCTCTTCGAGGCGTAAGTTTGCGGATCCTCTTGTTATGACCCATGTGCCTCCCCTCATTGGAGACGATGGAATAGCTAAAGTGCATGTCTCAAGCCCCCTCCTTGAAGCAGGAGCGGCTCGTTGGAAGAACTCACTCGTTGGGTACGTTCTCGGAGATGTCCCCTATTACGGTCAGATAAAAGCCTGGACAGAACGTCTTTGGAAGCTTAAGGGAGGACTACAAATCTTCAGCAAAGAAAATGGGTTTTTCTACTTTAGATTCGAAAAGGCAGAAGATTACGACTCTATCCTTCATGGAGGGCCTTGGTTGTTTGATGGAAGACTGGTCGTCCTTCAGCGCTGGAGCCCAATATTAAAGCATGATCGTGATTTTCTGACGGCGGGTACCTGTATGGATCCAAATCCACGATCTCCCGCTCCATATGTGGTCACTTGATATTCTTAATATAGTCTCTAGTGGAGTTGGAACTCCCATCTGCCTTGACAGGGCGACGGTAAATTTGGAGCGCATCACGTATGCTAGATGCTTGGTGGAAGTCCAGGCTGACAAACCCCTTGCCCGTTCAGTTATGATTGAACTGGACGATGGGGCCACTCTTACAGTGAATATCAAATATGAGGGTGACCCCCCCCCCCCCCCCCCCCGTGCACCTCTTGCTCCTGTTTTGGTCATACCACTGCACAGTGTTCCATTAAGGCGGTCACCGAACTCCCTTCGATCCAAAACACTAATAATAATATAAAGCAAGGGATGCCTGAAGCTATAATTGAGGCTGAGGAGACCGTATCTGGGGGAAAAGCTAATGCGGGCGTGGGCGATCAATTGTCGGGTCTGGATGAGGATCCTGCTTTCCAAACTGTTGTCCCCAGTGTGCCTGTAGATGCAACCGTGGTGGTGACTAGGGAAAACAATGCGGATATCAACAAAATTTCCTCCGTGCGTAATGCTGTCCATGGCAAGAACTTAGCTGTGACTGACACTGTACCTCCGGCAGCTTGTATCGGATTGGTAGCAGGAACTATTCTGGAAGTGGTGGGTGAGTGCAGTGGGGTCTCCTCAACCCATGCTACAGAGGAGGGGGCAATGGCACAGGACAGTGCTCCCTTGGTTGCTGACAACCCAGGTGCCCAACATAGGTCGCCGGAGTTCTT
Source organism: Scilla litardierei (assembly GCA_030789695.1). Classification (NCBI taxonomy): domain Eukaryota; kingdom Viridiplantae; phylum Streptophyta; class Magnoliopsida; order Asparagales; family Asparagaceae; genus Scilla; species Scilla litardierei. Next base: position 185,591,194 of record CM061142.1, on the reverse strand, counting down.
CACTGAGCCTTCTAGTGTATCTCCGAGAAACCTGTCTGAGGATGAAGATTTGGCAGCCCCAGAGGAATGGACCTGTCCAAACTTGGATTGGGAAGTCGAGCAATCCAACCTAAAGAAATCGATGATGCAGGGCAAGGGAAGTCAAAAACAATCCCACCCTTCTGCCAGGCGTAGCTCGCGTCTTGCAGGATGTCCAATTACCGCTCAATCATCCCAATGAGTGTCTATTTCTGGAATACTAGGGGACTAAATAATCATGTGCGTCGGGCAGAGCTGAAGCTGAGAGTCCGTAAGTATAAGCCTATGATCTTGTGTTTGCTTGAAACCAAAATTGATGCTGGGAAAGTTAGAGGGATCATCAGTAGCCTGGGGAAAGACTGGGAGATTGTACACAATATGGACCAATGTAAGGGGGGAGGATCCTGCTTTGCTATAACAAACTGTCTTGGAGTTGTACTCCTATCAGCTCCTCGCCGCAGCATCTATCTGTTAATCTGGTCAATGGTGGCAGTTTTGTGATGGGGGTCACCGCAGTTTATGCTTTTAATACGGCCACATCTCGTCAGCCACTTTGGGATGCCATGGCAGCTGACTCTATTTTGTTTGGTTCCATTCCTTGGCTCATTGGGGGAGATTTCAACTGTGTTCGCAGCTCTAAGGAGAAGATAGGGGGAAGATTGATTGACCCAATTGGCATTGATGCGTTCAATAATGCAATTGGTGTATGCAATCTTATTGAGCTAAAGAGTATTGGGAACACCTTCAGCTGGAACAATCGTCGGACAGGAAGCTCACGCATTTCAACACGATTGGATCGCTCATTATGCAACGTCGAATGGACCCGCTTACTGCCAAATTCCTATTGCGAATATAGGGGAGCTGGGACTAGTGATCACTCTACGATGGACGTCTACCTACATCCCAAGGTAACGGCTCTTCCCAAACCCTTCTGATTCTTTAACTCATGGGAACTATTTCCAGGATACAAAGATGTTGTGCTTAGCTCCTGGACATTCAATCCTTATGGGTTCCCCATGAAGAGGTTAGTAGACAAGTTGAAACATCTGAAGTTGGAATTAAAGTCTTGGGCGGCAAGAAGCAATGCCAAGCTAGATGTAAACCTGTGCAAAGCAGCGCTTGAATCCTTGCAGAATAATCCATTAATTGCTACGGATGAGGACCTCCAGACTCAGGAGAAAATCACTGTGCACAACCTTGCCAATGCGTTGGATGTAGAAGAATCTGATCTCAGGCAAAAAAGTAGACATTCCTGGCTTTCTCTTGGAGACAGGAACTCAAGGTTCTTCTATATGGCTATGAAGGACCGCCACTCCCATAATAATCTTGCCCACTTCATTAGTCCTGATGGGAATAATAGCATCAGTTCAGATTCCCTCAAGAAGGAGGCGCTGGACTTCTTCATGAACCTCTATAAGCAAAATGATTATACAAAGGAGTTCCCTTGCCTTCCCCCAAAGCGGAAACTCACTACTGAAGCTTCCTTGTGGATGGATCGACGTGTTTCAGCGGATGAAATCAAAGCAGCTCTATTCGGTATTGGGAAGGATAAAGCCCCAGGGCTTGATGGGTTTAACGCCCAGTTTTTTCAACACGAATGGGGTACTGTTGGGAATGATGTCACTGCTGCGGTCTCCAGCTTCTTCACATCTGGTAGATTGCTCAGGCAGGTGAACCATACTTTTTTGACCCTAGTTCCCAAGAGCTCTACGGCTACATGTCTGGGGGATTACAGGCCTATCGCTTGTTGTAATGTAATCTACAAAATAATCAGCAAGGTCCTTTACAGCAGACTGAAGATGGCCATTAGTGAGCTAATATCCCCTGACCAGGCAGCATTTTTAAAAAATAGATTGCTTGCTGACTGCACCCTTATTGCACATGAGCAGATCAGGGACTTTAGCAACCCGATGGGTGCCAGAGCTTGCATCAAACTTGACATCCGCAAAGCTTTTGACAGTGTAAATAGAGATTTCATATTATTCATGCTAAGTCAGATGGGTTTTGGGAGAAGATTTATCCACTGGATTGCCGAGTGCATCACTACTCCATCTTTTTCGATCTTGATAAATGGGTCGCCTGAGGGGTTCTTCATGTCTAATAGAGGGCTGAGGCAGGGGGACCCCCTCTCCCCTTACCTATTTGTCATTGTTATGGAAGGATTCTCTCTTCTCATGGCGAGAGCTGAAGTCACCCGGGCTATTCATCCCATGAAAAGATCAGGTTCTATTTCACACCTATTATTTGCTGACGATCTTTTACTGTTCTGCAGAGCCAATCCCCCCTCTTTCAAAGGCATCAAGGACCTACTCTTAATTTTTCATCAATTCACTGGTCTGCATATCAATTGGGGGAAAAGCTCTGTTATTTTCAGCAAAAGCGTTAGGAATCCAACAGTGCTAGCGGACGGGCAGGGTATTAAGATGGTTACCTCTTTCACCACCTATTTAGGGCTGCCACTGTCTTGCAAGTACCCCAAGGCATCGCTGTTTGCAAGACTGATCGATAAATGCAAAAAGAGACTGTTGGGTTGGTACTCCTCTCTCCTGTCTATTTCCGGTAGAATTGAGCTAGTGCGTACAGTGATATTTGGGATAGTGGCTTTCTGGATGCAAGCTTATTGCATTCCGTATTCTGTTATCACCGCCATAACTAGAGCTTGTCGCAAATTCATTTTGGGGAATGTCTACTCATGGGCCTGGGCTGACCTTTGTCGGCCAAAGAAAGAAGGAGGAGTTGGGTTACGTTTGCTTGATGATCTAAATGTGGCCTCTTCTGTCCGTTTGACATGAAGACTACTAGCAACTAATGGGATTTGGGCCAGATTCATGAGAGGAAGATATAGGGAAGCATCAGCAGGATTCTACTGTGCAAAATCTTCCCCAGCCGTATCGGGTACTTGGAAATTTCTGTTAAAACACCGGGTAACTTCTCAGAAGCTAATCAAGCGTGTTGTCAGGGATGGTTCCTCAACTTCTTTTTGGTATGACAATTGGCATTCTCAAGGCCCTCTATATCATATACATACTCCGCCAGTTGGATCAAGGAACAAGCTTATTAGCGAATACTGGGATAACGGCTGGAAGCTCTCACCGGACATTGAGATCTTACGGCCACTGCTTCAGCATATTACGTTGACTACCGGTTGCGACTCCTGGCAATGGGCGAATGGGAGGGAGTTCAGTCATCGCGAGGCATGGGAGGGCGTGAGAACACCTGGCCCGCAGTTCCCTTACAGCAAAATTGTATGGCACCAGTTCATCCCGCCCAAAATGAGTATTGCTCTTCTTAGAGCATTCCACAGTAAGTTTCCTACCCTGGATATTCTATCTAAATGGAGGAACCTACCTAGCACGAGATGTGTACTGTGTGACTCCAATGCACAGGAAAGCTCACATCACTTATTCTTCGAATGTGAATATTCAAAGTATATCCTCTCTCGAAGCCTTCTAAAACTTGGGCATACAGGCTTAGTCCCATCTACCCTCTCTGGGCTGGGTGACTTGTTTTTGAGGAAATACAACAATGCAGGCTGTTTGGGGGTTCTTGCAAAAGTGGCGTTAGGCACCATGATTTGACACATCTGGAAGCAGCGTAACAGGAGGATTTTCGAAGGCAAGATAGTGAGGCGGACATAATTATTTGAAGAAATAGCATCTGACATCCGAGTAACTCTTCGGGATATTGATCGTGATCATCCTGATGCTATAACCCCCTTCTCTAACTGGGGATTTTTGGATAAAATGTAATGCGATAGTTTGTATTCTGCTGGGTTTGTTCGGGGGTGGAGATATGTTGGTAGAGGGTGACGGCGCCTGTGCCCTCTCCCCCCTCCATCTGTTTACCCCCTGGGCAGGGCTAGCTTGTACATTTGTTTATTAATAAAGATTAACACTTACTTGTCATATATATATATATATATATATATATATATATATATATATATTCACCACCACTATAGTTTCACAATATATAGTCATTCAAATGCATGCAAATAGTTCACCATATATTCACATCACATACGGTCCTATAACTGTATTTACGACACGCCACATGTACCATAGTCATCAATACCTATAACTAAGCACATACTTACCCGTGCATGGTGCACACCCATACACGCTAACATTTCATTTACATACACTAATCATACCATCATATATCCAGTACACATACACACCTAGTTTAGCTAGTACACATACGTTCACACAAGCAAGTCCTTAGTAATTAACTATACCACAGGATCAACACCTATAACTATATACTGGTATAACGAGCCATAATCATGGGCGTAACACAACCAGGCTCAAACACTCCTATCACTATACATACATCAAACATCGTTATATTCAAACTACAGACATACATAACAATATACTTAGAGTATACCCACTCAAGCTTGAGTGAGACTCAATACACAAATCAGAATATCGTACATACGTAACACTGCATTTATACCTATACCAATACCACTCCAATATTTATACGTCTATCAATACAACCATATTCATACCGTAAGTCAATAACACTTAATATTTATTCAGGTAATACTCACATAGTTCAATCACTCTATATACCATAATAATAGTAATACAGACATCAGCACCCGTATACTTATAATACACTCCCTAATACATGCATACGCATTCATCGTATAGTCACCCACATGGAACATATATACTCACACCATAGCCTACTACCTATAACTAGTATACCAACACCTATACATACATAGTTAAGATGTGCAATAGTCGTGTATACCTCACGGTATGCACGCATGCAACATCCCGCAAAAGCAAGCAATACCAATCAGAATTATAATCCTACTGCCATATGTATATCACATATATACTCAGGCAACAAAACATAACTACTTACGTCTAAGTACAATATATATCTATCTACAAGCACATACTCACACGTACTAATATATAGGTCATATAATAGGCCTACCCTCTTAACCGTACGTACACCTATTATTATCACTCCTAGCATACACATAGTTTCACCAATCATTTTATTTCAACCATTACAAATATCTCTAACTACATACACAACTTAGGTACATGCACCACGACAACATCACAAAGGTCCAAGGCCTAATTAACAAATTTGGGTTGACACAGTCATTGACGAGCACTAAAACCTAAACAATTTGGAGGGAGGTCGAGGTCGAAAGCGTGACGATGGAAGGATCGATAAGCACGAATTCAGATAGGACGATTACAAGGAGACAGCTTGGTTAGACAAAACATTGACTCAATGGTGATGTTTAGGTTGAGGGAAGGGAGATGTAGTGATGCTTATATAGGATACAGAAAAAAAAATAGGGTAAATAGCATAAGCTAAAATACGCGAAATTTGAAAACTGTTGTACTTCAAAAGTTGAAATCCTCGACTAAAAAGAAATATTTGGAGATCGATAAAACGGGTCGTTCAAAATAAGTTTGAGTCGAATATTCATGATAAGAGAAAATGGTATATTGGTTTAAAAAAATATCATTATAAAAGGAAGTAAAATCATTTATACGAATATTAAGGACGCTGTTTAGAAAATTTTATACGTTAGTGATTTAATATAATATTGTCCAAAGTTTTGGAAACTCAAAGGATGAAATTAAAGTAACTGAAGAATTTAAGCTCGTGTTAAATGCTTTCAAAGTATTTAAGCCATGGAAAGAAAATTTAAAATGATCAATAGTGGAACTACTTTTAGGGAACCAGGGTATGCCAAAAATGAGAAACTGATTTACACAAGGTTCTTAATATACGAGCACAATAGGTCTGGTACGGATATAAAAAATATAATTGAAAGTATGTATGGTGCACGGAAAGATAATATTAACTTATTAGTAGAATTATCGAAATTGGTA